>JARDYJ010000006.1:24698692-25241192 GCA_029215755.1 Spea hammondii
GTTATTATTATCAACCATTGTGAAATAATAATAACAACAATAATAATAATTATAGTAATAATTATTATTTTTATTTTTATTATTATTATTATTATTATTATTATTATGTTAAAACATAGGGTCAGATAGATATATTATGTCAGAGGTGCTTATTTTGAAAGTGCTTAGTAAAAAAACAAAAATAAATAAACACTTTATTCATAAGTAAATTTAAACACCATGGAAACTCTAGTTTCTTAGTCATATATATAAATATGAAAATATCTACAGAAAGTTACAGATACAGATACTGTAATATTTTTCTTGCTTACTGAATTGTTCCTTTGTAGCGCCCTTTCAGATTATAAAATGAGGGTTATTCTTTTTTCAATGCCTTTGATTTTGAGAATCAATTGCATATTACAGAAATGCTTTTAAAACTGGGGGTGGTTTGGCTAGGGATCAAATGCATTAAGTTCCGTGGCAGTTACCAGATATCACAAATACCATCAATGATCACATATGGCCTGAAAGTTATAATATAACACAACTCATCTGGGAAACAAATTAGGATAATAATTGAAATTATTAAATGCTCCTTGCAAGTCAAAATTAATAAAAGTGATTTTGCCACTAGGATCAATTTTAGTTATTATAATAATTGGCATGTTTTCATTTTCTTATGTTCTGTATTAAAATTTTAAATCCTCAAATAACTGAATCCATACCATTATTGTGTGCTTAGTACAGTTTTAGTGGATCATGGTAAAATTTCCACGTGCATCTGTAAGAAAACTTTCTAAATTTTAAGCTCTTTTTTTAAGAATAAAAGGTATCAGGTTCATTATTATGTCTGTCTGGAACTATTTTTCATTTGTTGCTTTATAAAATAACTTGAGTTGTCTGAACAATTAGAAATTCTATTTTATTCCGTTGTTTACATTGGCATGATAACCCAAAACCATAATCTTTGCCAAATAGTTCCCTATGTTCTGATTGCAAGTAATAGGTTTTTTTTTTTTTTAGTTCAGCTAAGCTGATTTATGTCTTAATACCACCCAGAAACTACAGGTACAAAGCATGTTTCATTTAACCTTGTGTTTGGGAGATGTGTATTGCTAAGGTGCAGCTGAAAATCATTTACCAGTCTCAGGTACTCTTCAAAGCATGTTTATTGGATGATATCTTTAACAAGGCACAATATCAGGAACCTCTGGAACACAAAATTAATAGACTTTTCAATACAGGTTCTAATATAGAAGTTGGATGATGACACACATAATGTGGAATGGTAAAACAGTATTTCATCTAATGATCAGGAATACACATATTTTAACATTTTTGGTATCTATTATGCAGTTAGTCCTGCTTTTGACAGGATATGTTATATACAAACAGAAATTTGGAAAACCAATAGCCATTTAATCTGCCCTTAATTTATAATGCACCTAGTTTATAGATATGCCACTCTGCCCCCCAGATATGCCTTATGCACCCCAGATATGCCACTTTGCCTCACAGATATGCCACTCTGCCCCAGATATGCTTTTTGCCCCACAGATATGCTTTATACCCCCAGATATGCCCCCTAGACTTACCTATTCATCTCTACACTTGCCGCCCATGCTCCAGACTCCCTGCTGCCTAGTGGGGGCAGCCGGTGGACATCTGCTTGATGCACATAGACAACCTTTATCCTGCCTGACACTTTCGCCGGGGCTTCTATGACAGAGCACCAGAAAGTCATGTCAGGTCGGCGCCCTGTCATAGAAGCCCCAGCGGAAGTAATGGGCAGCAGTGGAGGTTGTTCACCAGCTACCAGAGAGAAGGATCCAGGTCCTCTGCAGCGCTACGGGGGATCCTCCTCTCTGGGAGCCGGAGAACATCTGCACGATGAGTGTAGACAACCTCTGCTGGTGCCGTCACTTCCACTGAGACTTCTAAGATGGAGCACCAGGAGGTCATGTCACGCCGGCGCTCTGTTATAGAAGCCCTAGCGGAAGTGGCAGACAGCAGCGGAGGTTGTCTGCGCGGATCACACCGACACTCACTGGCTGCCAGAGTGGAGGATCAAGGTCCCCTGCATTGCTGCAAGGGATCTGGATTCTAACCCTGCTGCTTTCCTGCTGCCTAGCTCCCTTGCTACTGAGTGAGATAACAGAACTGGTAGCTTTTCATCTCCCATGGTAGTGGACAATGGGGGTTGCTCAAGAACTATGCACCCTTTGAGCAGTCAATCTCAGCAGAACCATGCAGCTGGCTCTGGTTTTTGCCCCAGCCTGATGAGTTTTTGGCTTGTTTGACACATATTAAATAATTTTAAACCCTTCTTTCTTCTACTTCATTGTTATTTTGGGTTGCTGAAGACATGATTGGCTCCTTGCCCCAGGTTAGTCCTTGTTGGGTGTTACTAGAGATATATGTATAGGGTTTAATTTTGTGCGTCAAAAAGGGAAAGGGATTTGAGTTGGGCAGTCTTGTTAGGCTTAACTCATTTCCTAGTCCTTTTTGGATATTTTCGCAGGTGTTCTTAAGTGAAAAAAGTGTTATAGCTTTTGGCGGGCAGTATGGTGGCTCTGGCCCAGTTGTTGGGGAGTAGGGATAGGAAAAGTGTCCGTACAAGGACCGCAGTGTCCGTGTCAAGGTTTGTGAATGGCCATTGGCGGCTCATTTGAAACAAAAGCCATGAGAGAGGATTTGGAAGGAGAAATATATACGCAATCTTGACAGAATTACAAAAGTGGATAAGAAAAGAAAGGAGGATGAGGAGAATAAGCGGTATTGGTTTATTTTACACCTTTTCCTGTTGTTTTTCTTATATTTTGGTGAGCGTAATAGGAGAAATTCAGTAATTTCTTGTTACCTAGATGCCATGCTGATGTAACAATATAATATATTTTCAATATGCTGGTACTTAACTTTTTTCCCAACAGAATATTTTACAATAGTAGCAAGCAGCCATATAAGGCTTTATGCTTAATGGCAGGGCCAGCCCTACTTATAGTCTGCGGGCAGTCCAATCCGCTGCAAAGGATGTGCCCCCACATAGATCGGCTGGAGGAGCAAGGTTGGTAAGGAAGATCATAGATCTCCCTCCAAACAGCTTTCACCACTCCTTTGTAATTCTGCCGACGGGGCCATGTGACATCATATGCCATTGCTCGACAACTTGGCGGATCTGGTGGAGGGACTGCAATGGGGAAATTGCTCCCCCAGAAATAGATTGAGGTGGGAGGAGGAGGAGGTAGGGTACCGCATATTCAAGGTGAGGTCTTACCACTGACCTGTAAAGAGGCAAGATGATATCCTCCTCCCGTGAATCAATACCTCTTTTTATGCATGCCAAAACCTTATTGGCCCTTGCAGCTGCTTGCTGGCATTGCACACTGTTGTCAAGTCTACTGTGCACAGTAGAGGGTATTGTCAATGTGCATTGTTATGTATGTTTGCATACAGCATAGTGCGACTGTGTAGTATAGCATGCATGTGTATAGTGTTGTATGACTATGTGACTGTGTATTGTGTGACATAAGTAGTGTAGAGAGACTGCAAAAATGCACACATTTCAGGAAATAAGATATGTTGTCTGAAAACATGGAGATAACAATGAAACTAAACATTTGTCCAAGTCAATTGTAACAATTCTCACAATTCAAGCATATATTAAATGTTTACTTATTTTAATTGCTTATGGGACTATATTGCATGACACTAATAAACATTTACATAGACTGTTGTTATGGACTTCAAAAGTATATTGATTTGCTCAATATAACCACAAAAATGCACATATCTGAAGAGTATTGCAAGTAACAACAGATACAGACAATTTTTGCAATTCAAACATGTAATTTTATAAAAAGATGTTATTAAAAGCATGCGGTTTACTTAGAGGGTTCTTAATTTTAAATTCTGCAAACAAGAGTTGAGAATTGTGTATTATGTCAGCAATACTTCATGATGATCTGACCAGCTTCTCACAACTGCTTTTAGGTCTGTCAGAACAAGTAGTCCCTGTGCGGACTACTCCTCTGGCGCCCCCCATCCCCCAAAAAAGGAAAAAAATCTTGTAACAAACAACTAGCTTTCATTAAACAAAACAGCTAATCTGCCAGAAAGCATTTCCTGGGGCCCCGCTGCACACTCCCTAGCATGCAATCACTCCCTCCGCTACCATACCAAAAACAAAATTGCCACACTGACTGCAGATTAGGGGAAGACTGTGAGAGTCAGTGTAGTCTTCCCTCCGTTTCACCCTGACCATGACTTTGAGAGGTCCTTTGGCCCTTTGTCCCTCATTCACTAAACCATACCTCTGTTTTCCTTCCTCCCTGTGAACTATCAAAAACATATAAACAGCACTTCCATGTATAGATCACATACAAACCCTATATTTGCAGGTATGCCTAAATGCTGTATGGAAACATAGCATATCAGCTATAGATCAACATAATTAACACAAAAACCAAGCTTTGCAGGTAAAGGTATAGATCACAGGTTGCACAACCCAAAGCCACATTGCCCACATAGAACCTGACCAGCATCCAGATTAAACACATATTACAGCCCAGCCTAAGCCAATTTTTTCCCCTCTCCCTACTTCTCACTATCTACCCCCTCTCCCCACTTCTCACTATCTACCCCCTCTACCCATCTACCCCTCCCCTTATTATCTGTCCCTTCTCGTTATGTACTCCCTCTCTCCGCCTTCCCCCTTTCTCACTATCTATCCCCTCCTCCCCTTCTCACTGCCTCCCCCTCTGCCCCTTCTCACTATCTATCACCTCTGCCCCTTCTATCTACCACCTCTGCCCCTTCTCACTGCCTTCCCCTCTGCCCCTTCTCACTATCTATCACCTCTGCCCCTTCTCACTGCCTTCCCCCTCTACCCCTTCTCACTATATACCCTCTCTCTCCCTTTCTCACTATGTACCCCCTCTCCCCACTTCTCACTATCTATTCCCTCTCCCCACTTCTCACTATCTATCCCCTCTTCCCACTTCTCACTATGCCCCCCCTCTCCCCCTTTCTCACTATATTTCCCTCTCCCCGCTTCTCACTATGTCCCCCTCTCCCCACTTCTCACTATGTACCCCCTCTCCCCACTTCTCACTATTTATCCCCTCTCCCCTTTCTTACTGCCTTCCCCCTTTTCTCACTATATATATCCCCTCTCCTCCTTTCTCACTATCTATCCCCTCTTTCCCTTTCTCACTATCTATCCCCTCTCTCCCTTCTCACTGGCTTCCCCCTCTGCCCCTTCTCACTATCTACCACCTCTGCCCCTTCTGAATGCTTTCCCCCCTCTGCCCTTTCTCACTGCCTTCCCCCTCTGCCCTTTCTCACTATCTACCCCCTTTCTCACTATGTACCCCCTCTCCCCACTTCTCACTATGTACCCCCTCTCCCCACCTTCACACTATCTACCCCCTCTCCCTACATCTCATTATCTACTCCCCCTTTGCACTTCACTTACCTTGTTGCAAGAGTCCTGTCTGTCTCCCTGCTCTGCTGCAGTGCACGCTTCACTGCTGAGCGCCAGAAAATTACATCATATTTCGGCACTCAGCATGAAATGGGGGCACCGCGACTGGGGGCGCCAAGCGGTTGCTGAAAACCTCAAGAGCGACCGATCGGCGCCCCTCTCCTCTGCGTGAAAAAAGAAAAAACGGGGTCTCAATCCGGGTCAACCCTATGGCGTCCCTGCTTCCATGGCTCGCACATCCTTAAGGCCGGCCCTGGTGGTGGCACAGGAAGGGTGCTTAGGGATAGAGAGTGAGGGGGCAGAGATGGCACAGGTAGGCTGTTTTAGGTCAGAGATGGCACAGGTAGATGGCACAGACAAGCTGTTTGGGGGCAAAGGTGGCACAGACAAGATGTTTGAGGGCAAAGGTGTCACTGTGGGACATGTTGCTTATGAAGTTGGGGTGCCCCGGGGCGTGATGTTATTAGTTATACCCCTGGTGTGGCATATGGAGCTGGTGTCCAAATTTTTTAGGGCTGGTTTTCATTCCCAGTCTGCATTAAGCCCTTCTCACAGGTTCTCTTACACCATGGCACTTTAATAACGAACTGTTTCCTGCATCCTATTTCCATGTGCAAAATTTTAATTTTTTCTATGTATACACTATATTTTCTTGCCTATTTATTCTGGTATTTTGCCTAATTTGATTTATGTTTTCCATGATTTTAGGTTTATGCCTAAAAAAAAACCACGGAAAAATAATTAATAAACTATATTCTACAAAAAATACATTAACCTCAGCTAGTAGGTTTCTGTCCTCCAAGTTGTAATTGAGTCCCATAGATCAATGGGCAATGGCATAAATGACTTAATGATCTGAATCTATAGTAGCTATCAATAGCTAACAAGCCCTCTCCTTCTCTGCTCCATAAGTTATGAGTCAAGAACAAAGTGCACATAGTGTACAATAGTGTTTTACATGTCTGCAAAGTGAACTGCTTCCTAGCCATTTTTACAATCTGCATTATCAATTCTCCCTCACAGAGAATGAAAGAGCTGCATGTGTTTTGTGCAGAACAATACACTGACAGATAGACCCTTCATCTCCCTACCACCATCAAAAAGGGGCTTCAGGTGGAAAAAAGGTAAGCAGTTGGACAAAAGAAGGATAGAATACATGCTTGACTGAACATGAAACTGAGTACAGTTCTCAACACAGGCAACTAGCAAGCTAGATAGTTATCTAGAGGCAAACATGATATTATCTGGCATTGAAACAGTATTCTTGTCTGCTTTACATCAGTTGGGACTAAATATTTACTGTGACCTCTAAACTAAAAGAATAATTAGTATGGCTAAGTAGCATAAATCAGCATCAATCAGAAAACAAAGTAGACAATAGGCAGCAAAGACATGTGTGTGATTATATTCTTTACTCTTGAACATGAGGTTTTCATTAGGATTCCAGTATCTCTGTAATCACAAACAATTAGGATGCATACTACCTCTGCTGGTGTGTTCTTTAACATCAATTAAGAACCTTTAGTCTTTTCCATATGCTCCCCAGTGATAGATTTTCCACAGTTGCAGACATATGTTAATAACTTTGCCCTTTGCGTGGATGGTTTTTTGACATCACAGCATTCACGTTACACAATGGTGTTGCCAGACCACATTCACTTACCTAACTTCCCAACTTAGCCTCTTTTTACATGTGAAGACAGACATGCACAGTGGACATCAATTACAAAACATGAAACACCGTGTAAGAACTGACACTAACTAATGCACTTTGGCTTTATTTTAAAGAATCTTAAGTATACCAGATGCTTCATTTGAAATTTCTCTTGACCCTCACACTCTGAAATGTATTTATAAAAATCTTCAGTTAATGAATAGATACAAAATATTTTACACTCAAAAAATATGCAAGGAAGAGAAGACCAAGGATCAGATTCATGATCGAGAGATCCGCGTTAACAGTCCAGAGAAATATGTTCTTTAAGAGCAATCATGCAGAGAGATCACAAAGAAAATACAACCCAGATTTAGAAAATGTCATTGTTGGCATATCCTCCATTAGCAATTTAAAACCTCTGTTCCAGATACCTCCATTGAGAGAGCAACGGATGCTAAACTTCTTGAAAAATGCTATGATCTCACTACATAAGCAGCTATCTTCCCAATGGAGAAAAGAAGTCCAAAGCATTTGAGCACAGGGCCCCTTCTAGTTTCAGCTTGTTCTTTGTTAGAGCTTTTAAAAAGCCACTTTTAGAAAATAAAGTGTCTTGGGTAATATATCGAAATCTATATATTATATATTATATTTTATATATATATATATATATATGCTAATTTTTACTTGTACAGTGGTAGATTACATTTGATGCAAGAAATGTTATTAGGATTAGATCCCTCTGTTTACTAAATACTAATAACTGCTTATAATAACTGATTACTGGATGCGCTGAACATCTTGTTTTAATTAAGATTATATATGTTTAATGGCCACAATCTTTAATGATTTTATTGGCAGTAGAAAATTGTACGAGGAAGCAGCTGCATAATCTTCGATATGAAGGCCTGCCAAAAAGCAGCAGTACACTTCCGAGTGAACTGCATTTTTCCTGTCCATGTATTTTGTGAAGAAGTTCAGAAAGAGTAATAGTCATAAGGAACCAAATTCCCATTGGGGGAAAATTCATTAATCAGTTTCTTTTCTACCAGTTTTACTTTATAATACCCATATTTTTGACAGCAATTGATTATAAAGTGTTATTAAGAAAAATATGAAAACATAGAATGACTTAGCTATGGAAGGTTAACATAAACAAAAACTAGATCTAACCCGCTAAAATATACTGTAAATGATATGTATATGGGTATGTCAGTATGTTAAAGCTGAAGTGCTGTACATATTTGTGTCTGATATAGAAATATTTTGGCATGTTGAGAAGTTTCCCAATTAAGGACCAAAGTGTTGAGAAGAAAAATAGAAGACAGAAATTATACAATTCTGTGATGAAAATGCAAATCACCTAGCGTATTTCTTCAAGAGGTGGCTAAATGCTGATACTTAAAGGCCTTTTGCCTTAAAAAAAAATGTACAAAATGTTTATACATTTTATCTATTCCATCCTCTTAACAAAGGGTAAGGGGGCTATATCCCAATTGATTTTATTCACCACCTGCCCTACTATTCATGGTGTGGGGTAAAAAGGTGGGTGGTCATCAGCCTGCCTTGGTTAATAGGTGGTCCTGGAAGAATTATTTATTAATTATTTGCACCTTTTTAAAAAAAAAATGTTTTACAGTATTTACTTAGTGAGGTGGGGACCTTGCAAGTTGGGGCCGCAAGGTAAAATTTGCAAACAATAAATGCATCTGCGAGCTTGTGAGCTGCTTGCTTTTTTTAACTCTCATCAACTTGTCAAGTTTATGAAGTTAAAAGGGATTTTATGCAAGTTCAAATGTTAATTGACTTTAGTTTGGATTTTTGTCTAGTTTGTGAACCATTTTGCTGAGTGATAAACCAAATACAGGATCATTACTTTTTTGCAGTTTGTTTAGGGTGTTATCATACCAAACATTACTGTTCATATTCTCTTCTGTTCATATTCTCATAATACTTAGTAACTTATTTACCCTTTCTGGAGTGATCTTTTTTTCAGAAAGAGGAGACACACGGTATTCAATGATCCTGCCAAAGCCAGCCTTTAATTTAATAATCTGACAAAACAATTCCCTTTTAGATTGGATAACACCAAAACATCCAATTGCTAAATGACCTTCACATTTAATGCATTGATACCGGTGTATTTGTTTATTGCCCATCTGGTATACATTTTTCTATATTATTTAAAATCATGACTTAACATAAAAATATTTTCATTGGCATACATAAAAAGCAATTCAATTATACTAAATTAAGTCGGATATCTTGCGAGAACCTACATAATATATGGAATAGATATCAAAGTCAAATGAAAAACATATATTAATTATTTCCCCCCATATTGAGAAGAAACCCTTAAATACCACAGGACGTAATAATAGAACAAACGCAGATTTGGTGTTTTAAAAAGTTGAATAAATTCACCATTGCCAACTTACATTTTCACTTAAAATTGCAAAAGGTGTGGTGAAAAAGTACTTGTCCCCTTCCCCAAATTCTTCCTTTTTTGCTTATTTGTCATGTTCAAATATTTCTAATCATCCAACTCATTTTAATAAAAGACAATGACAACGGGGTTTTCAAGCATGAACTGCCTTTTGAACATCATGCCACAGCATCTCAATCAGATTCAAGTCAGGACTTTGACTTGGTCACTCCAAAACCTTTACTTTGGTTCTTTTGAGCAATTCAGAGTTGAACTTACTTGTGTGGGTACACCAAATATAAAAAGGGGGGATTGTGATTGGATGAAGCTTTAGTCGCTAGGGTGGGAAAACCAAAGAGTTAACCCCTTCAGTACCGGGACGTACCTGGTACTTCCTGGTTAACAGTCACCGGTAGACCGGGACGTACCAGGTACGTCTCCTCCAAAAAACGCCCCCACATCACCACAATCGCAGTGATCGTGGGGGCGCTGCTGCTGCTGTCTGCCCAGGACTCCTGGGCAGACAGCACAGCCTGTCTAAGCCTGCCCCCAAGCCTACGATCACTCCCACGGAGTGATTTTGTAGGCAGAAACAGCGATTGCAGAAAAATCTGCAATCGCGGTTTCAGCTGCCACAGGCAGCTTCAGGGAAGGGGGGGTGTTGAATGGGTCCCCACACAAGTGTGGGGACCTGATCCAACACCCCCCTGCTGCCTGATCGCTCCATGAGAGCGTCAGTGCAGCGTTAACCCCTTCAATGCCGCAATCGGCATTGAAGGGGTTAATTCCCGTTTTGTAGAGGGCTCTGCTGCTGGTGGTCTGCCTGGAAGCCCAGGCAGACCATCAACAGCAAAAACGACCCCCCAGAAGTCCTCTGATCAGTCCTGTAGGACTGATCAGAGAGACTCCTCCCCTACAATCTCCAGTCTATTGGAGATTGTGTCCCAGCTGCCAGAGGCAGCTTCAGGGACAGGGAGACAGGGTTCTTTGGTCTCCACATGAGTGTGGAGACCAGACCCCCCCACCCTTCCTCAGTTAACCCCTACCCCCCTCTTCCTCAATTAACCCCTTCAATGCTGCAATTGTGTATGACCCCCATTGCAGCATTGCAGGGGTTAATATTAGTCCCCACAAGCTTGTGGGGACTAAATATCAGTCAATGCTGTGCTTCAATGGAGCATCAGCATTGAAAGAGTTAAAAAAAATGTAAAAAATAATAATAATAATAAAAAAAAAAATTAAAAATAAATTTAAAAAATTAATAAAATAATAATAATAATAATAATAAATAATAACAGCACTGACCTGAAAGTCCAGGGTGCTTCCAGGTCAAATGCTGGGCTGGGCTGATCAGATCGCTCCTGGCCAATAGGAGTGATCGGATCATTATGGCAGCCCACTTGTCGGTGACATTTTAAGTCGCTGATTATTGATCGCTCTCCCTGATTGATGTCAGCGGCCTAAACCTGTCACTTACAAGTAATCTGACGAAAAAAAATATTTAAAAAAATGTAAATGCACATGTTCCAGTTTTGCCGTCATAGCTTCCTCAAAAAATGCATGAACCATGCATGTGAGGTCTTGTTGGAATCAGGGGATCTTGGTGAACAAAATGTGGTGTTTTCTTCCACTGTTGCACTTATGGTGTGCAAGAAATTCAGTGCAACATTGAAATGTATGCGTTAAAAAAGCAGTAAAATAATTTCCCTGTGAAGTTTGGCATACATCAGTGAAGAAATGGCTAGCTGAAAACTGTCAAAACTACCCTAGTTGAACACCTTGACTTGTCTACTGTTCATAAATATATACTTTTATGGGGTAATTTACAGCGGGGGGGCTCCCAAAATGTCCCAAATGGGATATGGGCCCAGGAAACCAATTTCTGAAAATTCCAAATGTGAAAACGAAAATGCGCATGTTCCAGTTTTGCCCTCATAGCTTCCTCAAAAAATGCATGAACCATGCATGTGAGGCCTTGTTGGAACCGGGGGATGTTGGTGAACACAATTTGGTGTTTTTCTCTGCAGTTGCACATATTCTATACAAAATATAATATAAAATCTAAAGCAACATTGCAACATATGCAAAAAAAACAATTTGGGAGCAATTGGCGATAAAATCCCTATTTGAAAAGTGACCCAGTTGTACACCTTGACTTATCTACTTTTCATAAACATATAATTTTGGGGGGATAATCAGTATCTGTGACAACTATTGCAGTTATTAGACTACCATGCCAAATTTGAAAAAAATTACATTTAAAAAACGTGATGCATGCCTTGCAATATTTGCCCTATACTGGTCAAAATAGATAAAAATCCTGGCCATGTTGGGTGGTTTCCAAATCAGGACAACTTAATGAATATATTTGGGATAATTTTTTCCCATTGGTTCAATGTGTGTACAATTTGTATGTATTTTTTCCCCACTTTTTCCAGTTTATTTCAAACAAAACAATGTACTACCCAGCTTAATATGGTTTCAAATGAAAGCCCTACTTGTGCTGAAATAAACAATATATGATTTGTGTGGGTGCACCAATTGATAAGCGAGAAATTACAGTTGAAGAAAGACATGGCAAAAACACAAAAACGGCTCCGGTCCTTTAGCGACACGTTAGTATCAAAATCCCGGTCCTGAAGGGGTTAATATTGATAATACTAAGGGAAAGGGTACATCATATACAAACAGGGGCTCTTGGAAAACTGTACAACAATGGTAAAAGCGACACGGAATATACTATAAATAACGTCTACTGTACATAAACAACAAAATCGATAAAGGAAGTGAAACATGTTACAGTAAGACATTTTAGGTACTGCATGAAATACAAAAAATGAAAAAGAAAAAGTTATGTTGTTGTAAGTTATATTGTGTATAGTATGTGTCATGCTAGGGGCTAGATATATTGGCCAAATTCTAGATTTTAATGCTATACACATACAAATTGTGCAAGTGTTGAACAACAAACTTTGCCTCGCTGATAATTTCTATTTTTTAGAGAAGGTTGGATTAGTATGTACTATCTCAGTTCCCACAGTCTTAAATACTACTCAGCTCAGGAAAAAATTCAGAATTCAGAGAAGAACGGCAGGTTTAATTATATTTTGTATTAACCACATTGGCATGATTTTAAGGGCACTTTCATCTTTGATGAAATTCTGTAAGATAATTGTGGCTGGCGGTGTTTTCACTTTATTTTACTTCATCCAGTTAAAACTGCAACCACGTATGAAAAGACAGTCTAATAAAAGTGTGTCGAGCGGCAGGAAAAATAATTCTATGAATAGTTCTTTTTGTAGTATGCATGTTGTAGCCAAATATTAAGGCAATATAACAATTAATTTAGTAAGAGTTGAGGGAATTTTTTCTACCAAGATTGCATTATTATTACAATGAATGGTCTTGTATACCTGGTGGTGGTGGTAGAAAAGTACCATGTGGATGGTTCTTTTCTACCACAGTACACTTAAAAACAAGCTTCTGTAAGCATATATCTCTCAAATGATTTTTTTTTTTTTAGAAAAATGAAAATCAACTCTCACTGAATCAGATGAACCTCCCTCAGTAAAACCTCAAACAGGCTGGCAGATTTTCTAAATGAAAAGCCAGAATGGTGTGATGGGCTAAAAGGGTATGCAAATAACAACTAAAATAAATTTTACTTAATTTTGGAGCATATGAATGATTTTTTTGTGTGTTCATATTTAATTATCTTACTTAACATAGGGCCCAACTCCAAATTCCTTGAGAAACAAACCAACAGATATTCATGTTTCCTAAACAGTTTCATTGTTGAGATTTTCATTTTAATAGATCTTCTGGTTAACATATGGACTTTAAGACTATCATTTTATTGGACTGCATCATCTTTATTAGCATCCAGTAACATCTTTTTTGCTTTTTACTATTTAAGAAAATTCACTAGACAGGAAAGTTATTATATATTGTTGAATATTAAGTTATTTAAAGATTCATTGTTCCCCATATGTGCACCATTTTTCTTGGCTAAGAGCACTTGGGATGGAAATACATATGATTCTAATTAGGAATGTACACCAAAGGAAAGTACCGAAGGAGTTCTCCTGTTTCTGTTTGTAGTGTTTGTTGTAGATACCTAAAATGAAAGTTGGACATTTACCCATACTTTACATCTCCCTTCGGTGAGGTCCCTAAATTATTTTCATGTTCAGGGTTGGATAAGGTCCAAGTTTGCTTTACTGTAGTTTTATTGCAGTTTTAATATTAAAGTATATGCTGTAGTCTAAAAGCGTAAACCTTGAAAAGCCCCTGTTGTAAAGACAATGGTTTAATATAATGTATATAAACCATGCACCTTTAAATTTGCCCTCAAGGAGTACATAACCCAAGTAGGGAATATGAACATGTACTTTCCTCCAATGTATCATATTCTAGTTTAGTTCAATTTAGTAGCAGGTATCTGAAATCAGAGTCAATTCACTTTACTCTTGTTTCATTGCTGTCCCTTTCATGTCCTAAGAGACTAGTGTGAGGATCCCAGTCCTTGCCTTGACTCATGTACTATCACTAGGAAAGCTTAGCATTGGGAAGACATCTTAAAGCCGATTATACAATTTCTGAAATCATAAATTTCACAGCCCAAAAATATATACAGGATAAATAACAAACCTATTGGAAGTGATTACATTAAATTCTTCAGTTCTCGCTATGTGTACAATCTTTTTTTCCTTACTGTTAAGTTATTCGTCCCCTTTTGTTAAGTTACATTTTCCGTTGGAGCTTGGAACTTCTGAAGGAAAAAAAGATAATTAGTCAATACTTTTTTGAACAGATGTGTGGGTAAAAATCATTGTACTGATGATGCATGATCAGTGACAACTTCTTCTTGTATAATTTTATTGCAACATGTTATAAGTATCGAAATATTTTGTAAAAAGTGTAGTGTGTTTATGTATTGATATACAAATACTTTTGATAAAAGTTTGTTTACTCATCCCCCTTGTAAAAGCTCATTTAGAAGCCTTAGAAAGAAGAGTATGGACAAAACAACCCTGTATAATCCATAAAAGATTAGTTCTTTGAAGGAGCTACAACGTTGGGTAGCAGGTAAAGCAATATCCAATCTCTTTAAAAGTTTCAACATATGTCTAAAACAGTAATGGATGTATGTCAAAGAAATGGCTATATTTATAATATGCTATGTTGTGCAGGAGAAATACCAGTTTATGAATGAAATTTGTAATATGGAGAAAAAGGCAAACAGTGAAAAAGCAATAAAATACAAAATGATTTCCATACATAACAAAAACAGTGACATTTTCCCAACAAAAGCTAGTTTCCTCCTATTACATTCCTTCCACGAAGCAGTAGATGTGTTATGTCTGGTCCATTAAATGAATTTGGAAACACGAAGGCTGCTTGCATGAAATGTCATGCTCACATCTAATTGCATGAGATGTCTAAGCACAAGAGAGAGGCAGTGTACGTTATTCCCATTTTATGTGTGACATGCACAATTCCACATGAAAAAAAAAATGTATATAGGTATTTAAATTCATTTATCAAAAAAGTCAAAAGGTTAATAGTATATGATCATAAATACTTTCATATTCATGGAGTTTACACCACTTTGTGGATTTACTTTGGTTGTCATGTCACAAAGGTTTTAGCTGTATCCTGGGTAGAATTACAGTTAAATACCAGGTATTGAGGAGCCATAGAAGATGTATAGGTTATTTTAGGTCTTATGCTGAAGTCATGCTTTCTTTCACCAATACTGCTTTCTATTAATGAGACATCTATGCCATCTCAAGACGATACAAAATGGATCTGAGATGCAAACCTGTGTCACGATCCGGGACGGTCTCGTCCCGAACCGCAGCGGAGCCATTCTCCCGAGTACCCGCGGATAGCGGGTACTCGCCACTTACCTTCCCCGGTGCCCAATCTTCGGTGCCCGCGTCCGGCGGGCACTCGGGGTCTGCTACTCCCCATGCCGCCCCTCCAGAATAGGGAGGAGGAGCACGCACACATACCACGCCCCCTCCCTCTCTCTATGCCTCAGTAGAGATCATGCTGCACGCACAGCTCCACGTCATCAGCTGGGGGCGGGGCTTGGAGAGGCGGCAAGTTTAAAACCTGAGCACTGACACTCATTCAGTGCTCGGTTGTTGTTCCCAGCTGAGCTGTTCCCTGCTGCATATTGAGTTTACTCCTGTTTTGGTTTGTTCCTGGCTACTCTGATATCTCCACTCCTGACCCGGCTTGTCTGATTACCCTCTCGTTGCTGACTCGGCTTGTTCCTGTTTACTCTGATTTCTCCACTCCGGACCTGGCTTGTCTGAGGATCCTCCTGTTGCTGATCCATTGCCTTACTCCTGACTACGTTACCTTCTCCATTCCTGACCCGGCTTGCTCAACTATTCTTTGGACTCTGTCCGAACCGTTCCTGTTGCTACCTTTCCTGCATACTGGATTCCTTACCTGCATTTACCAACAGAAACATTACAACCTGACTCTTTAGTACTTCCAACCTCTTCTCTGTCTAGATTTTTTAGTGGATCTACCAGTGGATAAGCAAAAATATAAAAGTAATCCATATTCACAATGCTCTGATAAGTGTTAACCATAATGTCCATGAAGCACTGCTATCCACTAAGGAGAAGTCAACTACTAAGGCCTACAATGGCCTCAGTTACTGCCAAGGGACACGTCACACATGACCAGACTCTTCTGACAATGTATAAAGTGTTTTTTCTTAAAACACCCTCCATGACCAAAAACAAATGGAAGATTGTGTCATCATGTATTATATACTATTGCTCGTATAAAGCAATATAGTAATATGAAAAATAGCAGTAATATAGACATTTCCAATTTATGAGATGTGAGTAATTCTTTTTTAAACAAGAAAGAATTGAACAAATAGAAATAGTTATTTTATGTATCGTTGAAATATTTTCCACCTTCATTTGCTTAATATTGTTAGGTTGCCATTATTAGGAAGTAAAATACCAGTTCTTGGATGAACACATATCTAGTTTTCAGTGTTTTCCAGTCACTCATCTATCTCTGTTCTCACATATGGGATGAGTCATTTTTGAAAGCTGATTGCCAAGACCACAATATTCATTTAGCACATAACACATTTCCACATCAGATACGCATACTGACCTGATTTTAACTAAGCATTTCATTGGTAAAAATATTTTTTAATTTATATAAATGTAAGAACGCTGACAAAAAAATATAGTGCTAGCAGTGAGAATTTCAAGCAATCCGTTATGTTTGATATTTGAAATTAGAACATCTGTTTTTAATTGTTTGAATTCTTTGACCTAATCTTAATAGTCTCATAAATATTGGCCACCATCAGATAACACAGGGAATGTTTTGGTAGTTGTGTTTCTGATTAAAAAACATGTAGAGACTGAATTTAGACTCTTTCAGGTGTAAGGTATTTTGCGGAAGCCCTTTCTGGACATCTACAGGGGAAAGACAGAGAAGAGGTACACTATATGGACAAAATTATTGGGACACCAGACCATTACACCAACAGGCACATTTATTCCCTGATATTTTTCAGGGAAAGGTGGCAATATTTGTTGAAGGTGAAACAGGTCTCAAGTGTAACCCCAAAGCAGTGGGTAAATGATGGATTCAGATATCAGCAGTTGGGTAATAACCCGTAGACCAGTCATTGAGGTTTATTCTCTAAATGTAAACTTAACAGGAGAGTTTGTATGACAGTTGTTACAATTCTGTTACTTCCACCGACCATATCGGGGGGGGGGGGGCGTTACTGATTCAAAATAAAATGTGTTTTAAACCTTTTGATCTTTGTTCATATTTAATTGGTAAGATAAATGTATTCCAAACTACCCTTGCACCATAGAAACTAATATAACAATACATTTTTCAATTATAGTAAGACTAAATTAACCAGGACTGCTACGCATTTTATGGTTAGTTTACATTATAATCAATTTGTCCATTACTTTGATCTTAAATACATTTTCAATGGTTTAGATTTGCACTCTGTGCTGTGAGCCCAAGTTATGCTCACAAATTGTTTATTTGACTGAGCTTTCATTTTCGGCTCTCCCTTTTTTTGTTTAAGTTTAGTTTTAAGAAAGGTAATTGAATTGGGCACAGTATATATATATATAATGCTGGTCCAAACAGCTAAAATACCTCCTGTCTGTTCAGCAGTGTGCAAAAAACATACTTACAAGACAACGTACGAGAAAGATGCTCAATGTAGAATTACATATTTTCTTTTCTTGGACTGACGAACTGGCTGCATAAAATGTTCAGCTGTTATGCCTTGGCCATGGTTTCTGGGCCAGCCCTGTTTGTATGAACAAATTCCTTTTTATATTAAAGCCAGTCTAATTAGTATCAGGCAACGGAAAGAAAAGGAGAATAAGTTACATAGGAATGTAAAATGCTCCATAACAGCAAGTTAGCAAGTTAGCTTAGCATTTATATAACATTGCAAGGCTCATTTTGCTTTATGTTTTTGTTGTTGTTTTTATATTGGCGTTATATTGTTCCACTACTTTAAACATTAATCTTAAATGATTTTATCCCTAGCTTGTATGCACTAAAATGAGTTTACCACTGTTTTAAAAGACATTGCTGTTTTCCTGTAATTTGCTGTGCAAATCATTTTCTATGGGGAATATGCAATAAAACCAGTCTGCTATGCTCTGCTGGTCCGTCTGTCCCTGACATAACAGAAGAGTACTTGTGCATGTTTTAGCAAAGCTCTTTCGCGCAATGTAACATACAGGGTAGGACTAGTAAGTTAATTTACCTTCAAGTGTTATAATTATGGGACAGGGATCATGGCAAAAATGCCATTTTTGCACACCTCTTTTTCCAGATAATATACAATTTACTGGCGAAAAGGATTGTATAGTGATGTGGAATATGATGGTGCTATATAAAACAATAAATAATAATAGTAAGTGAGTGCTGATTGATACGCAGACAGCACATGGGCCAGATAGCATTCCTTTAGAACACATCCCACATCCACGTATGTGATAACTGGTTCTAAGCCAAAGCAATGAAGGGCAGTCCAAATTGTAGGCTGATATATAAGAAAAATCCTGCCATGCTGGATAGAACTATAATTACTCACGCACTGGCTTTTTCATATGCTTAGTAGGTTTATACATCCAAAAATGTTCTGTGTAAAGCTTTATGTGAACGCCAGGTCAAATGTGCTAATCCAGCAAAAATGAAACTACAGATTTTGTATGTTCAAGTTAAAGCTTATGATGTGACCTCTTAACTTGGCTATAAAGTATAAAACCCATTTAGCATTTTCTACACATTCATACACACTTTTTTTTCTCCTAGTAGCGTATTCAGAATTGCCCGAAAATAACTTTAACCACAAATAAGTCGATCACTAAATGTATTTATAGGTTAATAGCTACTTCTCGGTTTATTATCCTAGTTAGACCGATATTAGGATACCATTGTAGTAGCTATATTTAACACGCTAATTATAAATTAAAGACATGAAAAACAGCCAGATAATAAAATTAAATAGAGAAGATTTTCCCTTCAAAAAGGTAGGTAAATAACTATAACATTCCAGTGGAGGTAATATGTATGTCCCATAAGCTTAAACATTTTGTGATAAATTAAGATTCAATGTTATATAGTCGAATTGGAAAAGATGGCATTTTATCAATTAAGCCCATGTAAGATTGTGAGCTGGACTTTCTTTACCTAATGTATTAGTCTGTCTTAAACTTTTGTCATACCCCAGGAATATATGGATTGTATGAAGCATTCCATATATTGTTGATCCTATATAAATAAAAAATGATAATAATTATAATAATATTTTAAGCAGGTTATTCTTGCAGCTTGAAGTCATTTTGATTTGTATTTCTTTATTAGTTTTAGCTTTGTTAGATCCATATACCCCTTCCTCCTCACAAGGAGAACTACTCAGCCATAGCCAATGAGCTAAGACAAGCTAAATGTTGTAAACTTCCTTTACAGAGAAGACTGACTGGAGGTTGACAGGGAAAGTTGGTTTTGTTCATTTATGGATAGGAGCAGGAATTCCATTACGGGAAAAGTTGTCTCTGGACAGTTTCTAGTTACTGTATATTTTGTTATTGTCAAGGACTGCTCATAAGGAAATACAGCCTCAAGCATCTTTAGCCACAGCATTAGTCTGAGTTTGAAACAAAATTAACTTGCAGAAGGGTAGAGGCTGTCACAAAGTATATAAAGGTTTGCTGTTAAAATAAATATAATGCTTAAATATGCACAGACTACATGGGGCAATGTATGTTCTGAGTAAGTATCATTTTAGTTGTATAATTTTAATGAAAGTTTGATATCAGTGTTATTACAAAAACACATTAGTATGCTGTTGTTTGGCATGTCCCATTACACATTTTCATCAGTGACATACTTACCTTCAGAGCTGACCCCGCTGCACCACTGTATTTACTACCGGATGTTGGGGTATGATGTCATATCCCAGCACTCCCCTTCTAAAGGAAGCATGGTACGGAAAGGAACCTTAGTATTAATGGACTGGTTGGGGAGTGATTTCCATTTAACCGGGCAATTGAGAATTGGCATTGCAGGGATCCTGAGGCTCCCTGTTATGTGGCAGAGGGGTTGCCCACCCCTGGACCTGCCACCCTAGGTTTAGTTGGCCTAGGCCAGAATATGAGACTGACTATAATATGTGAGGAAACAAGATAGAGTATGTAGCAAAAGTTATTCAGGGGAATGTTTAGGAAGTGGTCATATCACAATAGCAACCAATTGTCTGGTCTTTTTGACTGTCCAATCCAACTGGTTAATATAAAGATAATGAAAATGTTTCCTCAGAATAATTTCTTATACAAAATTACAAATGCCTTAAACATTGTGGAAGAAACAGTGATCCAGAACAGGAAACAATTTCAGAATTTTCTAATAAAATCTCATTAGAAGTCTACAAATCAAACTATCCATTATACCCTGTTCTTCACCGTATAAAAGGGCCAGTCTGAAGTGTTCAATATGGTTTTAGGATACATATGTTTTTCATTTGGTATGAGAGTAATGGGTAGCACAAAAGGTTACAAGCTTGTATTATCTCATGTTGTATGACTCTTTAATGTCCCTGTTGTTATTACCATTACCCCCCCCAAAAAAACAAAAATACAATCTCATTAAGATAGTTAGCCTCTGATCTTCCACAAATTATATGTAAAAAATATATATTGTAATTTGTATTGCATAATTAGTAGAGTTTATATTTTACAGAAAGCATTTTATATTGAGAGCCTTATTTGTTACTTAAGGCTGATACTTCATTTATTTGAGTAACAGAAATAATCCTGCTTAAATAAACTTTTAAACATTTGTTACACAGATGAGAAATTTACAAAACAGTCAAGACATCTCACTCAAACATTACAATTTAAGGGATATATGTGCCACTTATTAAATTGTCTGCTTTAGTGTGTTTACAAACACAGGCATGTCATTAGAATGAATAAACAAAATGCAGATATTTAAATGTTACAATTTACATGTTGCAGAGGACCAACTTTTAATGTTAGTTTAATTAACATTAACACAACCAGACACGTCAACACACATACGCTGACGCTAACACAACTGAACACACACTCAGACAACTACACGCACTCGCACACATAGTAATATATCCAGACACACACATGCACAGACACCCACACTAGCAAACACACCCACACTAATATACCCACACACTCACATACACAGTAACATACCCATACACGCAAGCACACTCACACACACAGTCACACCCACACTAACATACCCGACAAGCACAGACACACACTAACAAACACAAACTAGCATACCTAGACACACGCTGACATACCCAGACACACTCTAACATACCTCTAGATTGTAAGCTCGCTTGAGCAGGGCCCTCCTCACCTGTTTTATACTACTTGCTACTTTTTGTCTACTCATTGTACGGCGCTACAGAATATGATGGTGCTATATAAAACAATAAATATTGTAATACCCAGACACAAACAAATAGGCAAACACACACTAACATACACAGACACACAGAAACACTAACATAACCATACAGTCACTAACCTACCATGGAGAAGTCTCAGCCTGTACTCGCTACTAAAGTGAGGTCACGCAACGTGATGTTACATGACCCCGCTGAAGCCCACTTCTCCTTAATGTTTGGAGAATATAGAGGTACTTTATTAACTATGGCTTTATCTCTTTATGCCTACGACCGGACTTACTATGGATTTAACTCTTTAAGCCTAGGACTAGAGCTTGCTGCCGCCTTTCTCAGTGGGGGGGCAGTTGCCCTGTTGCCCCACCTGGATCCGCCCATGCACCAGAAACATGTCCCTGTCAAAGTGCCACCTGAGTACCATGGACCCATTGGGGCCCATGTGATCGAAGGCTCTGTCTAGAGATTTCACATTAACTTTTCGGACCCCGGAGGTTCTTCAGATGGGACAAGAGATGAAATGGTCCCATCTAAAAAACAAGAGACCTCTGAGTACTTGATAATTTATGTTATTGTACATCATTTCATATGCTCGCATAATAAAAAACATCTACCTTGACTTAAGACTCTATCTTCTCTTGGGCTTACATGGCTATCCATTTTTATTTTTACTCTTTTACAATATATTTCATAGATAACCAGCAGATTCTGTAAGATGAAGTAGCGAGCTCCAAATTTTTATTTGCATTCACTGTCACTCCCTGTTACTCATACACTCTCTCACACTCTCTCTTACGCTCTCTAGGTCTCCCTACCTTATCTGCCAACCACTTCTGTGTCCCTTTCTCGTTTTCCACAGCCCCACTTCTTGCGTTGCCTCTTCTTGTTCTTCTGTATTTGTTTTTCTGTCTTCTTTATTCGTCCGCTTCTCAACGCTATCCGCTCTGCTAATCTGGCCTCCCGAAGCCCTTCAGCAACCGGGCGGAGCCTAGGAGCACACAACGGGGACAACCACGCCCCCAATTGGAGGAATGGGGAAAGACTGTCACCATAGTACCCGTGGCACCGCAAGGCCAGCAAGAGTTTTTCAAGAGGCCCGAATAATACAGATGGATTCACAGAAATATATATATACCTATTCATACATATATAAATACTGTATATATATGTATGTGTGCCTCCATTGTAGGGTAGTTTTTTACAATCACATGATGGAGTCCTCAGGCATCCATTAGGCTCATCTGAAGCTTTGCTTGTATTGTGGAGGCCGAGAGGCAGCGGAGATGAGCCAAGCCAGGAACAAGCCTTGACACAGGCTGAGCTGGATTCACTCATTTGATACACAGGTCCTCATGAATATCCCTTTGTATGCCCCAAGGCAGGAGGGAAGAAAGCATTTTAACTGGCTTGGCTCCACCTCATACCTTTCCCCTGTGGCTTTGGGCTATAGACCAGTTTGAGCCCATAACAGCTCCACTAGCTGTTACTTTACATTTTTAAAAAAATCTAGATAGAAACTTCTTAGCATTAACAAGAACCACACTTTGGTTGCAGAAATAATGTTAATAATAATGATAACAATTAAAATGACAATTTAAATTCTGAATGAAAGCTGCCTTAGGGACATAATTATTTTTGATAAAAATAAATAAATTCTCATGCTTTTTATGTTGGTGGGTGGGAAACTTTCAGACTAATGAGAATAAACATACTTGTGCATTAAAAATAACTAATTGTGGTTTGGGTTGATATACACATTTTGTTCTTGTATGGAAAATTAGTCACAGCACAACCCTCTTTAAACATTTTTTTGGCAGATTCTAAAGAGATTTGGCTTTATCGCTGGAAATACATGGAAAAGACCTGGGGCTCCTTCCAGTGGAAGACAAAAGGGAAACATTGTACAAAAACTTTGCTTATTTCATCAAATATACAGTCTGGACACAGTTTTAAATATTGTCAGAACCTGAAGGAAATGTACTTCTGTTTCTTTCCATATGTTGCTTCCTAATCTTCAACTTTTATTGTATTCATCAATAGCAATTTCAATGACAAATAGCACATCTACCTGCATTTGATATACTCACCTCCAGTCATCCTATGTATATATGTATATATCCACTTTTACTTTAACACCAGCAGTGTCCTAGTCACCAGCTTAGAGTTTTCTGCATGCATTACATTTTATGGAAGTAATATATGTAACAGGGTCTGTATGTGGTTTTATTCTTATATATTTCCATATATGGAACTTGATATAAAAAATTGATTTCAGACATAACTGACTAACTGACAAGTTTTTGTTCACAATTCCTTGACCCTCAAGATGAAGGGGCCAATCAATAAGTTCATATAGTATGGAACTGATGCCTTAATATTCTTTACTGACATATTGTTATCTGAGCATCCAGATTTGTCTTTATCATTGCAACATTACAGCTACCTGAACATGGGTGATACAATTCAGAATATCTTTATCTCCTGACAAGTCATCGTTTTCCTGTAGACTACAGTCTACTACAGTCTATAGACTACAGTCTACAATTGTATCTCTGTAATGGATCTGTAAATGCATAAATTTTTAAGAGTTTCCTGGTCAACTCATTCAACAGAATGAAGGTACTTGCAACTGTCCATACAGATTTCCCCAGCTATAGATCTTTTGAAAAGTGATTAGGACAATAATCAACTTCAGCTCACATAACCATTTATGTTAAAGGTGACTATACAGCAGAAATAATTTGCCCAGTATTTGTGGTAGTTATTGCTGTACTTGAAGTGAAATAGGTAAGGTTTATCACTCTTAAAATGCTTGAATGAACATTTATGAAGAAATAAATTGTACTGCACAGAACATCCTCCTAGAATGAGATGGATGCAGACATTAAACTCACCGAAGAAACATCTGCAAGTATCACCAAAATGTAAAAAAACCCATCAATCTGCAATAACATGTCAACAATCTGGATTGTATAACTAGTTCCATTCATGACATGTTGTCTCCCAAGACTCATAGGAATGGAAAGGAAAAAGCAGAATTAAGTTCATCATCTAGTTGGAAAATGACTACTCAAGTCTTTCCTAAGTGAGCACATTAAATAAAACCACGAGCCTTTGAACATTTTTAACATTTGACTATTTTACATTTAATAGATTTTCTTTCTTTATTTTATTGCTCCAAATGTGGACTATCTTAATCTTTCTTTTTTCATGAAAGTAGTCATTTCTGAAACAGATGATGGTGGGCATATATCGCAGTTTCTGCCAAATATATTATTGCAATAAAAGCTTGCATGCAGGCTTTGGTCATGTCAAGATTACACTACCTCTAACTATTTAAAAAGGCCACTATGCCCAATGTTTCACCCTACGGATCCACAAGGCATTTACTAATTATGACAAATTATGCAAGAAATAGCACAGAAGTCTGTAGGGACTTTTTTTACGTTCAGAAAAGAGGAATGTAAAAAAAATAATAAAAAATGGTTAGAAGGGCACACACACGATTAAATATATACAATGAAATAAAGCCACAACTGATTGCAAAAATTGAAATATTTGTGTCCCCCATCACCCGTGGATATTAAATATTGTGAGAATGTTATAAGTAAAGACTTTAGGACTAGGAAACCGATTTCCTGAGTATGGTTACTTTTGTAGGGCTCCCAATATAACAAAGGAAATTAATTATTGGACATGTAACAGAAATACTGGTGATCTTTTATCTTAAGCTTAATATGATTATACACATTTGTAATGATGCTACCTACAAAAATGCAACCTAGTACTGACTGGAAACATCTTATATCAGCTAACACTAAGAAAAATAGTAATTAAAAAATTCATTACATGAGAAAAATTAAGATCACACATATGACACTGCATGATCATATGAGAAATGAAAACCCGTCAAACCACATTCATTCACTCACAGTGCCATACCATATCCCCTATTGTATTGTAGTTGCGTTCCATGGCTTAAGACAGCTGGTGTCACAGCACATAACAGAAAATACATTAACAAAAGTGACTTTTAGTTTAGTGTAAATTTATTTTTTATTGCATCATCCACAACCAGCAATATCCTAACATTTTATGATTGTACAATACTCGGTGAAAAGACCGGATTAATATCCGAATTAACATCATGTTACGTTGTTAGTACGTAGCTTGTTGGATGTTTAAAGAATATTGTTTTTGTTTGTTTTTTTCTCTTATTTTTTTGAGAAACAAAAGAAAAGTGAACATGAACTCACATCTTCCCCTTCCTCTCCTAGCCTCTTCCCTCTTCCCAAGGGCAATGAAAGACGTCATCAGGCATATCCGATGCTGTATTTGGACATTGGGGTATGCGTAAAACCTGTAGGATCAGAAATGCTGGGCGACCAAGTATTATCTGCCTATTCAACATAGGTCTTCAACAGAATATAACAAAAACAACACTGTACACTGGCTACCAAACTGTGAATAAAGTCTCTCAAGCTTTTGGGGACAATCTCGGTCCCCTTTGAAAAAATGGGCTTACCACTGGGGCTATCCCTTTCCACCCCTATGTAAACACTGTGCAGACACTGCCCTCATTGCATTGTGGAAGAGGAAAATGCCCTTCCCCTGTTCTAGAAGTGTTCGTTTGCACAGGCTTTGTTCAGAGCCCTGTCCTACCAGGCACCCTTGCTGCTACGTGCCATTAGAAATCCCTCAAAAAGAAATCCAATATTCTGGACTGCCGCGCTAGGGTTAGTATATAGGCCATTAATAAACAAAGGGGGGATATGAAACTTAACCAATGTGGCTCTCATGGTTTGCCAATGTAGACCGATAAATTGTAAAAGTTTGGCATGTTATGTTTCCTTAAATACTTTTGGGAATTGTGGAATTATGAAATTCTAAATGTACAAGATTCTATGTGTATTTTGGCTGCCTTCCAAAAGAAATCTCATTATAGGATTTTCATCCTGTGGCACCATTTTGCAAAAAGCTGTTGATTGGAAATATATTCTTCACTTGGAATGATGTTCATCATCTATTTTCTCAAGGTTTTGCAACATTCCTCAGTGTATTGTTTTCCCAAAATACCTAGCTTGCAGCTGAGGGTGCACACTGGAGACAGATGACTCAATAGTCTACAGAACATCTGTTAAGCTTTTTTTGTCTCATGCTATACTTACAGTCTTTAGTTGGTGTTCTACTAAACCATATAGGGGACTATTTGTAATTTATTGAGCTTCAAATAGCCTTTATTCAGATTTTTCAAACCGAAAGAAAAAACAGTAATGTAAAACAGTACATATTGAAATATATGTTAGCTTTTTTTGAGAAGGTGGAACTTGTGTATTCACAACAATCAAAAAAGAATCAGTGCTTAATACCTGATCAGATTTCTGATGGCAGACCTGTTTGTTGTAATAGGTATTGTTAAAGTATATTAAACTTGTGCATTTTGATTTGTACAAATTTAAAATTCTATCAAAATTTGCCAGTTTCATCAAATAGGATGAATGTTTGAAAATGAGGAGGAACCCCAACAACGCAATTGAACCATGAAGCAGAGAGCTCTGAATTTTTGTTTGCATTTCGTTTTTTTCTTCTTCAGTCTTACTCATGCTCTATTATACTCCCTTTCTTGTTTTCACTTATATTCTCTCACACTCTGTTTCAATTTCTTCCTACCTTCTCCATCTCCCTGTCTCCTTTCCCTTGGCTCTCTTTGTCTGCTCTTGCACCCTGGTCCACAGAAATGTCTGAAAGCTAAATAGAGTCATTTGACTGACAATAGCTTGCTTGGCAAAAAAATCCTTATTGAAATCAAGAAAAGCCTCTACTACAGAATGTAGTAGGACTCTGCTTTCTGGGACTAGGCCTTCTCTCATGGAATCACTGAATTCTCTCTCCCCACTTCAGATGTCTTGAACCTTCTAAAAGAGGGTATGGTTGAGAGACCGAGGGTTTGGTGCCCTTAAGATGCAGGTCTCAGATTTGTCATCTATAAACAGAGACAAGATGAGCCTTAGACCTGGATATTAACTGCTTCATGAGAGCTGTAATCAGATTAGATTAGATCTTCTCTCCATCCATGTGTTCCTTCGTGGTGGAGTGGTGTCGACAGCAATCAAATTTAAGGGGGCATATGGGGGACAAGAATAAAAGTAAGGGGGCAATTATAAAACACTATACACACCTACATTCATAAATTATAAATTAACAAAATCAACCTCTGTAAAATATGTAACCAAGTCTGTCTGCTTTAGATACACTATTTTAACTATATAATATGGATTGTGGCAAAGTGATGAATGCTGTCTATATCAGTTGCAGATTGGAGCACTCTCTATTCCCAGCATGAAAGGGTGAATAGATGGAAGTCAGCCCTTTCACGTGGATCCAATTAACCTGCACTGCAATTTTGAAAAGGTCAGCCGTTAGGGGCATTAGGAGTCTGACAACAGGGAGAGCGCTCCAATCTGCAACTGATATAGACAGCATCCCTCACTTTGCCACAGTATATAAAGACTTGCATCAACACTCAGATTGCACCCACAGTCAGGGCCGGCCTTAGGGGTGTGCGACCTGTGCGACCGCACAGGGCACCATGGTTGCAGGGGCGCCTGACCGGGACTTAGATTAAAGCATCGGTTTTTTTTTGTGTGTTTTTTTTTAAAACTTTATTTAACATCATTCATGTTAAATAAAGTTGAAAAAAAAAACGATGCTTAAATCTAAGTCCCGGTCAGGGGCGCCGAGCGGTTGCTCGTGAAGTTCTCGGCGCCCCTTACTCTCTGTGACTCCGTCGCTGTGCCGGCATCTCATGTTGAGCGCCGGACTATTCCGGCTCTCAACATGAAATGCCGGCACCGCGGCAGAGCGAGAAGACGGATGCCTCCCGCTCTCACCGCAGGACTCCGGCAACAAGGTAAGTGGGGGGGGTGTAGTTTGAAGGGGCAGAGGGGGGGTGTAGTTTGAAGGGGCAGAGGGGGGGGTGTAGTTTGAAGGGGCAGAGGGGGGGTGTAGTTTGAAGGGGCAGAGGCGGGGGTGTAGTTTGAAGGGGCAGAGGGGGGGTGTAGTTTGAAGGGGCAGAGGGGGGGTGTAGTTTGAAGGGGCAGGGGGGGTAGTTTGAAGGGGCAGAGGGGAGGGGTAGTTTGAAGGGGTAGTTTGAGGGGCGGTAGTTTGAAGGGGCATGGGGGGGTAGTTTGAAGGGGCAGAGAGGGCGGGTAGTTTGAAGGGGCAGAGAGGGGGGGTAGTGAGGGGGGGCGCCAGAGGAGTAGTCCGCACAGGGCGCCACAACGCCTAAGGCCGGCTCTGCCCACAGTGGTCTCCCATCAAAGATTCAGGTCTCCTCTCAGACAGGGATCATCCCCACCCTTTATTGATTGTATACCATTTCTGTATGTTAAACATACAAACACTTTAAACACATTAAATGCAACACACACTCTCTCTCCCCTTTTTTGTAATTTCTCCCATTTTATAATATCTCCTCTTTCTCATTATCCCTCCCCTTTCTTGTTACCCCCTTGTTATCTATTCCATTTCTCTTTATCTCTCTCCTCCATTTTCTCATTATCTTTCCTCCTCTTTTTCTTTATCTTTCCTTTTATCGCTTCTCCCCTTTATATCCTTGAAATCAAACAAAAAGTGGATGATAGCCATACTGTTACTATATCATTATGCGGAACTCGCAATATAAACCATTACTCATTTTTTAAGTTATTTCTTCTATTATATACATGGTGAAAGTTTAATAAAATAGTATTTTTTTAAGTTCCAGAAAAACAATTTTCTAATAATAGAGAATTTTCTTCAAAATGGTAGAGAGAAACTTGATCAGACCATATGATAGGATGTTATTCACAAGGCACACACAACTCTCTATGACGCATATAAAACATTGAGAAAATGTTATTGCATTAATCACAAGAGTAGAATGTCCCAGTAAAATGTTATAGAGCAAAGTCTTTGAGAAAGCATACTTCCCTGGGGTCACTCTGTAAAATGCAGTGGCATATTGGGCTATTACCCCCTCATTCCACCACATGAGAGTTAGAAAATGATAGAGCAGCACATACAAAAAAAGGCTTGAGTTTCCTATAAGTCGAATTGCCGCCTCAAAAGTCATTTGCTTGAGCTCCATCATGGAATTCTACTAAAAGTCTATTTTCCCCTTAAACTCTTATTGAACAGTTGAGCTATGCCACAACTTGATGCACATTACTACAGAGACATTTTACTGATTCAAATGACAACTCGATAGAATGTGGTAAAGAAGTACACGGGAGGGCTTGGTTTGGCTTAACATTGGTTCCTGTAGGACTTTCCATTCCACTGAACATTTCCATTCATGAGTGTTCTTAAAATAACATAGCCGCATCATTGTAAGCAAAACTCAGATTAGAAAAACATCTGTGCAAATGTATATGATTGTTCATGTAATCCCCAGCCTGAATTATTTGTATCTTTTAGGTTGGAAGCATAAATAATGGAGTTGAAGTCAGTATTTTCTCAAATAAAACAAAGCATGTTCACCCATTAAGTATTAAAATTCCCAATGAAAAATGCCTTAGTTATTAGAAAATATTACTTAAGTATGATTAAAATTCTGTAAAAAAAAAGGTATAGGTTTACAATAACGATTTTAACAGGATTTAGAACATGGTAGTACAAGGAATTGTGTGCTGTTGGAATCCACATTGAACTTTATTGTTTATTACTTCGCTGTCAGTAGGGTGCCTATGTGTATAGGAAATAATACATGTCTTGGTCAAAAAGGGGCAGAGCATGAAATTCATCCTTCATCAGTATTCACTTCATCAGTACTCTTTTATATTTAATTTTCTCTCTATTCAGACATATTTTTTAAAAATGTGCTCTGCTTGATTCCTCACAATCGGTCTGAAGGCAAATCACAACTATCTGGCAGGCATTGAGGAATATAAGGCAAGGGGAAAAAACAGGTATGGAGGAATATAACACATTAAGGAGGAGAAAACAGATGGTGTGGAGGAATAGAAGACTAGTATGAGCTAAATATAAGCTATTTTATTTACGAGGTCGGTGATGTTCTGGATATAGCTTGGGGCTTTTTTTAACAAGGATATTTCCAACCCAGGCAGATATGTTTTCTGTGAGTGTGCCAACTACTGATATTATAGGCTTTCCAGGGTTACCTGCCTTATGGATCTTGGTGAGCATATAAAAAGAGTCTATTTTTGGTTTCTTTGGAATTAGCTCTTGAGTATTGAGTGTTGCTAGAGGGATGTTTTTATATGGTGAGTTCCTGTTTGTAGGACTCGGTTGGGTCTTCCATCAGTTTGCTGTAGTGTCTGTGGTCAGAGATTTGTCTGTGTGCCTCCCCTATGAAGTCACTCCTGTTCGTAGTGAATACTGCTCCTCCTTAATGGGGTGGTTTAATTATTATGTCTTGGTTAGTTTTTAGTGATTTTATGGCACTTTGTTCTTGTGTGGTTAAAAATACAGACTCTGGCAGATGGGTGACATATAAAGAAAGATAGTGTTCAATCATCTGATTCTTCCTTTCTGTCTGGCCATTTGATTGTGGGTGGTATGCAGAGGTGAGGCCACACCTAATCTTTAGCCCTTGGCAGAAGGCAGACCAGAATGGAGCATGGCAGCCCATGTAGCCAAAAGCAAGTGTAAGAAAGTCCCCCTGCAGAGGGGAGACCCAGTGCTGGGATGAAATGTGCCATCTTGGTTAAACAGCCCACAACCACAAGGATGGAGGTGTCGAGTTGTGATGGGGATAGCTTGACAACAAAGTCCATTATGATATCTTCCCACGGCCATTTTGGGGTGGGTAAAGTTTGCAAGAAGCCAGTGGGTTTGGAAGGGTTACTTTTTTGCAAGCACAAGTATCACATGAACAGATGTAGTGCTGGATCCCCTGACACATTCCAGGCCAGCGAAAGTACCGCTGTACAAGGTCCAGGGTTTCCTTGAAACCACCATGTCCAGCCACAGGATGGTCGTCGACAGAATTGAGGATGGCATATTTGGCTTTGTCGGGTACAAGGAGCCAGTCCTCTTTGTAGAAGAGCCCTTTCTCAGAGTGTAGGCCTGACAATCCTGCTGTTTGGGCTTTGTCTTGGCAATGTTCGTGAATGGCGGCAAGCCGAGACAGGGAGAAGGCAAAGAAATGGCTCAGCGGAAGGAGAGTGTCTTCTGGGGACACAGGAGTATAATGGGAGTTCTACAATGGAGCATCTGCTTTCCTGTTTCATGTTCCAGCGTGATACATGATATGGAGCTGGAATTGCCGCAAAAAAAGGGCCCATAATAAACGTGCCACTCTTAGATATTCTAGATTGTGATGGTTGGTAAAGTCAGGTCGGTGATAAGGTGTCATGTCCCTCCAACAGGGGCACCATTCTTGTAGGACCATTTTGATGGTCAGTAATTCTCCTACTTTATAGTTGTGTTCTGCTGGTGTGAGGCTCCCTAAGAAAAAGGAAATCAGGTGTAAATGTTCCTTTTCCTCCACATCATGTGGACAGAACAGCACCCACAGTGTCAACGTCTAAGACAGGACACCAGGATGCCATGACGAGATATTCAAAGTAAATATATCTGATGCAGAAGGCTGTTTTCCACTCATCCCCTTTACAGATTCAACCAAGGTTATACGCTGCAGCAGATCAAGTTTGGTGGATACTTTGGTGTCACAGAGACAGTCCATAAACTCTGGGGTTACAAGAAGCAGATATTTGTTTTTATCGAAATGTTGTTCAGTTCTCTGTAATCTATGCAGGGGCGTAGACTTCTGTTTCTTTCAACAAAAGAAGATGCCTGCTCTAGCAGGTGACATTGGAGGTCATATTAAACATTTTATGGAGGCTGTTTTATAGGTACACCTTTAATGCTGTCAATCCAGGTCCAAAGTGTGGGAATATCTGACCAAAAGGAATAGCTGCACCCGGTAGGTCAATGGGGCAATCGTAGGGTCTGTGGGGTGGTAGTTGTTCTGCTTCCTTTTTATCAAATTTACTAAAGGTTCTATATGGTGCGGGAAGCAGAGGAGCACCAGTTGTTTCTGGGGTGGTTTCTGAGGTGAGAGTCAGAAAGAAGCGAAGAAGGCAATGGTGACAACAATAATGGAAGAAGAAGGTGATCTCCCCTGTGGACCAGTCAGAGGCAAGGTAAGCCGAAGTTGAGGGGAAAGAGTGGTGTCTGGGCTAAATTGAAGCAGATTGTCTTGTGGTGGTCAGTGCCAAGGATCAAGGATAGGAGAATGGTTTCTGATATGAAAGGACCGGACAGTATTTTAGTATTTGGCTCCCATTCAATAAATGCACGGTCAAGGGTTGTGCCTTGGGTTGAGATGGAATTTGCAGAGTGGGAGCCAAAGAGATGTCCATGAAGTTGTCACTGGCGTCTGAGTCTATGATAGCATTTAGGGTGGCCCCTTTACTTGCCCACTGTAAACACACAGGAAGAGAGAGGTGAGCGGTGGAGTGGGTTTGGAGGAAGGCTTACCTGGAAAAGATAACTTAAGACACAAGTGAACTATATTCCCAGAGTGCCTCCACAGTACATACCTATATTGGCTCATCGCCCCTGGGACTTTTTTGCTTTAGACAGATGTGAATATGTTCTTCTGCAAACTGTAATGTTTTAGGAACATCTAGTCAAGGAGAAGGTCTGATAGGAGCAGTTTGTGCCATTTAACGTTCCCTGGGTCTCAGGACACAGTATTGGAGGCCTCCACACGGGCTTGTTCGTCTTTCAGGGATTCTGACAAACCCAGACAGTGATGGCTCATTCCAACAAATTTGCTGGAACCTGGTAATATACTCTTCCACCGAGTTACACCCTTGTGATGGTGGCTTCGGCCGTGGAGACCTTGTGGGGGTCCTAATATAGGATGTCTATTGCTTGATGGTAGGAAACCCAGGATTCTAGAGTAGGGTAGTTGGCATTCAGTAGGTGGTGTGCCCAGGCCATCTGCCCTCTGGTCAACAGGGACATAACAGTACTGACTATGCTGAAGTCAGAGACATATGTCCTGGGTTAAAGCACAAAAAGTTCTCAAGAAGTGATGAAAAGCTTTACTTGAGATCCTGAAGCAGCCATTGGCGTTAGGGCAGTAATTTGCAGGGTCCATTTTGGCTCATGTGTTTCTGTTAGGGGCACACTGGAAGCAGAGGACCCATGGGGCCACAAGGGCCAGGAAGAACAAAAGCAGTAACAGCCAGATGGTAGAGCATACAAGTAGTCAGACAGTCCAGGGGTCAAGGTGGGCAGCACAGGTTCACTGAGGTCAAACAACCTGAGGTCATGGAACAGGAGAAAGCCAGGGCAGTCCAAAGTCAAGCCAAAGCCAGAAGCCGGAAATTCAAACAGGATCAAGCTGGGTCAGTACAACACAAACACACACACGTGTAGGGATAAATGATGCCTGTACCAAGACAGACACCGCAGCTTGGAACACACAAGCACTAACTGAGGTGAGCAAGGGTTATGTAGGGTCAGAGGCTGAAGATCTACTCCCTTATGGCTAGTCCCCTCTGTCATGTAGTAGGATCCACCTAAACCACCAATCAGGAGGCCTGGAAGCAGGTAGGCGACCCATGCTCTGAGCAGGAGGAGTGCGGGTGGGTCCTGACATATGGTTTATCTCAATATTTTAATAGTAGCATTATTATAGTTTGTTATTACATAGCAGTTGTTTGCTACCTAAAAGAAACCATGTTGTGTTGAGTAAACATAGCTTTCTCCAGCTAATGCAAATAAAAATATTTGTGTGGAACAGCATAATGTTCCTGATTAAAGCAATTGCATAACAATTTTAGATGTCTTTTGTAAACAATTAAAAAAGCATGGCTATGTTTCAATCACGAAACTGTTAAACACACAGCTGTATTTGACTAATCCAATCTGCATTATATTAAATTACTTTGACAAAGTATTAAAGATAATCCTCTATCTATCCAACTATCTTACTAGAGCACGATTCCATCCCAATGATTAGCAGTGTGGTGATCGTACTTCTTATTTCCATAAATTTACACATCTGTTTGGAAATGTTTTGCTAACAAGAAAATTTACTAGGAACCACCATTCATAGCTATACTTTCTGTCATGTGATTTAATGTCAAATATTTAACAGGATATTCTGTTCATAAGGAAAGTTTGGGTAAATTCACCTGTTTGCTTGATGGAGATTTGGAAACTATTTTCAGTCTAAATCAACATTTAAAGCTTAATAACAGTGACAGAATTATTGACAGTGGTCTTCTGCACAAATTATTTTCTTATTCACAGTAATAGCATTCATTCATACTAATAATGTACAAAAGGTTATATAAATATTATTCATAAGAAAAGCTTTGTCTAACATAGTAAATGTAATATATATATATATATATATATATATATATATATATATATACTGATTTTAATAATGTTTGTAAGAAAATTGATTTCACATAATATGGAGATTTATAATATTATGCATGCATAATATAAAACTTCCCTAAGCACTCATCCTCCCATTCAGACCCACAAATACCTGCCCCCCATCACCTCTAACACCAGATAAACCACCACTAACCCACAGTACAAAGCCACACTCTCACCTAGACCCATAGCAGCTCCCAAGTATCCTCCCCACACCAGGTGAAATGCAGGTGGCTTACCCCAATCCCATACCCACCAGATCCTACCCCTCCCACCACCCTCAGTAACTATCCAGAGGCTCACAGGAAGGATCAAGCCCAAGTTTCACCATCTCTCCCCCTATAAGGAACTGTTGTGTTTGCAAACACCTTGTGCCTCTTATTTTTGTATTACTATGGAGAACCCCCAATTATGAAACAATGTCTATAAATTTCTTTATTCTCCTGCTTTATCTATTCTCCACTTTTCCCCTTCAGTCACTTTTCAGTTCTGTGCACATGTACTACAGCCCTCAAACCTTAATTTCCATTGATAAAAATTCTTATATGGAAGCCATTTTGTTCACTGACCCAAGTATTAGAATTGATAGATACTTTAGGGAGGCAAACATGGTACTCACATCACAAGGGTGGAATGTGAGCTTGAAAGCATGTTATGTTGCCGCCTACGTTGAGAGACTGGGGAACTGGCAGACGGCGGCAGACAGACCAGGGAATTGACCAACACCACCAGAAAGACTGGGGAACAGGCAGATGAGGTTAGACAAGCTGGACCTTGGTTTGCCTGACCTCCTCAGTTCTCCAGTCTGTCTCTCTTTATAAACAGGAGTGCTCTCAGGCTCCCTATGACCTATACACAGAAAGGTAAAAAATCACAGTACACTGAGATAAGACACAGCTCAAAATTGATAACAGTCCAAGATCAATAACTAGATGGTCATCAAGCCAAACAATGTGCCAAATCAGAAAACAAATGGAGTCCAGAGCCAGATGTCAAACAGATCAAGCAAAAAAAAAACAAAACAATACTGCAGGGTCAGAACCTGCAATGCTCCAGCAAGGGAGCCTTGAAGAACGCCTGGTTTTAAAGGCCCATTATTGCCTGAGGGACCTCAAGTGAATCACTTATCACTTATTTCTTATCTCATTCACACTCTCATACACCGTTATTTACTCTGTCTCTCTCTCATGCTATCTCGGCATATCTCCCTACCTTCTCTACCGACTGCGTCCATAATCCTATCTCTGTTTTCCCTTTCTGTCTTCTTCCGCTGTTCCAAAAAGTCTTTGCTCTTTTCCATGGAAAACGGGAAAGAGACATGATCTCCCGGTAAACTTCTGCAAAATGCTGAAGCTTTCAGACACATCCTCCACCTGAATCAGAGGATCGGGGGAGAAGATGTGCCCAGAGGCTCTGCCATTTTGCTGAGGTTCACTGCGAGGTTAGTTCAGGTAAAAGGGCACGCCATCTCCCCTGATCCTCCAATTGGGGGAGAGGATGTGCCCCGGAAACATCACTGGAGGTCATGTCCCTGTCTCATTCTCCATGGTGCAGCGGACTAATACAGAAGACGCTAGATAAGTAGGCGAAAAGGTAGGGATGAGGCTGAATGACAAATTTTGTTTCCAAGACGTAGAAAGATCCTCGATTTTCATCCAAAACGAATGCGCAGGAAACAGAATTTGTTTTCCCGAAAACAAATGGACCAAAAACGAAACTAAAAATGTGTCCGAATTGTTTAAAATGCATATTGACTTTACTGGGACCCCTTTCCTGTCACTAATTAACTGCTTCATTCGGGAAACAGTTTAGGAGTGGCTCCTCCTAAAGATGAGGTTTTTAAAAAAATATTTAAGGGTTTAGACTACATAATAAATTATTCACAGTATGCTTTAATATGCATTATTTGTTGATGGGGCTGTTTGGGACACATAAGATTGTGATTGTGTGATTTGAAACATTAAATATATTTATGTCTAAAAACAAAGTCATCTTGCTGTGTAATGCACGGTCAGTGTATATTTGTTTTGCGGTTTGTATTATAATATGTTGTGAGTCAAAAAACCTCAAACTACATGAGTCAAAGGAAAAGTATCAATTTCGGTGCTACTAAACTGTAAAGATTGCATGTTGCTAAACAGACTTGTGGTGCAATGTGTATAAATTGCATATACTATAGGGCTATGAAATAATTATACAGCTATAGACTAACCATTTGAGTGTCAGGACCTTTAAAGATGTCCTAATACCCATTACTTCAATATAGTTTTAAGCATAATTAGTATTATTTAAAAGAATAACATTTTAAATACCGGTATATATTTCGTTTTAAATATATATTTCAAGTATAAGGGTAAAATGCTCAAAGCCTAAAAGAGTCTGAGGCTTAGATTTAATTTAAGCAGGGGAGGGCTTATCCAGAAGGCGGGGGCAATTGCCCCGTAGGCAAGTCCAGAAGGCTTCGAATGGTGTAACTTGGACCGGCCCACTAGCGGAGGTGGGAACAAAGTGGGGAATTATAACATGTTATGTAATGTTACGTGAGTGAGTTATGATGTATGAGGGAGTGATGTGTGATAGGTAAGAGGGAGTGAGGAGTTGTGTGAGGGTGTGTGATAGGTTGGCTGAGAGTAATGTGTGTGAGGGATTGAGGTGCAATTTTTAAGTGAGTGTCTGCTATGGTGAGGGTGTGTGTTCTAGTGTGTGTATTAGTTACTGAGGAAGTGGACAAGGGGCCAGTAGGCGCCTTGCTTTTTCTACCCCCCAGGCAAGAGGGTGCCAGCCCTCCCTTGAATGTAAAAAAGTTCTACTTCACTGGGATGGTGGTAGGTAAGTTGCAGCCTCAGTAGTAGAGGCTAATACAGCGAGAGAATGAAAGTATGTATGGAATAAGTACAAGGCTATCCTGAGCGCAAGAGAAACCTAAAGACCAAATGAGATATTAGGCTTTTACTGCAAGAAAAAAAATTGACAGACTAGATGGGCCCAATGGTTATCTGCCATTTATTTCTGTTCCTATATTCTGTTTAACAGAACATTTTGTAAATTGTTTTTTTTTTTGTTTAGAACACTCAACTTACACATAATTGTAGTTACAAAATTATAATTTATCTTTCTTATGTTAATTTTAATTGTTTAACTATGCAATTCATTTTTATCTCTATATTCATAATAAAAAGCATGCTAAATCAATATTGTAGCACACTAACCCCAACATAATCACCAAATTGTTCAGTTAACTTTCAAAGGGAATATAATGCTCCATGTTATAAGTGTTCATGTGGTTAACAGATATCAGAAACATGTACTATTTCAGTGGTTTTGATAAGCTTAGGCTTAACATTTAATATCTATCAGAAATACCCCTTTCACACAATCGGGTATTTATCAGCAGGGTTTAGTTAATAGAAAAGGAGATAAAATCAATTTATAATATAATAAGCGTGATCATTAAGGCATTTGTTTCAGGTGTGGCCCCTTATACACACAGCCTAAAGGAAGGGCTCTGCAGAGCACTTCTGTGATTGGACAACCAAACAGTATTAGCATACCTTGAAACTCTCCAAGTTTCACTCAGATTCCCTGCTTCCCTGGGTCTCTACTGTACTCCCTGCCCATTTAGCTCTGATCCTCACCAAGTTACCAATTGTGAAAAGGCCTTCTTGGCATACCCCTACCCACAGGCGTAGGAACCGGGGGGGACGGGGGGACAGATCCCCCCCAGTAACTTATGCGGGGGCAGGCGATAATGAAGACATCCCCCCCAGGGCCGTAGGAAACCCCAGGGCAACGGATCTTACGCGGTCCGCACCTCAAGCCCTGCTACTTACCTGTAGGAGGGTCTTCTGTACTGCACAGAGGAAGTGGAACCCAGCATCACATCCTGCTTCCTCTGTGCAGTACTAGAGAACGCAGAGGGAGGCCGCGCCCCCTGCTGAAGTGAGCAGCATCGAGGAGCTGCAGTGCAGGTAAGGGGGTGGGGAGGGTCTTTGAATCAGTATGCGTGATTGAGGGAATGAATCTGTGAATGAATGAGTATGTGAATGAATGAGTGTGTGTGTGATAGCATGGATGTGTAAGTGCTGGAACCTAGGCACGATGGGACTGTGATTGCTGTAGTAATCACACTCCTATAATGCCAAGCCAGCCAGTAGATGCTGAAACCTAGCTAGCTGCCCCCCTTGTCTATTGATGCTGCCAGCAGTATGGGGTCTGCACATCACTTACAGCCACCCTGTACCAGCATGTACTGGCTGACTTGGCATGATAGGAGTGTGATTGCTAACAGCAATCACAGTCCCATCATGCCTAGGTTCCAGCATTTACTGGTTGGATGTGTAAGTGCTGGAACCTAGGCATGATGGGACTGTGATTGCTGTTAGCAATCACACTCCTATCATGCCAAGTCAGCCAGTACATGCTGAAACCTAGCTAGCTGCCCCCTTGTGTGTTGATGCTGCCAGCAATATGGGGTCTGCACATCACTTACAGCCACCCTGTACCAGCATGTACTGGCTGTCTGGGTATGATAGGAGTGTGGTTGCTGTTAGCAATCACACTCCTATCATGCCAAGTCATATTGCTAATTTTTTTTGTCCAATTGTGGTATGTCACCTACTTTTATAAAAAATGTGAGTTTTTATTATTATTTTTAAAGATGGGGGTCATTTTCGGTTTTGGCTAAGTGAATGTTTTGGTCCAGAATTTTCATTTTGTTGCATCCCTAGAATAAGTAGAACTATTTCATTTTTAATTATCCTGAGTCCTGAATTTGTAGTCACAAAACTTTCTAGGCCCAGAAATCAGTGAGAGGAAAAGTAAAGGTTTTGTGTCATTTACTTTATTTTAATCTGCATATTTTATTAAAGGCCATATTTTCTCACAGGGAAAAATGAGTGCGGCCCGCGCACGTATACAATTCTGATGAAGTGGCCCACTGCAGAAAAAACTTGGATACCCCTGGGGTAGACAGTGATAAGGGGGGGTAAGGAGAGGGTAGCTAGTGAGAAGGGGGGTAGGGAGAGGGTAGCTAGTGAGAAGGGGGGGTAGAGAGAGGGTAGCTAGTGAGAAGGGGGGTAGGGAGAGGGTAGCTGGAGAGAAGGGGGTAGGGAGAGGGTAGCTAGTGAGAAGGTGGTGATAGGGAGAGGGTAGCTAGTGAGAAGGGGGGTAGGGAGAGGGTAGATAGTGTGAGAAGGGAGGGTAGGGAGGGGGTAGATAGTGTGAGAAGAGAGGGTAGGGAGGGGGTAGATAGTAAGAAAGTGTGAGGGGGGGGAGAGGGGGTAGATAATGTGAGAGATTGGGGAGAAAGTGGGGATCTGATGGGGGAAAATGCTGTCCCCCCCAGATTTTTAGGGGTTACTACGCCTATGCCCCTACCCCAGGTGGCTAACTCTGAACATATGCAAAGCCACTCCCACAGAAGAGGGAGAGCTCTGGGTAGCTTACCCTGGGAAATTTATGATAGCTGGCATTTATAAATATCAAATGTCGGTGCGCTAAGCTAGTCTCAGGCTCAAATAATACAAATGTATAATATGAGGCCTACCAAACAGTGTGAGCATGCTGCAAATACAGTGTGTTGGCTGTACAATGTATACAAAAAACAAAATACTGTCTGCGCTTCTCACCCTAATAAAGTTGGCAACAAATATATAAACATAATATAAATGAGAAGCGCAGACAGTATTTTGTTTTTTGTATACATTGTACAGCCAACACACTGTATTTGCAGCATGCTCACACTGTTTGGTAGGCCTCATATTATACATTTGTATTATTTGAGCCTGAGACTAGCTTAGCGCACCGACATTTTTTCTTTTCTTTTGAGGTTGTTGGCTCCTCATTAGTCTGGTTGCAGCTTGCTGTCCAGGGGTTAAATGGGAGGAGGTTTAATTGCACCTCCCCCAACACATTAATTTGGTTTTGGTAGCAGTATAAACTGCTTTGTGTGCCCACTATGTAGGAGGTGAGAGTAGGTTCTCACCCTATTGAGAGTGTGCCTTGATGTGGCGGGTGAGCTTAATTATGCTTTGGCCAATTCATATAACCAAAACCTCTCATTTATATTATGTTTATATATTTGTTGCCAACTTTATTAGGGTGAGAAGCGCAGACAGTATTTTGTTTTTTGTATACATTGTACAGCCAACACACTGTATTTGCAGCATGCTCACACTGTTTGGTAGGCCTCATATTATACATTTGTATTATTTGAGCCTGAGACTAGCTTAGCGCACCGACATTTTTTCTTTTCCCTGTTTGCACATATTTGAGGTTGTTGGCTCCTCATTAGTCTGGTTGCAGCTTGCTGTCCAGGGGTTAAATGGGAGGAGGTTTAATTGCACCTCCCCCAACACATTAATTTGGTTTTGGTAGCAGTATAAACTGCTTTGTGTGCCCACTATGTAGGAGGTGAGAGTAGGTTCTCACCCTATTGAGAGTGTGCCTTGATGTGGCAGGTGAGCTTAATTATGCTTTGGCCAATTCATATAACCAAAACCTCTCATTTATATTATGTTTATATATTTGTTGCCAACTTTATTAGGGTGAGAAGCGCAGACAGTATTTTGTTTTTTGTATTTATAAATATCAGACAGAATAAACACAGTTTACCATGTGTTGTGTGTTTTAACAGGGATAGAATGGTATGTTGCATTCTAACATAACGTGATATAATTATCTATATTTAGTGAAATAAAATGTGCCTCATTAAAGGTGTCCTATGTCATATTTGGTTATAGTCTACTGTAAAATGTGTCATTTTACATTTTTCATTAATACCTGTATAAAATTTAAGGTTCTTGAAATTGTATTGTCATATTAATTAATTCCAGCTTTAACCATAGAAACAAGGACATTGGTTTTATTAGACTGTAAGACTGAGGGCCCTCTTCTCCTTCTGTCCAAGTATATCTTAACAAGTGTTCATGTTGCTGATAATTTTGTCAAATTCTGTATGCATCTGAATTGTAATAGAATCTGCTAGCATTCTGTAAATACATTGTAAAGTAAAAAAAGATTCTGAATATGCATATATATGTCCTCCTCAGATTACACAGTTTCATCAGTGTCTGCCTTTCAGACCTCTTGAAATTCAAGGATCAGTCCTGTCAAAAAAAAAAAAAGTAGCTGCCATTTTTTGTAACATAACTTCAGGTTTGTGCTACCATGAAGAGCATTTCTAAGTAACATACCCTACAGACACCCTAGCCTTGTGCCATTATGGGAAACAGGTCGTAGCACTATGGCAAAATTCACTGTTGCAGAGGGAGTGTTTGAATGAGTGCTCAAAATACCAGTGCATGCTCACATAGCCCACCCAGAGGTACGGTGAACAAATAATGTCTCTACTGTAAGTAAAAAAAATATTTATTTCAGCAAATGAATGGCATCTGTTAGGCAATCTCTGCCTTTTTAAAAAGCCACATTGTTGACATGAACAGAAAAAGAAATCATGTGCTGTTGAAGGTACTTGAGATGAGAAATGCCACTGGTACTATGATAAATAGACACTCAACTGGGTGGACTATATCGAAGGTAGCTAGATAGTTATATTTGAACTACCTATTTGCACCATTTCAAGTGATATTGAACTTTGGCTTTTGGAAGATAAGTCTCAAATGCTGCTCAAGTCCACCCAACAGTTGACACTGGGCAATTATCTATTGTTTATAAGAAATTCCTTAATTTTATTCACATATTTCTCCATTTGTTGATGCATAAAATACACTACTCAGTTTTCTTTCAAACCATTTATTTGAGGCAAAATCGAACAAGCACATTTGAGCATACACTGAAAATAAGTGGGCATGTCCTTGACAAATTACAGATGTTAGAACTTCTTTGATTAGGGAAATATATCCTGAAATATCCCAAGATTGATGCCAATTCTCCAAAACTTTGCAAGAAACACATGATGTGATCGCCATGGATCCTCAACTAATTTTGTCTGTAACCGCAATACTGGCCACACTGGTTATCAGATAAAACTACCAAGCAAAGGTTGTAAAAAAGTGAATATAGTGCTGTTACGATTACTAATAAATGGACATTAGGTGTATATGCATATTATGTATAGCTTTTGAAGTACAATAAAAATACAAATTCTATTTGTAAAAAATTGGGCGTTTCTTGTTATACAAACTCCAAAATACTGTAGGACATAATTAGAAATACCCTCCTTTCAGAGCCTGGTCACTATTTGTGAACAGTTTTAACAAAAATGACATAAGAGTATTAACATGGAACACACATATTGTACATTAATGAATTTTAATACTTGAATATAACTGCACATGCACTGTTCTTTTGAAATGTACTGAACTTGATCTGAAATTCGGAGGAGTAAATTCAAAAGGGGTTATTCAAGAAAACTCTATAAGTACATTGTAAGGTTTATGATGTCTTTTTGTGCTTATTACTAAATGAGATAAAAAAACAAGTTCTCCAGTTTAAGTATGACACTGTATTCAATCTAAAATGCATTATATGCAATCCATCATGAGAACTTTATTGTAAGCATTTCAATTTGGTGTCATCTGAAAAGGCTGGCAAAAGCAAGTAATCTGGTTTAAAACCTTGTATACAGCATCAGAACATGTGATGACACCAACAAATAAGTGTGCTAATTGCTATAAGAGAACATATACTTTCCAAGGAAGAACACAAGTCGATTCTAGATTGGTTTAAAAATAAAGTCGCTAACAATAATCCTTCCAACCAATTGTAGTGAATATTAACAGAATTGTTAATTTAAGAAAACCAATCTGAATTCCAAACTGCATAAAACAGAATGTCCCCCGTCAACAGGTACTATTACATACTAGATACGATTATAATTGAAAATGAAGCTAAGACAGCTTTACTGTTTTAGTACAACTACATGCACAACAAACAGTTATTATAATAATTGTGAGGTTAGTGCTATGTAAGAGAGAAGATGTCCATGCAGTCTGGAATACAGAGAAGTTGAATCATTTTGTATCTAATAAGGTCATATTTTAGTTTTAGAGATACAAATGAATTAGCAGGATACAGTTCCATTGACAAGCACTCCTGCTAGAGCCAGGGTTGACAAGCATGTAAACAAGCATCTTACAGGGAGGTCTTTCTCACAAAGTAATAAGCATGAGCTATTCTCATGCCCAGCCATTACTTTTGGTTGTATTGCACAAGATTCCTTTGCCTGCTTCCTTATTTTGGCTCTAAAAACACAATTTGTGTACAATTTTAAATAGGGAATGACACCTTTGGAGTATGTCCTACGAAGCCTTAGTTCAATCTATGGTCTTTGAGTACGGTGTTCCAAATCATTCTTCTATTTAGCAATATAACTAAGGTCTTTGGAACAATAAATGCCATCAGTCTCCCTGCTGGGACCCCTACAGGTTAATTATAAAAACGGCTTATATGTTTTAATTTGTTATTCGTTTTGCTTTATTTTTGGTAACCCAAGTATTCTTTATGTCAAGATGTAGAATACATAATGAAGTTCAATGTGCTTGGGTATGGTACTGAGCCAGTAGAAATCCATCAGACACAGTTGTTGACAGAAATTCTCATTCAGCCATGGGCTTCCCCAATATATTTTCAAGGAGAGGGGGGGCCATAATATCATCCCTACATTTAACCTCTCCCACTGCTATACTTCATTTACCTCCATTCCCCATTGCCTACCTTTACTGGCTCAGGAGAGGTTTTTTTGGTGGAAAGCAAATGTCAATTACCCATACAAAATGATATGACCATGGTAGTAGTAGCAGTTATTGTGTAGTGTAGGCCACCATAACACCAGTCTAAAACTACAATTTCCATGAAGTTCAGCCAGCAATATGCAGTAGATACAGTCAACAAAGGTTAGTGTTAGTACCAAAGACTCTTTTTAGGCCCTCATCAAAGCCCTCTACACCTACAGCTACCAGCTACTGGTATTAGATATGTGTAGCTGCAGTGCCAATCCACTGGCTTATAGTCATGGGAGCTGGAGTATTAACTAACCCTATCTAAAATTCATGTTTTTTTCTGCCTCTATATCTAGTTTACCTACTCTAAACAGCCTACTGTTTCTCCCTTCCCTGCTGCTGCTCCAGTGGGTCTTCCTGCATTTCCAGGGGGGGGCGCTCTTGGTTTCAACAACCTTGGAAATAATGACTAAATGAAATGTGCCATTTTGTGCCTAGTTATATAAGTATCCAGTCATCTATCTGAACGACACCTAACTCCAATCCTATCAATCATTTCTTGCTCATGCTGGTCCCCCCGCCACTGGACAAAAGCCAGCACACACTTGCCTACCCAGGCATACCAGCTTCATCTAAATCCTTGATTTACCAAAGATAACACTGTCATACGTGAGATCATTTAAAATAATCAAGTAGGCAAAATGGCAGTAATGATTAATTTGATGAGTATTAATGTATTTTTTATCTGTTTCCTTGCTGCTTATACAAGTCAACATTTAATGTACACTGGAAAAAAACCATGTGATGACATGTCATTTTATGACTGATACTTTTTAGATCATACCTCATATGAAATCTGCCTCTTAGAAGAATACTATTCATAATGCCATATAGTAGCTTTATATAACTGCTAGTTTACATATATACTATTGCACTTAAGCTGCTTAAATACAAGAGACAATATTTTAAGAGAGGATTTCAAAAACAAGTATCCTTTTCCAGTTCACCCCAGTAAAGGTATCCTCAAATTTTCAGATTTTAAAATGTGTAAAATCCATGACATATAAAAACATATATGTATACATATTTGAGTTTATATAAAGAATTTAATACGAAATATCAATCAGATGTGTGTAGTTTCATAATTACATTAGAACACAGGCCATGCTGGCAAAAAAACCTAAATATTGTATTTAACTGAAGATACACTGACCTTTAAATTCCGCATTACCAACACATTTGATGTATATTGGCAAAAGAAACATTCCTTGAGTATAAAAATATTAGATTATGTAGGCAATGGTTCAAATACACAAGGTAATTAAATCTCAAACAAAACTATTGTTATAAAAAATGTGTACATGTTTAATCTGACTAAGCTCTGCTTATTCAGTAGAAATATATGTATGAACAGTTAAGAGCCTTGGCAACACACATATGGTATAAAGTATACATTTTGGGACAAACCATAAGTAGAAATAATGACATATTTGGATTAAAATTTCATATTCTGCATAGGAAAAAAAACAATACATTTTAAACACAATGTTACAATGTAAACTAAGATTAATAGTAAAAAAATATTATTTCCATTCTATCCTCCTACATACTGTGAAAATATATTTGTGTTTTGGCACACAGTAATACAATGTAAGGAACGGTTTACTCCAAAAGAGATGGTACTGATGAATTTGTGGTTCTAGCATCTGCTGTCGAGAGGGTCGAGGCAAAACACTGTTCCTTCCATAGTTAGTCCCATTTTGAACCCCTCCTGAAAAAAAGAATATCATTTTACATATATGTTCATTTTAGTTGTTTCCAGAAAGCTTACTAAATATAATAATTGCACTATGTTTGTAAATTATGCCAGATATGCCCTCAGGGGGCCCGTAGATACATAATGGTGATTCATATATAATTCCAGCTATTTTTATTATGTATTGTTTTCTATATCACCATGATATTCTGTAGCACTGTACAATGGGTGAAAGGAGTATATAACAAGTAGTATATAACATAACAACTTGACTTACAGAAACAACAGGTGAGGAGGGTCCTGCACGAACGAGCTTACAATCTAGAGGGAGTTAGTGTGTATTACACAATAGGTAAAAGTGATAAAACTTGTATGAATTGTTTCCTCTTTAAATGTAGGGGAACGGCTATGAAAGGCTTTGAAAATAAGAATCAGGAGATTGACAGAGGGGAGAGATATTAGTAAAGCGATGGGAGAGGAAGATAAGTCTGACAGCAGCATTCATGGTAGAATGTAGAGGGGAGAGATGGGTAAGAGGAAGACCAGCTAAGACAGGGTTACAATAGTCAAGACAGGAGATAATGAGGGAATGGACAAGAGCTGTGAGAGGACGGGAATGAGTGCACCATTAACATTAAGGGAAACCGATGAGGAAATGTTAGCATTGGAGGGAGGGAGTATGAGGAGCTTGGGTTTGGAGACATTGAGTTCTACGAAAAGTGCCGATAACCAGGCAGAGACAGATGCAAGGCAGATAGTAACATGGTCTAAGACAGAGGGAGAGAGATCAGGAGAGGATAGGTAGATTGGGGTGTCATCAGCATACAGGTGGTATTGAAAGCCAAGGGATGATATTATTTTGCCAAGTGTGGTAGTGTAAAGGGAGAACAGAAGAAGTCCTAGAACAGAGTCTTGGGGCAATCTGATGGGGGAGAGGGGAGGGGAAGTCATGGAGTCTCAGGTATCTTTTCTGAATATCTTTCACTTAAATTTCCTATCTCTTTTTAGTCATTAATGTATTTCCTCATAGTCCCTCAGGTTCTCCATATAAAAAAAAGAAAAATAAATACTCCAGTGCAGGATGATAAAAATGTACCATTCATAGTTAACAATCTGGTGGGTAGCACTAAAACAAGCATATGTGGACTTTGAGAGTTTGAGTTTACCCACTTGGAAAGTGTTTCACCACTAAGCAAGTCCTTCCTGTGACCATAACCCATGGATACCATAAGAAATGTTAAGCATGTGTAAAAGAAAATAACATGATGTGTTTGAGTTGCATACAGAGAAAATAATAAGTGTGGCTTGGCTTATGGTAAAACATTCCTTTGGAGGCTGAACTCCCACAGTAACAAAATACCAAAGGCTGTACATTGTTGCCTTAAAGATTAAATGTGAATGTACATTATGTTAACTCTTTGATCTATGGTAGAGACATTTACTTAAGAATGTGTTTTCTTTGTTTAGGATGGGTAAATGATTGCTTGATAAGGTACCTACCGTTAAAAAATATGATACTTGCGTAATATATATATTTAAGTAAAATATATGTCAAAATACTACACAATACATTTTAATAGCATCATTTTGCTGGATATGAAGTTAGAGATGTTACATGAAAATAGATTGTGTGGTCAGTTGAGTTAAAGGTGTATATACTGTATATACTCCTCTGCACCAGTGATCCACATTGTTTGGAAACTGCCTTGGAGCCTGCTTTGATCTTGAATGGCTACTATAGACCTCAAAGGTGTCCATGGACTAGAATGAGGCCCATTTAAGTCATCATAGGATGCAATGCAGCTTCCAAACAATGGGCTACTGGTGCACAGGGCTATATAAACGCTTCTGTGTAGCCATCATCCCTTTCTGAATTTGGGACCATTGGGTGGACATTGGTAAATTAGTTATTCTGTATTTTTCCTTCATTTGTATGTTTCTTTTTAAACGTTTAATTCTTGAATGGGCCAATGGTCTTGCGGATCATTGCTGGGTGGGTGCTGATTAGTTTCCCCTGCAGGTTTTCACCCGTTGAGTGGCAAACGGGTGGACAGTGCTTTTTACTGCATGAGGCACTTAGGGGTAGGGTTCAAGAAGGGGGCAAAGGATGGGTCCGTGGTCAAAGCAGCATTTTGACAGTTCTTTAATATGCATTATTTGTCAGGTTTTTTTCTGGTAATTCTCATAAATAGTTTTCTAGGTTGGTCATTAACTTTTTATCAGCATCTTGAAAAATTTTGCAAACTGAAATACTAGAACTTGATTTTTTTAGCAATGCAGACAGTAAACATATATTTCAACTGCTTTTTTGAAAAAAAAAATCTGTCTTCTCTCTCACTGATAATGTTTATTTTCATCGACCAGACTAACCATAAAAACTGCGCAAAGAGATGTTAACATAAATAATTGGACTGCATGTCATTCTGCTAAGACATCTACTTAATAATAGATTCAGCTTTTGCAAGGCAGATGTTCCTTAAGCCAATTTGACAACTCTGGGAAAATAATGCTCACGGCTTGACAGTTCCCTTTTTGCGTGATAAGATACACTTATAAAAACATGATAGTGCTGAGTAAATGCACTAACTTGAGAGGTACTTGCAGTGATAAATGATGTATGCTGAAATAATACTGTCATTGTTTTTACAATAAAACATAGGAAAGACAGCTAAGAAAATAAAAGTTAACAAAAAATTACTTTGCCATAATTTGCCCATGCAATGCAACTGCCATTTACTATTTTTTTATTTAGAAAAATGAACTCATAGTAATATTTTTATTGATCCTAAACTGCAATACATACTGTAAAAGAGCAAAAAAACTATAACAGAGCTGATAATATCCTCAGTGGTATCACAAACTGCTTGTACAAAAACATTAATGTGGGAATTTCTGCCCAATTCATCCAGTAGGGCATTTGTAATGTTGGATGAGGAGGTGTGGCTAGCAATCTCCAATTCAGTCTTTATGGACCTTGCTTTGTGCACTGGGACATAGTCATGGTGGAATAGAAAAGGGCCTTCCTCAAACTGGTCCCACAAAGTTGTAAGCATAGTATTGTCCAAAATGTATCGCTTTGCTTAAGCACCCAGGAAATAAGTTGATAGCCCAAATACTGAAAAACATCCCCCTACCATTATTCCTCATCCACCACATTTTACAGTTGGCACAATACAGTCAGGCAGGTAACGTTCTCTTGGCATCTGCCAAACCCAGACTTGTCTATCAGACTGCCTATCAGAGAGCCATGATTCGTCACTTCACAGAACTTGGCATTGTACTTGGTGATGTAAGGCATGCATGTAGCTGCTCAGTCATGGAAACCCATTCCATGAAGCTCCGGTCGCACAGTTTTCGTGCTGATATTAATGCCAGTGGAAGTTTGGGACTCTTCAGCTATGGAATCAGCAGAGCTTTGGTTACTTTTACACACCATGCGCCTCAGCACTCAGTGCCCCGCCCTGTGATTTGAAGTGGTCTTCCTCTTTCATGGCTGAGTTGCTGCCGAAACTAAACAGTTTTACTTTCCACTAATACCACTTTGCTGACTGTCGAATATCTAGTAGGGATGAAATTCACTGACTGACTTGTTGCAAAGGCAGCATCCTTTCTCAGTACCACACTTGAATTCACTGAGCACTTCAGGATTACCTATTTTTGTCACAAATGTTTGTAAATGCAGACTGCATGGCTAGGTGATTGATACACCTGTGGCAATGGGTCTGGTTTAAAAATACTTTTTGATTACCATACAGTGATCAAGCCTGAGACCAATCTTCTGCTCTCTCTAAGGTTTATGATGATCTAGCACTCGGATGCACTAAACACACATTATGATACGGTTGATGCATGATGCATGTGTGACTATTGGGGCAAAGTCAAACCATGTTCATGATGAAGTAGACCAACCATAACTCTACAAACAGAAGCTGTTCCAATCTTGTCTGGCCCACTTTCTTTCAACTGATTGCAGAAGACACTATGTGCTCAATTTGCATGAGATTACTTTATTGGACAGCATGAGTGGCTTCATTAGATTGCAGAAGGCGTATTGTTTAAAATGTTGCATCCTCAATTTGTCGGAGACAATAGTTGCTTTGTTATGTGCTAGAGCAACACCAGAGTAAATCATGTATGAGCTCTTCAGCAAGCAACATGCAGACCTTTGTGAACCACATGCAGCCCCCATACCTTGTCTATCAGGAGAACCCAGGCACATATAGTACATCATTCCCATCAAATGCAGTATAGCATAAAACATATGCAGTACATAAGGACAATGGATTCTATAGTGTTCCATGAAACTGTTGAATGGAAACAGTGTGTATAAATAACAACATTACCAAGAAGATCATTATATGTAATCTTATGTGCATGAAATTATCAGTTTAAACAATAATTGCAATACTAACCATCTCTGGCGCTACATTCCCATGAAAGCACAAAAATAAACACCAGAAGAAAGAAGTCAGGTAAATTTTGCAATAAGGAGTAAATAAAAGAATTACAGGAGTAGTCATTATTAGCACAGATAAACTGTCCAATATTGGTCTTGCAGGGAGGAGTACATTATTATATTGCACATGAACAATTTCAAATCTATGAGTACATCCATCACAGCATATAGTGGCTTCATTACCTCCTTCTTCACGGACGTATGGAAATTAGAATAAAATTAACAACACAAGCTTTTCTTGAATACTAATGCTCTCTGGAATGCCATGTTCTGTGAAATCTCATATTTAGAATATTTTTAAGTCACCTGCATTTCATCCAGTTTAGACTGTATGTCTGGAGGGAAATCACCCACTGCACAGCAAAAGGGATCAAAAGGTTCTGCTCCAAATAGATCTTTTTCTGGAAGAAGTAGCAGATATATTGATTTTAATTGAAGGAAACTGTCACCAAGACAACACTACAATACAATGCATAGGGGAATATTTTTTTTTTCTACCAATTCATAGTTTCATGATCCTTTGTTTAACTTAAATCAGTGGATTGTGTAACGTGTTTAAAACCTTTCCCTTTCTCGTGTCTTTAGTGATTTATAGATATTTAACTGCATTGTATACCATACTTTGCAACATTCATTTTTTTTTTTTTATACAATGTAATGAGGGGTATGATGATGTGCAAACTTTACCAGAACATAAGGCTCTTATGCAGGGGAAAAAAAGGAAAAAACAATAGTGTAAAATGTGAAACAATGTGACAAATATATATAGTGTGTGTGTCTGTTATAATTCACTCACAAACAGACTTGAGCAAACAAATTAATCTGTAAAAAGCCTTTACTCTGGATTTATGTGTGTTTGTGACCTGTTAATGTAATTTAGTAAGGCATTCAAAAGAAAAAAAATATACAACTGTATATTATATAGCTGGATATAATATTTACACAATTCAATTTAGAAAACATTGTCTGCCATTTCCATGTATGTTATTGTGAGTTGGAGTTTCAAAACAATGCGATACACACATGCCCACCAAATATTCTGAGCTCCAACATGCAAGGAAAAGGGGAAAAAATACATTTGGGTCCCAATAAGAGACTGTCCTTCTGACACACAGACACTCAGGTAGTATACAAATATGGGATCTTTTAAAAAACAGGTGGTTGCTATGTTTTCAGTATCTTTATAAGAATAACATAGAAACAAGGTGGTGTAATTAAAAACGTATATTCAAGTCTCTTTTTTGGGGGGTATTTGCATTTGAACCGTAAAAAAGTAATGAAGCTCACTCATTTCTGTCGATCTGCTTGGTACTGGAGGAAGTTGCGTGCCATTCCGCGTAGGGGTGGTTGACTGAGGAGAGATGGATGTAAATGGCACCATATCAAAGATGTCAGTGGAGGGTGATTTAGGTGTCACACTGCCCGCCTGCAAAAAAAGGGATTTATAGGTTAGTGTCTTAAAGTATATTCTTGAATATCACATCCAACATGCATATGTGTGAGAAAAGACATGCAGACATTTTTGTATAATAACTAACTTTATAATAGTTGAACTGATGAGACAGGACCACACACACACTCCCAATGTTAATACAGACTGTGTTTTTACTAACAATGTTAAGAACAGTTGTATCATGTTATACATTTAACACAATCTATAATGGTGTAAAATACAATATAATATAAACAACTTCAAGGACCATCAACCACATCAGATGGGCCAAATGGTTCTAATCTGTTGTCAAACTATATAGGTTCCTATGTTTCCTACATGTGTACTAAATATGTAATTAACTGCCATTTCTGCCATCCTAGGTAACTATGTCTTCGATGTTTCCTTCTGAACATTATTTGCTTTTTAATGAAGGAACCAGGTGGCAAATCTAGGTCACCTATAAGTTAGCACAGGCTTTAAGTAATAACACAACGTTGATGTTACAAAATTGCTGTCTGCTTTGTTTTATAAAATATTGACAACTAATATGTAATTTCAAACAGACTAGCTATTCATAGGTAAAAATAAATAAATGAGATGAGCTAAGACTTGTTGGACCTAAGGAAAACATTGCACAATTTTCACGAATGTGATGTAATTTGAATAAAAAGCTCTACTAACACATTTATCAACTGTCGGGTAAAATAACTTCAAATTGACACATTGTTATATTTAAAAAAGGTAAGGTGGGGAAAAAAATCTGCCGCAAACTGGTTAATTTGAAGAAATCTAATAAAATCAATTGAATGCTTATCACTTGGCCATATAATATATATATATTATGTTATATATTGTTGACGCTATGCGTCCTCATTAAAATGGCACACCTTAAAACACCATTACCAATTAACAAACCTTGCCCCAGTCTCTCTCTACAATGTTTCTACCACTAAGATCCACATGGTCCAATCATAAAAAAGCATATACTCATCTCAGTTATCAGTCATGGTGAGCAGGACATAAGGGAAACATCTAAAGATATATCAGTGGCATAAGTGTACCATTGTACAACTGCCCTAAGCCCTAACTGGCGTGACCTACAACTCCCAAAGTGATAAAGTCAATGAGCTAGAACGTGAAACACCAAATGTAGATATTAAAAACTCTGCCTAAAATTTGGAGCTGGTTCAAGGTTTTTTTTACCACACACACACACCTCAAAATAGTTTTTAGTCTATATGCCCCAAGAATATGATTTGCTATTTACCTACAATAAATCTGTATTTCATTACTAAAATATAACATTTAAAATATGAGACCACCATTTTTGAACATTTGCAATAATTATATAGAATAATTACAGCACAAATGTACGGCGACTTTACATTTACACAATACGTCCAATCAGATCTCATGAGTATCGCATTTATATAATGCACCCCTAATAAATTATCAAACTCAGTTTTACACTCCTTAAAATCATAATTTCTAGGTGTGGCCTAAAAGTGTTTTCTATTTGAAAAAATAGATCTACATGTAGGACAAACACATGCAACCAGCACACAAGACAACACTTAAGAAAGTTAGAAAGACTGCTATGAGTATAGCAGAATTACACGAGGCCTTGGGATGCTGTGCTCATTGGCTGGTTTTGGATGAACATTTTTGGAAGGTGGAGGAGTTAGATGCAGTCCTGTTGATACTCTAAAGTCAGGAGAACTCATAGGAGTGAAAGCTATTGAGCAGATATCTAAACATGGTACTGAAGCTTCGTAATTACACCAGAAAAATGGAGAGGCTCTTTCAAGCACACATGGCTCATTACTGGACTTTATGTGCAGCAGCTGCAAAGGAATAAAAAGATAGAAGCAGAAAACAGAATATAATCAACTACAAACAATATAAGGAATGATTGGTCACAGTACTGATTGTAGTCTAGAGGGGAAAATAATACCTACATTCTAATATGATATTAACATAGACAACAGGGTGTTTCTGTGTGCCAAATAGCTACAATGGCTTAAAATATATTGGCTATATGGTATTTCTTATACAAAATGTGTTCAATTATTAAACAGCTCCCTGATTGGCAACTTATAAGTGCACATCTTAATATGAATACAAAAACTCTTCTCCTCTTGAGATAACATTTTCTCCTGTCTTAAAGGATGAGCTTTTCTTAATGGAGGCTTTAGTACCAGTGTTACTGCTTTCTGATATGAGACAGTACAGCAGTTATTAAAAAAATGTATAAGGGAAGTTAATCAATTACAGGAATGGAATAATAATCTCTCTCATCAGTGATATAACATCTTAAATGTAAATAATAACAAACATGGAAAAAGGATTAAAAAGGGAATGAGGAGGAACAAAGTATATAAAGGAAATGTTTTGTTGGTTGAGATACAAAATTGTGAGGGTTTTTGGATGTCATTTTTTTGTCTTTTGTTTGATTTAAATTCTAAATTATGAAACTGAAGCCCACAAGAAAAGCACAACTGATCCAGTAAAAAGAATACTATTCCAACTATTCCTAAATAATGTAGAACAAGTTTAGAAAACACCATTGTACTTTTGTGGCCAAACCACAGTTTTAAAATGAAAAGTTAACCAAAAGGTTAACCACCCAGCTTGTTGTCTCCTGAAGAGCTAAAGATTGAAACCAAGTCAATAAACACATTGGGTTATATTTACAAAGATTAATTCTTAAATGTGGAGCAGTCTCCATGGAAGCTACTGGAATGTTACTGGCGACTGGTCTACATTATTTTTTTGCAATCACAGAAACACATAGGACAGTGGATATTAAACTGGTCTAGAATGGTAAAATGGTCCAATCCTCAAATACACTATGGAACACTATGGAAAATAAAGAATGAGTTATACCCATGTACTACATAGAAACACTAAATATTCATCTATTTTCCAAACATACAAATAAGATGCTGGGTAAGCCCAATATATTGTGCATGTTAGTTATTGATTAATGGCTTTAGCCCTTAGTGTGCTCCAATCTGGAACAATGAAACCTAGAAATGCTCCATAAGCAAACTGGGTATCTCTTTATTTGTGTATGAGTATGTTAGAGTAAGACATGTGGCCTACACACAGACCTATATCAGCTTGGTGTTCTCAGCATCTTTATGCTCATTCAATCGGGAAACTTGGTCTATGGTTACATTCTATATTGTAAGTCTTGTACTCTCAACAATGTAAGGTCTTTTCCTGCCCATTTTTTGTCTGTTATCTTGATTACAATACTGTCATCTATCTCTATCCATGACTATTCCATCAGTAGATGACATAGAACCTTCCATCAGTCCCTGTGAAGACAGCAAATGGACAAACTAAGGCTCAGAGACTAAATAGTAGCTGGGTTCATTTAACTATATGCCTAATTATTGTTCAAAACACAAGGAAGTATAAGCACATTACCACTGGTATAAAATCATCAGACATACACTGGCCACTGGTGACATAAAAGGTTTTCCTATGTGTGAAACTGTACAGGAATGAACATTTTAGCACAGGTGTGCAAAGAGTTATTTTATTAGTTGTATTAATTTACAGCACATTGAACACCTGGCAAGTGGTGCCAATGTGGTCCAGTTGGTATAGCATACAAGTAGCTCAAACCACCACTAATATGCCCCCAACCACCACCATAATATGTGTATTTTTGACTACATTCTGTTGCACAGTCCCTCTTGACTAACACACATCATTCCCTCGCTCTGCTCGTACAGTATATACACTTTTATTTGTATACTTTTTAATTGAACCAATTTTAAATGCATGGCTTTTAAAACTCTTAGTGTTTGCAAGTAATCAAAGTGAACTGAAAAATTAAGTTCATATTGCTATAGCTACTGGCAATTTTAACAAAAATGTACAGCTGCAGACACAAAGTCTCCAATAATAAAGAAAACAACATAACTCTGGCCAAAAGACTATGTAAATAATAGTTCTCATACATCAAAAGGAATCCGTGACAATACCTTATCCCATTATTACTTATGTCTTTAGTTGGCGGCAAGTGCGTTTTTTTTATATATCAGTAAAACAATGAACAGACTGTAAAAAATATAACTAAGTATTATAAATAAAAAAATAAACATAAAAGCTTATGAGTAGAAGAATTTAGGATATGATATCATATTTAATCATCTGTTTATTTGTAATCTGCCCAAACATATATCAGCAAGCAAAATAAGATACACTTACATTAGTATGGACATGTCTAAGAATAAGATACACACACATTTTGATTCCTTACACAATACCCATAGTTACTGTATTTGTGCCTGCTGTTTTGTACACACCATTTTAGCATAGCACAGGGTTGGAAGTACATGAGCTGAGTGTCCCCCCTACAGACTTCAATCCACTTTGAACACTTCTGATAGATTACATTTCTTATCTTATCACTTTTTTGCTCTGCTGTCCCACTGTACCTGTCACTTCCACTTTCTCCAAACAACATCTGAACTAAATACAAACTCTTGACAATAACCTACAAAGGCCTTAACAATATTACCCCATCTCCCCATATCTCTGCTCCTATAATCAAATAATGATTTACCACATTTTTACATCAAATATTTAAATCTCTTTTGTGGTTTATGTAAGATAAAAAAATGATTACTTATTAAACATGTCTTAGTCCCATGTCCATATTTTGTGCAGATTTGTAATGCTCTGCCTCTTTAGTATGTAAAGACAAGTTAGCCTGCCTAGCATGATTGTGCGCAAAAAGCAACATCAGCCCGGGCCCAGCATAAAAAAATTTATCTTTATGCAATGAGTTTAGTCAACTGTTCTTATGAAACTGGAAAAATAAATACACCACATGTAATTTTTGCCATAATTTATTTCTAATAATTACTTGCTGATATTCACTATTAAGAAGACCAGTCAGATTTTTAAAATAGAGTTAGATACTCTAGATTGTAAGCTTGCGAGCAGGGCTCTCTCCACCGAATGTATCGGTTTGTCTTAGTCTGTCAATTCTTGTCTTGTCATATCCCTTGAATTTATGTATTGTATTAAGCGCTGCGTAAACTGTTGGCGCTATATAAATAAAAGATAATAATAATAATAATAATAAATAGAGGGACAAGTTCAGTGAAAGTCTGTATGTGCTCTTCATTTATCCCAATAATAAAAGAACCCAATATGCAACTGTCACCGTGAAACTCAGGTTCCCCATTAAAAAGTGCGTACTCATTGTTTTAGCATATTTTAAAATTCTCTTGGAAAGTATCCCGGAAACCAAATAAAATTTGTGGGAACTGGCTAGTTATTATTCATATCAGGAAGGCTGGGTATAATTAAATTAACATGTTCAAAAACTGTACAGATCAAAGCCCAGAACACATTACTAGCTTTAGTAGGCATTCTAAACTAAAGTAAAGTACCATATTGTGATAAGTGAAATTTAACAGGCATGTTCAGTGCGTTAGACTGGTATAGTTATTCAGGCACCAACTGAGATATGCTGCTATAATAAATACATGTGAATCACTTTATAATAGTTCTGTAAGATACATGGAAGAACCTGTTAAAGTAATTATTAACTAACTTGAACCACCTTCTTTGGTTTTGAGAGCTTCTTTCAATAGATAGAAGTAGACTTGGGTGCCGGCCAACTCTTCGTGTTCGACTTCGTGTTCGTCTTCGTGGGGAAAAAAATCTTCAGATTCTACGAATATTTGCCCGTTCCTGTGTTCGTTTTTCTTTGTTACGGTACGCACTACGCAGCAGTTTTGGCGGCAGGATTTTAAAGGTCCGTACGAGCAACTCTATTGGTCGCCGGCAGGGGCCTCCTCTGCCATCAACCAATGAATTGCACCTGTCGCTCGTACGGACCTTTAACTTCTGTAGCAGGGGGTCTCCCCCTGCTGATCTCCTCAGATCATTGGTCTCCCTGCTCCAGGAGTTAAATGTCCATACGAACGACCAGAAGAGTCGCTCGTACGGACCTTTAACTCCTGGCGGCGAAACTCCCCGTTCCAGGAGTTAAAGGTCCGTACGAACAACCAATAGAGTCGCTCGTACAGACCTTTTACTCCTGAAACGGAACTTGGCCTGGGGAGACCATTGGATTCCCCGCTCCAGGAGTTAATGGTCCGTACTAGCAACTAATAGAGTCGCTCGTACAGACTTTTTAAAATCCTGGTGCCGAAACTCGGCCTTGGGAGATCATTGGTCTCCCTACTCCAGGAGTTAAAGCTCCGTACGAACGACCAGTAGAGTCGCTCGTACGGACCTTTAACTCCTGATGGTGAGACCCCCTGCTCCTGAAGTTAAAGGTCCGTACGAGTGACTCTATTGGTCGCCAGCAGGGGGCTCATCTGCCATCACCAAGAAAGTACAACTGCACTTCATTGGTTGATGGCAGAGGAGCTCTCTGCCAGCAACCAATAGAGTCACTCGTACGGACCTTTAACTTCAGGAGCAGGGGGTCTCACCATCAGGAGTTAAAGCTCCTCTGCCATCAACCAATGAAGGTGAAACAAGAGAAGGCACCTTTGAGGGAGTGCGCAGGATTATCGGGACCCACAGGTACATTGACCGCTCGCAACACCTGAAAAACTGCCCACGTCCGCAGTCCTATACATGGATGTGGGTGTGTAAATGTGTGTGAGCATAGATGTGGATGTGTACATTTGTGTGAGCATAAATGTGTATGTGTAAGTGTGTGTGAGCATAGATGTGTATGTGTAAGTGGTGTGAGATTGAGTGTGTGTTAGCATGAGCGGTGTTAAAATGAGTGTGTACATGAGTGTTAGTGTGTGTTTTGCATGCGTAAATTTGTGTTTACATATGTGTGCCAGAGTGTATGTTGGAGGGGGGGCATGAGGCAATGATGTCACAGACCAGATGTTTTGGGGGCAAAGATGGCACAGATAAACTGTTTGAGAGAACTGACAAGCTGGACTAAAGATGGCACAGGCAGGCTGTTTGGGGGCACTGATAATCTGCTTGGGGGGAATTAAATGTCTTGGCTTATCCGGGGCGGAAATAAAAATTTAGAAATACAAATATTAATCTCTCAAAAAGTGAATTAAGGAAAAATAACAAAATAAGCTCTGTCTGGTTTTCAGTGTTGAATTAATGTATTGTTTTATAAAAAAAGAGAACTTCAAAAATCTGTTTATGCACAATTAAGTAAAATCACTATAGAGCAGTAAGGAAAGTCAGATCATTCCTGGTTAGAGCAAATCCTAATAGTAAAAAAAGGTACACTGACTATCTATTCTGGCTACATTTTAGCCCTTCCTCCTATATTTCCCTAAGTATGGAGGTGCATAATATTACATTAACATTGATTTCTACACAATGCTATGGCTAATTTAATATAATCACACATAGTTATTCAATTGCTTTCCTTTTAATTGGCCACCCAGTCATTTGCTTTGATCTGATAACACACACACTGTGATTCGTAGTTTAAATCCGATGGGTTTCTAAACAAAAAATAATCATATCCATAGGTACTTACAGGTGACAATGTTATATCATTTATTCTTAACTGGTTCTCCAAGTCTTGAACTTTGTATTTCAGCTCTATATTTTCTGTTTCTAATTCCTGAATCTACAAAACAAGTATTGTATGTAATTAGAAATAAAATAAAATAAAACAAATGTATTTTAATATAGTGGAGGTGGCATTTTGGAGATACTTCAAGGGTCATACATAAAAATATTTATTTATATTCATGAAATTTATTCTATATCACTTTTAGATAATAATCAGACTCTTGACTTTTAAACTTTGTCTAGACCATATCAATGTGGCCCATCTTTTGCGTGACAGTAGCATAGCCTCCCATACACCAGCAACAGGGCCGGCCCAAGGCAAAATGCCGCCTGGGGCGAATTTTAAAATGCTGCCCCCCCCCTTATCTACCCTTCCTCTCCCTCCGTCCTTGCCGCCCCCCCCCTTATCTACCCTTCCTCTCCCTCCGTCCCTGCCGCCCCCCCCCTCTTGTACTTACCTTTCAGCAGTCCTGCGGCGAGTCTCCCTGTTCGGTCTTGGTGCCGGCTTGTAATGCTGAGCGCCGGAAATCTTCCGACACTCAGCATTACAAGTCAGCACCGAGACCGAACAGGGAGACTCGCCGCAGAGGAGAGAGCGAGGGGCGCCGAGCGGTACTGACAGCGGCGCCCCTTTCTCTCTCTTTCGCTTTAAAAAAAAAAAAAAAGGGCTTGGGGCGGCGAAGTGCCGCCCCTTCAAGAGTGACGCCTGGAGCGGTTGCCCCACTCGGCTCCATTGTCGGGCCGGCCCTGACCAGCAACAAGACTGGGTTTAACATAGGGATAGTAGATGACCTAAGCAATATTCAAATAAACTATTTAACCTTTCTTCAATTCATATAATGGCATTATTGTATATAAAAAAATGCAGCTAAGCACAGAGCAAATTTTTGAGAGGGCATTATTGTCAGGATGTAAACAAAACTAAAATCAAAGGGGACATGGTTTTGTGAGAATAAATACAGCATACTCTATTATATATAAAGTTTAAAAGCTAATGTAAAAATATACAAAGATCCTCTAGCACTATTTAGTTACAGATGGTATTTCAATAACACAAAACTTTAATTTAGCATTGTATTATGGTAAGCAAATAGACCTTAGGAGAGATTGCATTTTCTTCTTTCCTAAGGTTTAATCACATTAAATACAACAAGAAAACACAATATGGCAAAAATCATTTCAGTGTCCTTTTGTTTGTCGTACCAAACAAATTATACAAATGAGGCATTAACAATGGAACAATAACAAAATTGTTATATTCGACAAAGTATATGTAACAGCACCTTTAAGGCACATGAGGCTTGGAACAGATTAAAAGTGCCAACTCTGTGCCAATATAGCTTATCTTTGCCATCTTTGTCCCCAAACAGTTTAACAGTGCCATCTTCATGCCCAAAAAGCTTGTCTCTGAGGTATGTCTCAATACAACAAAACAGTGCTATCTTTGTACCCAAACAGCTCGTCTCTGACATATTTGTCCCCAAACAGCTTTGTTATGACACCTCTGTCCCTAGACAGCTTAACAGTGCCATATTTGTTCCCAAACAGCTTGGTTATGACACCTCTGTCCCCAAAAGGCTTAACAGAGCCAACTTTGTCCCCAAGCATCTTAACGGTACAATATTTGTCTCTGCTCTGTTTTTGCGTGCACTTCCGCAAAAGGGCAGGGCTTCAGGGCACACCCTCTCCCCCCTGATTGGAGGAACATGGGAGAGGCTATCCCAATGATTTCGCCTTGTTTTTGCAGTAGGTCACCGAGTGGCCAGTAGTGCAGATAGATTAGTTTAGAAAAAGCCTTCATTAAGACCCTATTATTGGGGTAAACATTCCTAATTGATTAAATAATTAATATATACAAACTGTTGTTTAGGTGATGATTAGGTAGCAAATAAGCATTTAGGTAACATTACTGAAATGAACAACACTTATTTTTGCAAGAAAATAAAAAATCCTAAAATAAATACTGTATGGATGGTGTTAGATATAAATATGTAGCAATATTGTTGACACATACCCTTTTTTGAAGTCCGGCGATTTGTTTTCTTGATTCAACATCTTTTCCTCCAGATTCCAGAAATTTTCTGTATGCCAAATCAAATGCTTGGCCAATTGTTAATGTTATTTCTTCTGCCTTTAGAGGGGGAAAAATAAAACATCTTAATATAAGCAGGCTTGGTTTAATTGGTATTCTATGGATTCCATTTGTTAAAACACCTATGAAGCACACTCATTTAATAACTAAATTTATAACAAACATAGCTTTTATTCAGGAGTGTTAGCGTTTCAAAATCAATGATCTGGCTTTAGAATTATAATAAATCAGTCTGATTTATTTAACAGGGAAATGGGAACCATCAGCCAACAATAAGTAAGCAATATTATTTGAAGTATGGATTAAAATATATGTATACGTTTACACTAAGACATTGGGAAATGTGTAAATAAAAATCATTTAGTATCACTATTTGTGAAATCACACACCCAGCACTTTGCATACCTGAAATTCTTCACAAATCTTGGTTCATAGAATGCAGTGTGCATAATACTTCAGAATAATGAATAAATAGGCAAGTCTTGTATATGTTATTTTCATGTACACCATTTTGTGATTGAAATATAGATTATATTCACAGTAAATCACTATTGTCGTGTGCTAAGAAAACTGTTTCCAGAACCCATACAATCATCATTGGAATGAATGTTAAACATTTTGTATCTTTTTACATATTGCATTAATTTGTTATTATTAAGTATTATTACAGTTCATAACCCATAAAGTTCTTTGATCTAAAAGCAGATGTTTGTTATTTAAGACTAATCTTGGCATCTACAAATGAGAATGTATAAAGAATAATGCATACAGTATGCCTTTTTTTTTTTTTTAAGACTGCTGATTTTTGTCACAGAAGATGTTATTGAAATACATTAGTGGATTATTGAAATTCAAGGCAAAAAATAATTTTCTGTTGTTCTATATCTTATTAAAGGATACTAGAATATATGTCTATTATATGCTGGAGCTCTGCAAGATCAGGTGATTGCACAGAGTGAGAAGGAGGGATTGACAATGGAGAAATATGTACCACAGCTGCAAAGACGTACACCTCCAGACACTGTAGGTTGCTGTTAGTGACTAAGACATACCTAGGAACTTTCCAGTTCAGGCTATCTGGAGCTCTCTTTCTGCTCAAGAACACAGTAATCCACGTAGGGGCATGGTTAGCTGTGCAAGGGGCAGACCTTACTATGGAAATAGATATGGCAAGCCCCAGATAGATTTAAATGATATGGGAATAAGGCAGAGGGGGTGAAAAATTGCTAAAGACATCACCAGCCCTCCCCATACTGGATCAGTGACATCAAATTCACTTCCTGCATGCTGGATCAGCCTGCACACAGCATGCACGTAAAAGGTGTGGACAGGGGCATAGGCAGGCTGTTTGGGGTCAAAGATAGCACAGAGAAGCTGTTTGGGGTCACTGACCAGTTGTTTGGGACAAAGACATGACAAAAACCTCAATAGATCACTATGGAACAAGTAAGCAAGTCCTGGGGGGTGTAGAAAGTGAGAAGACATGCTGGGATAAGGCAGGAAAATCTATGTTTCTAACCATTAAGTTTGTTGTGGGTGTCAAATACTCTAGATACACATATGTAATATCTCTGTTAAGATTTATAGTATGATTGATTAGCTATGCTTTCAAGAATGATTTTCCACATTTCCATTTTCCTGCTCTGAAAGAAACAGTGAGGGCATTTTATGTAAATATGTACTGATCCCACAGTGATAATTTCATTTGAATACTTTTTACAGGCTAAACAGGAGGTAGTAACATTCTTTCTGTGTTTTGTCTGTACTGTTTTAAAAGATTCTGCATGAATGTCGAGCACTGGAGAGTGTTATTTCTCAGATCCTCTCAGTTACGTTCATAACTATCTTAGTGGGACATGGTCAATGGTCAGGAGTTTCATTAGATCATTCCTCTGTACAAAATTGTTTCATTTTAGAAATATTCCTGGAATATCTGGTACTAACCACTCTATTGAGGTAATGCCACATATCTTAATTGGGTATTTTATTTTGTTGTTGATTAACTCCTGTGCATTGGGTCTTTGTTTTAAGGCAGCACCAAACTTGTGTTGAGCTTCAATTGTGGATAGATAGCATTATATTTTTCCTTGAGTTTTTGGACAGCAGTGGCTTTCTCTTCGGTGTCCTCCCATGAACACCATTCTTATTCATTGTTTTACGTATGGTAGATGGGTCAACATAGATGTTTGCATGTTCCTAAGATTATTGTAAGCCTTTAGCTGACATTTTAAGATTCTTCTTAACCTCACTGAGCATTCTGCACTATGCACTTTGCACAACATCCAGGCCTAGGGAAAGTAGCAATAGTGCTGAACTGTCTCCATTTATAGACATGGTCTGCTGAACATCAATGCTTTTAGAGATACCTTTGTGACCTTTCCCAGCTTGTTGCAAGTCAACAATTCTTAATTGTACTTTGAATGTTTACAGTGTGTTTTTAATAAAGACATAAAAACATTCAATTGTCTGTGTGTTATTACTTGAAGAAGACCATGTCTGTCTATTGCTGTGACCTAGTTGAAGATTCATTGCTTTTAGGCATTTAGGAGAGGAATAATTAATTTTATGTACACAATATAACATAAAAACACCCTTTCTGTTTTTTCTATACACATTATTGTGACTCTTAGAACCTTTATGTAACCGCAATAACCAAGAGTCCAGGGCAAAGCACTCTTTAAGCCAGGCCTAGACTACCCCATTTACTAACTAAGATGAGGGGCTGCAAGCATTTCAAGAATCTTCCCTGGTATCAAGCAAACTGGAAGGGAGATTGTATCTAACCCCTTTGTAGCACCATTGTATTCCTGTGACTAATGCCTGCCCTGTGTTACAGAGTACCTTAAGCCAGTCATTGAGGGGGATCTGTTTTATTTATTTCAGAACTGTCTCTTACAAGCAGAAACCCACGCAGCGCCTGCTCTTAATGAGACCAACAACTGATTATAAAATTAGCTTCTTACTGGTTGATCCTGTCACATGGCAGGACCTGGGGAGCGTCTTCTACCATCATTGGTTAAACTCTAGAAATGGAGTGTGTGTCTCTACAAATATTCATGCTGCAGGAAAGGAACCTCATGCATCATGCAGGGCCACAGAAAGGGGCTCCACATTTCCCAGTTCTATAGGCACTGTGCTACTGCTATGCAGTGCAAGCAAATATATAAATGCTACAATATAACCGCAAGGTATAAACAAGTGGGGGCCATGCCACTAATGCAACTATTGCCCAGGTGTTAATCTGCCCCTGACCCCGTTAAATACATGACTGGGTGTTTTGCACAGCCCACATTTTGCCCAATGGGAAGACAGACTTGAAATTGATATATTATATATAAGGTATAAATAATGATACATAATATATAGGATATACAGTTTATATAAATCCTAGATGTATAGTCCATTGTAAAACATGTTCAATCGGTTCGGATTAGTATTTCTATTTGGCTATCCTAATCTTAACAAGCACTGCAGCTCTGAAGAAAAAAAAAAGAGAGAGCAAATTTGCTTAAAGTTGCATGAGCCAGTCTTAATTTGGGAAGAACGTCAAAAGAAACATCTTGATCTGTTTTCTCATGACAAGTTGGATCCATTAATGACAATAAACATCTGCAAATTTCATCTGATCCCAAGTTGTTATGGGAGACTCCAGCCAAGCCAAACCTTTTTCATGTAGGAAAGAAAAAAACACCCTAAAACATCTGGCATACTTACACACTTCTCGCTATCGAACACATAACATAAGTGCTTATTTGATTCGGAATCCTTGCATATGAATGTAAATATTCTCTTGTCGGTTTTATCATCAGCGCAGAACGATATCCTGTGTAACTGACAATTGTGCAAGACATCCTATAAACAAATTACAATATGTTAGTTTGAAGATAATCACTAACAGTAAGCTACATTTAATAGGAAGACTAAATATGTAACATGCAAATGTAAGTATAGAAAAATACAATATTCCAGACGATTCTGCCTGATTTATTTTATGCTCGTGATAGCCTCATACCTATGCCGTACGTGCAGTTTATTAACCTTCACCACCTTTGTTGGAAATCGACTATGCCACCACGCACTAAGTGAAGAAACCCCTTTTTTGTGTAGAATAAGTAAAATCAATAAACACAAGCTTTGTCATTGCTTTACAAGGATCCTCTTCCTGTATACTTAGTCATGTATCTGCAAACTGTAACATCAAGTGTTATATTCTTTCACATTAACATTGTCTAGGTTGGAAACTGGCCAGTATGTGGTTTATTAAGAATGAGGCCCTTAAACAAAGGTACCCAGGGCACTTATAACATTTTAACTATATCTCATCTACCCTTTATACAACACGGGGCTGTTAGTCATTTTTTATTTGTTAGTGGCTGAGAGCCATTTAGGGCTTATTGGTTTTAACAGGCCCAAACTGAGAATACACCTATTTGACATAAACCATCATTGAGAAGAAGTGCATGGTTTCTATCCTAAGCAAACAGTACTTCTCATGTAAATAACATTGTCCAGAATGTAGTCTTGGTAACAGATTATACAGTAGATGACCATAATTTTAAGATGATCAAAGACATATTACTGAATATGACGTTATGTTAACTATGGGTGGGGCTTTTTTTATTATTCTTTTGCATCCTTTGTAAAATTTCAGAAAACATCAAAAGACTCAACTGACACTTTCAGAGGAGGTGCCACATTACTGACCATTTCTAGTTTTATTATTGGCACTGTGATATTTTACACAGGAAAAATGTGAAGCCCTTAGAAAAGAGACAATCGGGTAGGAAAGCAGGACTACGTTTATTAAAAAAAGGAACTTGGAAAAGACTGGATTGCTTGTCAGGTTTCACAAGTGGAAATTTAAGGACTGAAGTGGAGAAGAAGGCATGCAAGTGTTTAAAGGGACATTCCAGACATCATACGCACTTTAATGCACATAATAGCCGCATGGTCCCATTATATTTTCATGTGGTCCGTTTTGCAAATGCATGAGGAATTTTTCAGACTCCCTCAAATGCATTTGCCCCTTCCCCAGACAAAATGCCCTGCAGGGGATGTCTTCTGCTGAACAAGTCAGCTCCAGTGCTGGATCGGAAGGAAACTGTGCTCAGGGGTCTATTCAGACCTTAGAGTGTGTATGTGTGTATGTGGGAGCACAGTCCTAGCACTGATTGACAGCTTTGAGCAGCCAATCAGTGGGAAGAAATATTGGCTTATGGAGGAAGAGGGTAGCTTTTGCAGCTTTGTCAAGTAAGTGCTTTATTTTTTCATTTTGTAAGAAAGCATATTCAAGTACTCAGAGTCCTTTAATATACACTCTTCTATAGTTGGTGTGTCAGGGACATTAAACGGTCCTGTTAAGGGAAAGTGGGCGGTCCTGACACTAAGCTCCTCCCCTTCACCCTAACTATTGGAAAAGCAGCAACAATGATGCAAAACAGAATTGATATATTACAGTACATGTAAAATATAACAAAGTGAAATTCACCCTTACCAAAAACATTGTTGAATGAATACAGATGTTCACAAAGATTTGCGGGATAGAGCTATATATCAATAAGTAAACAATGTTATTCTATTCAAGTAGTAACATTATACTCTAAAATAGGCCATCATAAACAGAAAAATCTTTGTAAACTGTAATAAATGGAACATATACAAGAGTTGATCGAAGAAATGAAAAAAAAAAAAAACGTAAAAAAAGATTGTAGGTTCCCACCCATTAATAGGAACAATATGTTTAAAGTAAAAAATAAAGGGTCGGTGAACATGAAATAATAGCCCCAGTGCTTTAGACTTGTGGGAGGAACCTTACAAAGCTTTACTCATCTTCCTGCCTTTTAAAGGGTTAATTTGAAAAAAAATTCATTATCTTAAATAAGCATATTTTATTCATTTTTTAATTCATGACACACATCTGCAGTTATCTTTTGCTTTGGTCATATACCTAGACAATCTTTGTTATTCTACTAATAAAGTAGTGACAACTAATACATTTTTTAGGGATACAGTAACATTAAACTGGTATATATTATCATAAAACATCTGTTATTATTACTGTGACATGTCTATATTTTTTATGTATTTTTGTGGTATGGGAAGATTTTCAGTGCAATGGAGACATCCAGTGGTGGATGTTTTAAACTCATGCTGGATATGACTAGTCATAAGCCACAGAAGATTAGACAAAAGACTTTTGTTTATACTGTACAAGGAAATTCCAATTGCAATAAATCATAAAATGTGTGTTGTTTTTACGCCCATGGATATATCACAGTTTTTTCTTAACTATATCTAGTATGCAGGAGTTAGTTTGGGACTATAAAAGAGACACATAATTAATCAACTCTTGCATATTTTTTTAGTGTCTTTCTTTGGGAAGAACAGTCCCTCGTCGGCACCCAAGTCCCTCTGTCCTTCCTTCCTTCCCTGATGCCCTTTTTTCTGTGTATCAGAATTATCCAACAGTGATTTTCCACTTTCTCATTCAGACTATCCACACAAACTATATATTGTTTTTTTTCAGGACAAGCAAGGATTTTGTGTAAAAGATTTCCATATAGATACACTATCATTAATTACGAGAAAAATGTGGCCGAAAAGCAGGATCAGGCAGTTTCTAGCAGACCACAAAGCCCCCCAACAGACTAGGTACCAAACTTCTTTAATGGCAACTTCTTCATATACTTTTTCAGTACTTGAGGGTCGAAAACTAACTGCAAAAGTACTGAAATTTTGTTAGGATTCGTCCATTCGTTGCCACGTGTAGCTACCATTGCACGCTGTTTTGGGGCCATTATAAGCCATTTTGGCACTCCTTGATGATGTAAAAAAAAAAGGGACAGGTGGTCTCATTCATATCATGGCTGTGATTGATGGTGTAAGAAATAAAAGGTGCCTTTAAATATGATATATTTAATACATAAACATAAGCTTTTGGGAAGGTTTGGGTATATGTAAGATAAGCAATGTAAGGTCATTTGCATAGTAATGCACCACAAAGGTTTTGAAACCAAAGGGTCTAACAGAGATAGGTTACTCTCCAGGGGGTCAGGCACCTGAAGCAAAAGGTGCTGTATTTTCACATAGACGTGTGCATTTTCACATAGACTATCTCCTCCATAACTCCGTCATACAGGAAATCTCTGGAAAGAGGGGTTGGGTGAACCACTTTCTGGGAGGTATTCTGGGATGACTAGTTAGGGGCTGCAAGAAGCAGTCTAAGAAAGGAGAGGGCAGTGAACAGAAGTGTTATGGGTCAGGAGGCTCAGAACGAAGCTGCGGAAGATGGCGTCCAGGAGAATGCTGTGAGCTGAGAAGCGTCCCAAGGATCAAGGAGAAAATAAACATCATCATACTTTAGTATCACTTTTGTTTTGTATTATTATCAAATGTTTTGTGTATGGTATATGTTTTATAACTTGTAACAGTGATCTATTTAAATTTAAATATACATTTTTCTATACACTTGTATTTGTGCTTTATTTGTCACCAGTGGCGACTCTAGAAACAATATATAGGGGGGGCACACAAGATACCACAGTCAAACTGGGGGGGCATTAATAATTTCCACCATAAAATCATACCACTGAAAAAAAACACACATATATATATATATATATATATATATATATTGCCAAAAGTCATGTGCTATGGAATGATACTTTGTTATTGGACAATACAATACTTGATCATTCAACATGGGAAGCCTGAAGCCACAATTTAGTACGACTAATCCTTGAAATCCTTTAAACACAATACCTTAACTTTTCCACTAAATGATTTCAGGGCCTAATATTAGTCCCTGCTGCCGATATATATATATATATATATATATATATATATATAAATATTAGACCCTGCTGCCGATAGCAGGTATAGATCAACACATTAACACCCAAACCCAGCTTTGCATGTATAGATCAATTGAAATTCACTTGTGATCTCAGCACTGAAGGTATATATCAAATAAACAGAATCAGACATACAAATCCTGTATTTGCAGGTATACAAAAATAATATATGAAATGTAGCATTGCAGGTATAGATCAAATCAATACATGGAAACAGCATTGCAGGTATTAATCAACTGAACAAGACATACAAACCCTGTATTTGCAGGTATACATAAATAATGTATGGAAACATAGCATAGCAGATATGGATCTACAGAAGAACACACAAACCAAGCTTTGCAGGTACAGATCAATTGGAATTCACATAAAAACACGGCATTAAAGGTATATTTAAAACCCCCTAAATTACAGGGATAGATCACAGGTTGCACACCCCAACCACGCTGCCAACATAGAACCTGGCCAGCACCCAGATAACACACATAAGATTTGCCATCTTTGTCCCATTTACACCCTGCCTGTGCCATCCTGTTCCCCAAGGCTCAAACATCCTGCTAGTGCCATCTTTGCCCTTCCACAATTATACATCTATGATACACACAATCACATTAACTCATGCTCTCTCTCATTCAGACAAATCATCCACATATTAACTCATGCTCTCCCTCATTCAGACAATTCATCCATTTTAAGAAACTACACCCCTTGGAGCTTCAAATGAGGGGCTACATGTATTTCTAGGACAAAGTTGAGTGCACAAATAATGATGGAAGCTTTGGCTTGAAAATATGTTTTTTCTAACCATAACGACATGTTCATTTGTGTCTTGCGCACTCCAGGTTTGTACTAGAAACACATGCAGCCCCTCATTTGATGCACCAAGGGATGTCGTTTTTGCAAATGTGTACTTTTTGTGCCATAATTTAACTTCCTACGTGAGCAGTAATGCCACGTCAAGGCTTCAACCCTAATTGCTGATCATTCACACGCCTTTCATATCTTCATTCACTCACAGAAGCACACGCCATTCTTTCCATACATTTACTCACAGTAACACACACCATTCTTTCCCCTTACAATCCCAAAGAAATGATGGTAAAGGGAGAAGAAAAAATCACTTTTACAGCAAAAATAAGTTTTGCAGTAAAAATGCAAGGCGCTCCAGGGATGATATGGTTACTCATGTACCGCACAGGCTAAATGGCTGATTTTAATAATATTTGCAGTTCATCAGGATTTCAAAAATTGCCTCCCTCTACCGTTGGCTAAATTTAACCCCATGATCAAAGGGATCATAGGATTAAAAATTAGTATCGGCCATTTTTAAAAAGGGAATGTGACTTTTTATAGCTATATGATCGCTGTGGTAACATTGGTTACCACAGTGATCATTTAGCTAGAATACTTAAACTTTTTTTTTTTTTTTAAAGTTAAACTACTTTATGTTTAAATAATTTAATTTGGGGGTCTCTAGGCAATTTTGATCTTTTTTTATCTGCCTTTAGAGACCCCCAAATCATTTTTTTTACATTTATTTTTTTTTAACTTAATATGTTTTATTCTTTTTTTCCAATCTATACACCGTTGGAAAGGTGAGGCGATTACCTTTCCAATGGTATATGTTGGGGGTATGTAGCTGCTTAGATGCCTGAGTTGTTAATAAAGTTGCGCGGTGTCGTCATCGCGTCATTGCGCGAGACGTCACCGGGCAGATCGGGTGGCCCCGGTGATGCCCTTCAGTGTGTTGGGTATTGAAACAAATTAGGATGTTGAGGGGGTGATGATGGACAGGAGAAACTTTACACTAACACATACATACATACATCCACTCTAACACATATACATACATGCATATGCACATACCTGCTAACACTTTACACATTCAGTACATGTATACAGACAACACACACACATATATACGCACACAGCCACTCTAACACCATACACTTACATATACATACATCTCCTCACTCAACTCTAAATACACTCCTAACCAGTCTCTCCGCTTATCCAATGATCTCCTTCTATCCTCTCCTCCTGATTTCTAGCTCTCATGCTTGCTTACAAGATTTCTCCAGGGCTGCCCCTATCCTCTGGAATGCCCTCCCCGGTCTATCCGTCTCTCCCCCTGCCTTCGGTCCTTCAAAAAATCCCTCAAGACCCACTTCTTTAAGGACGCTTATAATATTGCACATTAACACCCCTAGTTCACCTCTCCTAGTCCCTCTAATGCAATACTTACACTAGTGTGGCTGGTCCATCCCTTACTATGGCACTTTTACCTTTTACACCCTAAATCCCTCTAGATTGTAAACTTGTTTGAGCAGGGCCTTCCTCACCTGCTGTCTCTGTAAGTCAATTTGTTTTGTTACATACTACTTGTCATATCCTGTCTACCCATTGTACAGCGCTACGGAATTTGATGGCGCTATATAAAACAATAAATAATAATAATAATACACAGCCACTCTAAAACCATGCACTTACACTTAAAAACATACATTTATAAACACATCGATGCTCTAAAACCATGCACAAATAATCTAAAACATACACTTACATGCATACGAAGCCACTCTAACAATATACACTTACACATATTCACTCTCTCTGATAATCCATACAGCACACACGTCTTCCTTGAGCCTCGCTGTTAGATTTTTCTAAAATTTTTAATAATTTTGTTTTTAGTAATTTATTAAATGGGTAATTCATTAATTAAGGTGTTTTGTGAAACAGTGGAGAGGGGGCTACAATGGAACACCTTAGTTATGAAGAAGGGCTAGAAAAGTTAAATTTGTTTACATTAGAAAAAAGGCATATTAGAGAGGATATGATATTATGGCTCTTTACAGTATGGAATTCACTACTCACCGATGTTGCAAATTTGATAGATGCCTTTGAATACTGGCTCAATTACTTTTTAGCAAAAAATAATATACAGAGCTATAGCTTACTGATCCAGTGTCAAGAATTATTTCCCCCCTTTTTGAGGCATAGTTGGAAATTGCCTCAATGATGGTTTTTGCCTCCTCCTGGATCAACAGCAAGGTTGAACTTGATGGACATTTGATTCATGTATAAAAATTAATTCTTGTCCCAAGTATGTAAAGTTTTTTTTTTTTATTACCATACAATTCAGGCTACTGGGAGTGGCTTAGTGAGGGTGCGAGACTAACATGACATGGGTGTGGTTAGTTATGCAAGGGGTGGGGCTAGCTCTCAATAAGAGCGGTGCTATCCCCAGATACAACTGTATGGAGTGGAAGGGGAAGTAGCCGGGGAGTAGACATTGGCAAATCTAGCTTCCACAGGTGAAACTTGAAGAGTTCCCAATTATGCTTATCATCTGACAAAGTGGTGGATTGTTCCTGCTTATTGGACCATTCCATCAGTGGCTATGATGATAACATTGCTTTTTAAACAGCACAAGAATTACTTTTTATACTTAGCTCCTGTTGTATGCCAGGGTTTCCATCTTTCTAATCACAGCTGTGATCTACTGTAATATTAAATTGTATCAAATTACACATTATTCCATTGCTCCAAGCATTCTATTTCATTATATGTTTCCCGTGTCAGTGTTTTAGAGGTTTATTTGGCTAGTAATTCTATCCCCATAGTGCTGCCAATATTTTTTTCTTGTCTCTAGTTTGCAATAATTATTTCTGGCAATGAAAATAAACTGTTTTGCAAATGTGGCAGAAACAAAGCTACATTTTAGATAATTATACTTCTCTGTACAAAAGAAATAAGGCAGCAGCTTATTTCATTGCAGTAAAATTGAACTCCATACTGATCCCTATTAAGGGGAACACATTTCACTTAGGATGGAAATTAAAGCAGAAACATAGCTGCAAGGCTGGCACTACATATAGGCAAGGTAGGCACCAGCTTAGAGAGCAGATCTACGTGGGGGTGCCTCCTCGGTGGAAGAGGACTGAGGTGGTGGGAGCATGATCCCTCTGTCTCACTGCTCTCCTACAGTGCCGACGTTTGATGCTAAGCACCGGAATATGTGTTTGTGTTTTAAAAGCATTTGCATGCTAGCCCAAGTATGTCTAAGGGCAAGCAAGTGTGTAGATGTAAGCCAGAAAGTTTAATGAGTAGGGCAAAAGTGAATGTGCTTGTTTTTGTATGTGTTTATGGTCAGGTGTGTGTGTTTATGGCCAGGCAATTAAGGGTAGAGTACATGTGTATATTCTGACAGTCTATCCATTGTTACTGTTTTCTACCTAAAAGATATCGAATGAATAAAAGGATGCACATGAGCCAGACACACAATGATGTGAGAGACTGATAAGGTCATACAGAAAACAATTACTACAAGTTCTTGCTGCTACTGGTGGCTCTACAAGCTAATGAATCATAAGGTGTACTTAGTTTTTCACATATGGCTTCTCCATTTTGGGTTTACTTTTATTGAATAAATCATGACACTATGTAATATGCCATGTGTTGTTGTTCATCTGAGGTTGGATTTACCTAATTTTTAGATGACTGTTGTTATGTCCTGATATGTAAAACCATAGAATTCAAAGAGGGTGTAATCTCTTAGCAGCTCTAAAAATTAGGTTAAAATTACCTTAGATGAACAACAACACATGCCATATTACACCATGTAATAATTTATTCAACAAAAATAGAGCCAAAATGGAGGAACCATGTGTGAAAACTAAGTACCCCCAGAATTAAGATGCTAATTATTAGAAAGGAGCTGCTAATTGAATACCCTTGATTAATTGATCATAAACAAACAAGTGTGATCACCTCTATAAAAGCCAATCTTTTTACAGTTTGCTGGTCTGGAGCATTCAGGTGTGTGTTAACACAATGCCAATGAGGGAAGACATCAGAAATTATTTTAAAGAAGCAAGTGTTGCTGCCCATCAATCTGGGATGAGTTATAAGGCCAAAGTGAAAAACATTCAAGACAGTTGTCAATCTTCCCAGGAGTGGACGCCCAGCAAATTCACCCCAAGGTCAGACTGTGCAATCCTCAGAGAAATTGCAAAAACCCAAGAGTAACTTGGACTGCTTTTTTTCCCTCCCTGTCAAAATAATCACTGCAGAAGATATTTCTTGTTAAAATTCTATATAAATTCTGTCACATGTCATAGATGGTATGATCCTGACTCTGTGATGGAAAGCATTTTACTTGCACAAGACTTGAATGACTGGAATTTTGGCTACACCCCACTATCTTGCAAGAAGTAGAGCAGCTCAAATTCTCTGTATGAGCTACTGTGCTACCACACAGTTTGACCCCACCGATCCCTGACTCCATTTCCCTGTTTGAAAAATTAGGTCTGGCCTGTGGGCGAGGGGCTTGCCCCCTATTTTTTAAACATGTGCAAAGTACACATTTGGAAAACTATAATTATCAGGTGATTAAATATAACATAAATGTTGCATAGGTATACTACAGCACAAAGGGGTATGGTTTGTAGATATACAAAATCCAATTTAAAATCCATAAACCCGATTTCCTAATTATTTCTCAACTGTCATAAATGAATATAATACATATGAGCAAACCAGGGCTGTGTATAAACAATAACACTTTCTATAGGGCAACAATAATTTTTATGCAGTGCTGTAATACACATTTTTTACTACGTGTCTCAGGTTAATGGAGCCATCTGGACATCCTAGTAAGACAGCAAATCAGCATGTGGGTATCAACAGCTGCATGTGAGCCACGTCCATATATTAGTAATGTTTGATAATTTAAAACAGTCACTGAGAATGATAAACTACTATGTTTTTTTTTTATTTTGCAGCTCTTTTCCCAGGGAACAAAATAACAAAGCTATGTGGTTAAAAGAAACTAATCCTAAAAGGATATACTGTAAACTCATGGGATCTCTGTGATTATACAAATACAAATGCAGATTAACTGAGTCACTGAAATCCATAGGGCATTAACCCTGAAAAAGATATTTTAGACTGAGAAAGGAAAATATTTGACAACAGAAGGATATTCCCTGCAGAACGTATCTGCGTGTGATGAGAAAAGCATTATCGTAATCACATGAAAATCATTACTAACAATACTGCTCTTGCTAACATATATCTAAGCACAAAACAATGGATAAACTACTACTCTGTAGGGGTTTCTTCTTGTAGTTTGAACTCACCAACTCAATGTAATGCTTTATGAAGAACCATCTCTAGTAGGGTTCTCATGAAAAAAACTCCTAAGCTGGTCCTGCACAATGGATAACTCAATCACGGAGATCATTTTCAAGAAATTTCACTTTTCTTAATAAAGCATTATTCAGCAGAAACTAAGCTCTTATTGTAGAAGCACACTGGGTTTGGTTCTTCATAATGTAATTCACAAAAGATATATATATATATATATATATATATATATATATATATATATCAGAAACATATTAAAAAGATACATATACAAATATACACAGCATGGGAATGCTCACTCCATTGTACCGTCTCCAGGGACAGATTTGCAGTGTGTGTGTATATACACAGGTCAGCCATAATCTTCAGAGGTCTATTAGAGCCTTGATGTGACCCAAAAGGGGACCTACACAATATTAGGCAGGTAGTTATAATGTTATGACAGACTGGTGTATGCATTGGGTCATTCTGAAGAGCTCAGTGTATTCATGCGTGGTGCCTTAATTGGATGCTGACTTTGTAATAAGTCAGTTTGTTACATTTCATCCCTGCTAGACATCCCATGGTCAACTTAAGTGGTATCATTGGAAAGTAGAAGCTTTTAGTAACAGCAGCAAGTCACAGAGTGGGATCACCGAGTGCTGGAGTGCATGGTACGTAGAAGTTGTCAACGCTCTGCCTTATTTCATAGCTGAGGAGTTCCAAACTTCCACTGGCATTAATATCAGCACAAAAACTGTGCGGTGGGAGCTTCATGGAATGGGTTTCCATAGCCAAGCAGCTGCATCCAAGCCTCACATCGCCAAGTACAATGCCAAGCTTCGGATCGAGTCTGGGAGAATGTTACCTGACTGCATTGTGCAAACTGTGTGGTGGAGGAATGGTAATGGTATAGGGCTGTTTTCCCACATAAACACTCCAAAATCTTGTGGAAAGCCTTCTCAGAAGAGTAAAAGCTGTTATAGCTTCAAAGAGGGGACCTACTATATATTAATGTCTATGTTTTTAGAATACAATGTCATTAAAGCCCACGTTAGTGTGTTGACTAAAATAGTAAACATTGTGTCTGGTCTGATTGAAAATACTATTTAATAGTACCTACTAAATACTAGTGGCAACACCATTTAATTTGTCCTTAAATGGAATTAGTAGACAGGGGATATTGAAGACGCCAACATATATGTAGTGGGGGTACCATGGGGAATTTACTTTATTGTGTTTTGATCAGATAAGAAGTCATTTTATAGGTATAAAAAGGAGGTGGAAAAATTGCAGTACAATAAAATCTGGAGCTAGACAAGTTAAGAGCTCATTTTAGAGGTCTATATTTAAGTGCACAAATAATGGTTCTACAGAGAATGGCACTTCATAATGGAAAGGTTTTGTAATGAGTACAGTTTTATTGCCATATAATACATTTTATTCAGCTGCTTTTGTTCCTTGGGCACCATTTCCCTACACATTAATGATTACTGCATGCAACGTATGTGATGATATAACCCTAAAAGTTCAAAGTAATCTTAAATCTGTATAGTTTTAAACATAAGAAAAATCGATATTGCGGTATTAGCCCTAGAGTTGATACAAGAAAAAAGATGCAAAATTAAATTTCGCTACCACAAACGTATCTTCTGCAGATGGACTCATTGAAATCATGAAGTAATTGTTCTGGGTTAAGCACCTTTTACATGTCCGTTGTATTGAGGGAAGATGGTTTCACTCTTTTTAATATATGTATAGTAGTATTCAGATGATGTTATAAGGAGCATCCAATCTGCCCCTCACTTTAAAGCAAAGCACGGATTATTTACTTGTATCGTGGATGATTAGTATATGTCTCACCAAGCTAAGGCTAAGCGGATATCAATTTGGCATCAAATCAAGTATTGCAGCTTACCTTCGTTTTTGGATCGAGAATTTTTACACCATATATTGATATTTGGAGCTCAACTTTTGGGGTTTTCTGACCTTCAGATTTCTTAATGTGCCTTGCAAACTAGAATAAAATATATCATTTAGATCATTACAACACATTTTACCACTTGTAATAATAATAATAACACCACTTGAGAATGTAATACATTTTATATTTGTCTGTTACAATATAGTTATATGAATGTATGTATGAGCTTTAAGAAAAACCATGATCACTATTAGTGGTCCTTTATATTAGTTCTACCACTATTTAAACTATTATTCTATTTAGTACATGTTGTAAGAAATAGTATATGTAATACAACTAAAAGCATTTTAGGAACAAAAGAGCAGAGACAACAGCATGAAAATGGAAAAATTTTCTTTTTTATTTTTCATTTTTAAGAACAGAATTATAGCACCACCTTGTGGTATATTCATGATGACTGTATATGATTCTAATTTACAGCTTTCATTTAGAATACTGGACATGTTTGCAGGCTTACAAGTATTAGAAAACTTGTTATTTTAGTATTTCATTGACCTGAAAAGACAATGCTGTAAAACTCCTTTTTATTAAATCCTGTGCTTGTAACCAGAATACTTGCAGACCGATTTCACTTACTGAGTCTAGTAATAATTAGAGATGAAAATGTAGCACATCCTAAGCACAAAGACTCTAAACAGTCAATAGCCAAGAACATGTGAACTTAACGTATTTCATCTGCAAGAGGTTACACAAAGAGAAACTTGTTAAAGTGACTATACAGTATGTCATATAGGCATGCTAGTAAAAGAAATCTGTAATTTTCATAGTATTGCTTTCAACAATTCCAGCTGCCATATTTATATGCTGAATGCCATCTCTTTCAACAAATGTTCACATTCGTGGGCTGCTAGTAGCAGCGGAGTGGAGATGGGGCATTATCAAAATTAACTTAGTGTGAGCTGAGTTATGTGGGACCTGCTTGAGTCCCAGTGAAGAGGAACCCAAATGTTGGGAGGTATGGGCTAGTGTGTAGCTAGCTAACTACATAAGTAGAACATTTCTAGATGATACAGTTATGTTTTCTAAATGTTGTCAGACATATCGTAATTGGCAAGCTTAAGAAATGTTCCAGTTTAACACACTTATAGCTTTTGTTTCTAGCAGCACCAGTTACTGGATGTACTATGCCTGTTTGATATACACCGTATAAAATGCATTGTATGGTGTTTCAGTTTATTATTAGAGGAATGTTGTATTGGTATAGATCTGTAGACTAAATGTCCATCGCTAGGCATAGGTATTTTCCTAAATGGGAGGGGGCGGTGTGAAGAAAACAAGATTAGCTTGATGTCTACGTTTCAAACAAGTTTTTTTTTACTTTATTTTTTATTATTTGTTTATTTCTTCTTTATTTATTTATTTATTATTTATTAATGCAGACCTTTATTGTCAATCCAGTTTACATTATTTTACAAAGGTAATCTTCACCTAATGGACTTATTTTATTACATTTAAGGGGTACATAACAAAAATAGCTATTTAAGAAGGTTTAGTTTAGATGGAGTCTAGGCCTGCTAGACTTTGTAAAGTCTTGCTCACCTCATTTGAACCATTTCTATCAATGTTTTAATAATGATTATAATTAAGGACATAAAAAACCCCCATATCATCAAAAGAGGAACATATAGCTCACATTTGAAAACACTCAAATTATATATATATATATATATATATATATATTAAATACAGGAATGATAAATAAGGAAGACTAGGTCTACATGCCTGAAGAATGTTACTTGTCTTTTACTTGTATTGTTTCCAAGCATCAACAGTGTTTCCAATTAAAATATATATTTCATATATTAGGTAGACTTATTGATTCTACTTTTTAATTTGAAATAACATTTATTAAGATATCAGCTATGTTCTTTAAAAAAATTGAATATAGTTATTTTGTTTACAACAACTCTATGAGCCATTACTATGATACCTTCAAATTCAATATTGTACGGATGAGGAACCGTTTCTGATGAATTCCCATGAGCCCATTGGTGTATACAAAATGTCCATCAAACTAATTACCTTAAGTTTTCTTACTGCATCTCTTACTACTTCAGTTCCTTTAGGCTGCTCCACCTCTGTACTCCCAAGAAACTGAAAGGAAAAAAAAAAAGTATATATTTTGTCAGTTAAATAAAACAAGCGTCTACAATGTTACATAATCTGTGATTTATGATGCACAAAATTTCAATAATGCAATTATAGAAAGATATTTAATTATGGTGATATCACCATGAGCAACCAATAAATCAAAAGACCAAAATGAAAGGTTAAATAACTAGAAGCAAAATGAAATTAAAATGAAGGATTATATAAAGCAAAGGAGGACATAAAACTGGGCAAAAGTAAACACTTATCACTGAATTTGCCCAGTTGGTAAAATAGCTACAGATGCTCCTACCAAAAATAATTTGATATTAATTATTAACTTGTGAAACAGTGGGAGACCTGAGTACTGGAGGGCTCCTTAATGAGTTTGGTGGATAACTAAAGGCACATCCCTTGTTGCTCAATGGTTAAGGGTGTAGGGACATATTGTGGTACCAAGGTACTTTGAGTCATTTGCCGGCAAGGCTAGCAATGATATATGTGAGGCACTAGATCGCTAGGTGCCCCTTTAACTGAAACTACTATTTCCTGTGACTTATTCGTTTGTTTCATTTCTCAAGTTGTAACCTTCTAAAAGCAAGGTTAAATGGAGCAACTAAATTATATAAAAGCACTTTTATGCAAGTTTAATTACAGTAATTTATCTAAAGCAATAAAATGCACAATGATGAGAGAATAAACTGCAGTAAATGTTTTATATCACTTTATGCAATACAATGCATACATATATTTGCTACTCAGTTGCATGAATTGCTGTCCCTAGGTCATAAATTCACCTAAAACTGTGCACTCTAGTCATGCTTATATAACAAAGGTATCTCTGAGTATTTCAAATTTTGGGGATTTATGTCATTGCTTGTGGAATTTCACAGTGAATTAAAATGCTTGTAAAAAGGGCCTTTTGGTAAATGTAGCCTATGAATTAAAATACTGTATTAGTATTATTTTTAGTAATGTAATCCAGATGTTAATTGGTAATAATATATAGAGAAATTAGTTGTGATGATTATTGACTGCACTGACACGCAGATGTTGTAATGAAGAAGCACTGCATTCTCTCTTAGTTTAGTTTTTTCCTAGTGGCTGCCAGTAGGCAGCAGTATAGGCCACAGCATGGGTGTCCAAGCATAAATAAAATATACAAAAATACTCTCGTAAGACAATAATGGTCAAAGTCAACAGACCGCTTTGCCGTTTTTCGATTTCATAGTCATGAAGAAGAGACCTCTAAGGTAACAGTACATCTTTTTCTGTTACCCCAATAAAAAAGTATTAACTTCCCCTAAAGACATAGTTCCTAACATTTCATATGGTCAAAGTGGACCATCTTTGTTTTAGGGAGTGTGGCTAGGGGCCGGAGCATTACCAAGACTTTTTATATGACTGTGCAATTTAGGCATTTAGAAGACTAATGTGTTTTATTCACACAATTTAATTTACAAACACATTTTCTATGTTCATTACTTTAGGGCTGTGCAACACTTGGATACACTCATACCCATCAAATCTTTTGATATACTGTAATGGAAAGAAGAGACGTCGGGAGAGGAAAGATTGATGGAGGGAATATATCTGCCATATATCTAGAACAACAGCATTAAATATAATATGATAATTATTTCAAATAAGTAATCCAGGTGTATCTGCGTGTGGTTGAAATAACATTTACAAATCAGTGATATTTGTGATAGATGTGGTAGATTTTCTAGGGAAAAACAGTCTCCTATCCATTAGTGTAGAAACCTAACAATATATCCACATGTTGCCAAGACCAATATAGCTACTAAAACTCTCTTTGAAAAGACATTCTCCCGCATGTGAGTTATCCTTATTGTTCCGTATACTTCCAAGGTAATTGTATCTCATGTGTCAGACAAGTCCTCAAAGAAAATGAAGACAGATTGCTCTGACCTTTAACTTGCTGTGATTGACACATACTTTATATATTGATGTCCTGAATTTCTTTTTTTTTGTGAAGAGTTAAATGTTTGTATGAATCAGGAATAGATACACTTTAAAAATATAGTGAAGAAAAGTTCTAAAAGAGGTTTGCGGTGAGGCAGATCTTTATGTTTTTGGCTATTTTGTACAGGACTTTAATCAATAGCTGTCCCACTTGCACTACTGATTTAAACATGTTTGTAACATCACAAACATAATTCCTAATACTATTGAAGACCAAAACCCTTCCCTAAAAAAAATATTTTATCTGTAAAAATTTGTGTTTTTCAAAATGTTTGGCAGGAAAATGTAAGTGTCTTGTGACACAAAAATACTAAAAAAATACAAAAAAAACTAAAAATAAAGTTCTCCATCCTAAAGAATTAAATTAATATTGTGTCTAAGAAGAACAACATTTGTGTTTGCTTTTATATTTTTACTACTATACTGTATATCACAGTCCTGTTTTGATGTCAGTTTAAATATAAGCATGTAAATGTAAAATTTTAAGAACACTAACACTTATGAAGGACTGATAATTTTTAGCTGTGTAAATTGAGACTGTACTCTAATCTGATGTCAAGAACCACAGAACTTGAACAAGCAACCATGAGCGTGGCGTAATGTGCACCTAACAGTTTCGTCACCAGGGGGCTTTGTGATTGTTGGGATTCCTGTCTTCCCTATGTCCTAATCCAGTTTGCCACACCTGAAGTGCATCCGGGAATGTGCCTCCTATACGTAAATTGGGTATTAAGTTTGGACCATAACCTTATTTTAATGGTGTATTTATACATAAAGACCCAACTTAAATCTTTTCAGCTTATGCCACCTTCTCCTGCAACTCTATCTGATGTAAAAGTGAGGACCACCTACAGTATCCATCAATACTAGTTGCATCTAGTTTATTTAACATGGAACTGTCATGTTTGTCCATTCACTAAAGCAAGAGATGACAGGAGAGTTGTGGTTTCAATTTACTCACTTGATTATGAGGGGCCTATATATAGTATAGCTAAATCGGTGAGACTTCTCAAAAGTCCCCTCACCCATTTAATTACCCATTATACTGGCCTAGGCAGCCCTTCTTGCTGAAGAAACCTGCCAATGTTGGTCTTTTATAATGAATAATGAAGTGAATGACCTGAAACCTCCAATCTAGTGCAAACTCTCCTGGCAACTCTCCCTTAATGAGTAAACCCCATTAGGTGTTCAATATGTTCAAGATGACTGTTAGAGAGTTTGATCTTTTCAGCCCCGGATATATTAGCTAAATGAAATACTAAGCAATATTTTGCATTGTTGACGATGTTCATTAAAAATTTATATTAGTATTGCGTAAGACAAGGATATTTACTCTAATGCAGACAGAAAATAACAGAGTACTTAATGAGCATTCTCCACTCCTCAATACTTGAATTAACTTCAGGTAATTTTAAGACTAAAACATGATTATATATACTAACAAAGTAAATTAAATTTGTTCCAAACTGTAGATCAGTGTTGAACCACAGGCCTGTAGACAGTCAGGCACCGTGAAACAACAGTGACATATGACACTAAATAAGCAAACATTAACTATTAAACAAATATTATTAAGCAGTGTTGAACCCAACTCTATAGATCTCCATATGCCCCAAAGTAAAAGTCTCCCTAAACCAAAACATAGAACACTATTTGAAATAGAGGACCAATATAATAGTGCAGTTTTTAAATATCTGTACCCTCCAATTTCTTAAAAAACATTTAGTAGGAAAGTATAATTTACTGAGCTATATTTTTTCATACAACCAATTACACCGGTGCACACTTTTTAATGTAACCAATTTTTAAGGGAGGTTTAGCAAGGGAAGCAGAGAGGTCATTGTTGCAGGAACTGCTTTTTAGTAAATAGGAACATTAATATATGTTTTGGCTTGTGTTTTACATACTATATGTGTAGTGGACATGGGTTGCTTCATCCATTATTAGTGATTCACGTCACAGATGCAATATCTGTATCTCCCTTTGGGTAAACCACTCCCCTAACTGTGGCATACCTTACCATTTATTTCTATTTTTTAACCCCTTAATGACAAAGCCCATACATGTACGGGATTAAAATGCATTGTTTTCAATGGATTTAGGGACCGCCCATTGTCCTTAAGGGGTTAAGAAGCGCATTACCTCTACCACCAGGTAGCACTAGAGAGTGAGTGTTGATGTGTACATCTGTTGGTTAACTAAGACCATGGATAATGGCTGCCTACACGAAAAGCCATGTGGGCTATATCAGGAACTCCAGATTCTTAAATCAAATACATTTATTGTTGTATTGTTAGATGTGTTTTGTTAAAATTGTGTATTAACTACCGTATTTGCTCGATTATAAGACGACCCCCCAAAATCTGAATATTAACTTAGGAAAAAAAGAAAAAGCCTGAATATAAGACGACCCTAAAGGAAAAAAGTTTTACCAGTAAATGTTAATTCATGTAAACTATTTTTTTTAATAAAAGCTATGATTGAGAAAAATATTTTTTTTGTTTTTATTTCTTGTATTTTCCAACCTGTCCCCCAGTTACGCACATCTGCCCCCAGGCTTGCCACTCCAATATGGCACTGTGGCCCATGATATGCCTTTTAACCCTCTATATGCCACTGTGCCCCATGGTATGCCTTTTGACCCCCTATGTGCCACTCTGCCTCCAGAAATGCCTTATACCCCTATATCCCATTCTGGCATTTAGGGGGTTAAAATGCATATTATGGGGCAGAGTGGCATATAGGGAGGTATAAGGCATTTCAGGAGGCAGAGTGGCATTAAGGGAGTTAAAAGGCATTGTATAGAGCACTCTGCCTCCAGAAATGCCTTATACCCCTATATGCCACTCTGGCATTTAGGGGGTTAAAATGCATATTATGGGGCAGAGTGGCATATAGGTGTATAAGGCATTTCAGGAGGCAGAGTGCTCTATTAAATGCCCCCTTAACGCCACTCCAGAAATGCCCTATGCCCCCATTTAACACACACACACACACACACACACACACACACACACACACCCTATACCCCCATTTAACTAACACACACACACACACTCTCCCCTCCCCTCCCCTCCCCTCTCAGCCCTCTCTTACCGGTGCTTCCAGCCGGGGCAGCGGGTTGACGTCGCCTTCTGCTGCAGCCGGAAGGAGGTGGAGTTGGCAGCGGGGGGTTGTCTGCGTCCGTCGCGTATACTTTCCCCGGCTGTCAGAGATCAGACTTCCCCGCACCGGTGCGGGGAACTCTGATCTCTGACAGTCGGGGAAGGTTTGCGCGACGGACGCAGACAACCCCCGCTGCTAGCCACACCTCCTTCCGGCTGCAGCGGACGTTGTCTACGCGGATCGCGTAGACGTCAACCCGCTGCCCCGGCAATACAGCAGGAAGCACCGGTAAGTGTGTGTATGATGGGGGGGGGGGGGTGAGACAGGAGGATCCAGGTCCCCTGCAGCGGTGCGGGGGATCTGGATCTTAGTCTCCTAATCAGACTCTATTTGAGGTCTGATTAGAAGACGACCCCGATTAGAAGACGAGGGGTATTTTTCAGAGCATTTGCTCTGAAAAAAACCTCGTCTTATAATCGAGCAAATACGGTATTAGCATAAGTTTGCATAAAACAGGCCACAACCGCAACAATATGACATAAAGCCATTGAGGTATTTAACAAGGACTTCTGGCATTATTTATCCTATTAGTAGATTGTCTCTTTGCTCTTGGTATAGGATCTCTACAGTCCTTTTGGTAAAAATGTGAGTGTTGTCCATCAAATGTGGACTTGCACCTAAACTTGGAGAACACAAACGCTCTTGTACATGGGCACAGAAATCCAGTCATCCAAGTTCTCCAGTGGTTTTGAAGAGACTGTCAGGCTTCTTCTTAGTAAGATGCCTCTGGGATTGCAAAAATGATAGGAACAGTAAAGCAAGTTTTCTTCACTGATCTGTCAAAGTCTCTTTAATCTATACAAAAAAAGTGGAATTGTCATGGCAAGTAATAGATAAGCTGCTACATGCCACCTCCATCAAAACATGCCTTGTTAAATATTATCCATCTTAAGAACAGACTTTATGAAATAACAAAATAACTGTTTAATTAATCCTTTTTCTACTTAATTTAAATATTCTAGGCACATCTATTTAGAGCTCACAGTACTATTTGACATTTGGTAGAAGACATTAGTAAATCTAATTATTCTCTGACTATCCAATAACTAGTGGGCTCAATATCTAGTAGCTGAGCCCAAAACGATGAAAAAGATCACTTAATTGATAAGAATGTGTATGTGGTTGTGAAGGGAACGTAATCGATACATCCATTAAGATATTTAAAGCTCTTCTGTAATAGCTACTACAGCATTGCTAACAGCACAATAATTTAGCAAAGCCATGAATAAAACTAAACTCTGAAAACACTGCTTTTCATGCAAAAATATGCATGTTTATTGGAATATTTGTTAATCACCATTCTTCTGTATTACAGAATTGCATAGTAGAATTGCCTACGCAGGTTGCATTCTAGTTCTGTCTGATGCTGAATGATTTCATTCTTAAATAACAAGACCACACAACTTCTTTATAGATCAAACGTTTTCACTTTTCATTGTGCCATCAATAAGACTCTCAGGAACAAAGTTGGATAATAGATTGTAATTCTTTCCTCTATGTCCCTATATTTTCAGCAGCATCCAAATTTGAAAATCTTAGACACTGTAATCTGCACCATTAATTAACAAAAAATATTTTGCCCTGGAAGAAATCTCCCAGCACTTTAACAAAATCTCCAACTGTTGTATAAATTAGATTAACTGGGCTGCACTGAAATGAGTCATTTTTATACGAACACGAAAATCTTAAAAATAAAATTATAGCCACCTGCATCTGTAAATATATCGAAACAGAAATGCAAATTAGGACACTTACTCTTCGATTTTGAAAGGTGATAGCGATATAATACATTTTTAGTAGTGTAAGAGATCAGCACATCAGAAGTTGCTGACAGGGCAGTCTTTAGAACTTCTCTCATTAAAAATAATTAGTTAATTAACACTGCAATTTTTAAGTATCAGTTGCTTTAAATAAGCTTACTGTCAGGGACACTTTATGACAGAAGGTTTGCCCTCCTCCATAATAAACTACTTCATTATTTTTATCATGTTCAACAATTTTATCCTTTTGTGTCACCTACCTCTATCGCTCAGAATAAGATTATACACTTAAGGAAAAAGAAAGTACACCCTCTTTGAATTACATGGTTTTAGATATCAGGACATAATAACAATCATTTGTTAGCAACTCTAAAAATTAGGTAAATAGAACCTCAGATGAACAACACATGACATATTACACTGCGTCATAATTTATTCAACAAAAATAAAGCTAAAATAGAGAAGCCATGTGTGGAAAACTAAGTACACCTTATGATTCAATAGCTTGTACAATTACCTTTAGCAGTAATAACGCAAAGTGATCTTTTTCTGTATGACCTTATCAGTCTCTCATATTATTGTAGAGGAATTTTGGGCCACGCTTCAGTTCAGTGAGATTTGTGGGCATTTGTTTATTCACAACTCCCTTAAGGTGCCACCAAATCATTTTAATTGAGTTGAAGTCTGGACCTGAATAATTGCCCAGGTATCTATTCATTTACTTGTTTGATTTGGAAAACACCTCATATGCATATATTTTTATGTCCCTTTTCAAGCTGTAAATTTGCTTTAGTTGGAGCGCTGACACTGTAACCTAAGTAGCACTCACAGACACCTAAACTGGGTTCTTCACTATGGCTTTTTTGCCACTTTTCATGGAGCAACTTTACCACTAATCTCATCCAAAGTTCTTCTAAAGTGAGGCAAACAATCTGCATTTTGTAGTGGATATGTAGTGGTGCCAGTAAACCAACAATGGACTCTGCAAAGGAGTCCCAGCTGTAGAACCCAAGGGACTCATATAGGAGTCACAGGCTACAGGCCTGGAGTAGGGTCTAAATCATGGTACCAAAGCATAATTGAGAAAAGCGCAGCAGGTCATACCAAGAAGAGCAATGAAATCTGGGTCATGATCAGCATGGTCATGCACAGATCAAGGTTTACGAGCCACAGCAGAATACCCCTGCATCATGCAGCTCCTATGGGAAGACCAGTTAACTCTGCCAACAATTGTTGTTCCTGGAGGGATGATTATGCTGTTGGTGCACAACTACTCGCCATCCAGGTAAGTATAGAGCCTGATGCTTTGAAGATGTACAAAGTACTTAAAAACATAGGTATTGATAACTGTTATTTGGGTAAGGTATATGGCAACCTTCTTATAACAAATTCTTCTTTTTCTAAGATATGGGTGCAACGACCAAGCTTAGTGGCCTCACATAATGCAACCTTATATGACCATTTTAAAATGAAGAGACAACAAAGCTAAAAGAAAAAACATAAAAAGTCATGATTTGTTCAAAACAATAAGGACCATAAGCAGTGCCTTTCAATAAACAGTAAGTGCCTGCTGATAAATATGCAGGTTAACTTTTAAATTAATGGTATAACACAATAATGGTTATTTCATGCAAACTGCACCTGTGCAAACCAATAAAAAGATATATTCACATGGAACATTGTATAACAGTAAAGTAACAAATATATTTTTGGTGTATTATTTTAATTTAGTTTTAGACCTTGCAGCGAAGATGAAGATATCACAAATAACTAAATAACATAGGCTGTTTTAATAATGTATAGGAGCCCTCATCTTGTAGTTTTCCTGAAGCACCACAGGCCCTCTACTAGCCATCATCTTAAGAGAGGCCCTTGCAAGATATCAAAGCTTTGTGTAAAAGTATCATAAGGCTAGATGGCGAGCTCAAATCAATTTATGGTTCTCAATTCTTGTAGTATCTGTATGTGTTAATGTATATTTGTGATGTATGTGGTAACCACCCCATTTAAACTTTACTGTGTTGAGTAATTTGTTGGCATTGAATAAATAAAAGGTTATACGGTATTTATTTAGAGTTGAATTAAAGTGATGATTTTGTTCCCAAAAGCAGATTTCAAACCAAGGAGTTTGAAAGGTATTCTCTAATTACTATACTACCAGTATTTTAACCCCTTAATGACAAAGCCTGTACATGTACAGGCTCAAAATGCATTGTTTTCAATGTGTTTAGGGACCGCCCATTGTCCTTAAGGGGTTAATCCTTAAGGATTTAAGATTAATAATTCTACATTGGGTTCATTTTATGTTTAAAAATACCAGGAATTATGAGAAATAGGTGAAATAAACCATTCTATATTTGACAAAATATATCATGGTAAACAAAGTATATTACATTTTTGTATGTATGCAGAGAACAGTTTTATGAGGTAATAGACAGGAGAGTATTCATTGAGTGGTACGTGTTCTGTGTTTCAAAACATTACAGATGCCCTTGTCTGCTGGAATGTCGTCAATTATATAATTTGTTGATCATGTGTGTTGCCTACCAGTAAATCGCATTACAAATCAGACTGAATTATGCGGAGAGTATATGGTTAGGTGAATGGAAGGGACATATTAGGGCCGTTGTCTGTCAACGTCTATATACACAGCTGAAAATTTTAATATCATGCCCTCTCAAAGTTTGTATATGTGTTCCTTAGTACCTCTGAATGCAGCTCTAAGCCTTTAATCACTTATTTTTTAGATATTGCAGCTGAGATCTTTGAGAAAATATTCATCAAGATACAACCTTTAAACAGCTTTTCTGACTGCATGATAGCATTTTAGGAGAATGCAGTTTATGTTCATAAACATATTCAGGATTATTTTTGTTTGTTTTTTGATCTTAGGTCAAAGTTCCCAAATCTTCCCTCTGATATTTGTCTTAAAAAAGAGGGCCAATCCAAGCTTCTTGTAAGGGAGCTAATCAAATTTACTTTTTCTGATCATTGTTCATGTCTCAATGATTATGTTCAACTCAAGCAAAAAAAACGACCCATCTGTGCAGCTTGTAAGCAGTATTCCATGATAACTGAGTTATCATGGATAGTCTGCCAGATGTTTTATTTGTATTATTATATAAAGGCAATGCTGATATAATTACTATATTGATATATTCAAGGGTAGACATTCTATATGAACTTTACACAGTGCCTTCTTTGTGATTTGACAAAGGTGTTATAACAGACATACATGGTTACAATATAATGCAGGTAGAAACTAGGGTTGTCATTTAGCATTTATGTCAAATGGTGTATATTTACTAAAATAATCTATCTACATTTATGTAAGGTGTCTTCGTATTTAATAATTATGGTTATGGAGCTGTTCCTAAATACAGTTGTGTGAAAAAGTATATACACCCTCATTGAATTCTATGGTTTTACATATCAGGACATAATAACAACCATCTGTTCCATTGCAAGTCTAAAAACTAGGTAAGTACAATCTCAGATAAAAAAACAACACATGACATATCATAATTTATTCAACAAAAATAAAGCGAAAATGGAGAAGCTATGTGTGAGAAACTAAAGTACACCTTATGATTCAATAGCTTGCAGAGCCACCTTTAGCAGCAATAACCTGAAGTAACCGTTTTCTGTATGACTGCCCAAAAACTGACTTATCACAACTTTCTGAACACGTACAGTTTTTTCTCCACTGAGGGTACTAGTGTACATTTTCAGCATATTCTTCAAAAAACTGACTTTGCCAGGACTTAAAGCCAGAGTTGTATGTTACTGGCTCTCTTTGTTACCGTTTCACCAGCCTGTCTTTCACAGTCTAGCCTTTCAGTTCTGGTGACCATGAACCTACAAACATTGTCATAATTGCCAACTCTCATCAGCTGTGTTAGGTCAGTGTCACTATACCATTGCCAGATTATTGTGGTTCCTGCCTGCATTATATCAAGCCTGCTACTGACCTCTACTTACCTGTTACTGATTCTGGACCTCCTGACTAGGCTGTCTTCGCCTACCTACTGACCTCGGCTTGCCTGACTATGCTTTTAAATTTTGTCCTAGCCTCTTAGCTTTGGCACAGTGTAATATGTCATGTGCTGTTGTTCATCTGAGGTTGTAGTTACCTAATTTTTAGACCTTTTTAGGAACAGATGATTGATATTATTATGTGAGTGTAAGTATATGCTTGTGTGTGTTATGGGTTTTTTTATGGAAAGTGTAAACAACACTGTAATACACCAGGGGTATGCACCAACATGTAGTGTTGGCACTTTGGGATCTGCAACTTGGTTCCATACTGAAAATTGGGCACTCAGGCCCCAAAAATGTTTGTCATCCCTATAGATATACTCTCTGCATTCCAAAGTAATTTCCAAAATGGGAATAATTACACTGAGGGGAATAAACGTTTTCAACATTTTGAATCTGCAGCTTTTCTCATGGTATTTTTTTTTATATGTTTCTGCCTGGAACTGTGGAAGAGGGGACTCTTTAGCTGCTGGTGTATATTCTGGTAGTGCATGTCCACTATGATCTTAGAAAAAAACCTTAATGGAGCAATCCACATTCAGATATAAATACAAATTCCTTCTAACACAGTTCTTTGATGTTAGATGAATCATTTTCTGTCTCCACACACACTTGCTAGCTATCTAGAAGTATGGTTCAGGCCTAAGCACAGCTTATGCTGGGCCTACAAACGGCACCATGTGTGTCCTTTAATAATGCCAACAATAAACTATGAGCCTGTGAACTATGAGCACCTTGCAAGTAGGAGTGTCATGATTATAGATACGATTCTGGAAACCCTGCTTCTTTGATTTCTCTTGAATACTCATATATTGCGCACCATTACAAGTGCTGGAATTGCTCTCCAAGTCTGTCTATCACTCAGACGGTCCAATTTAATTACCCGTGAAATACATGTCCTATTTTAAACCAGGATTTCCCATTAAAGCCTAAGAGATCATTTGAAGATAACATCATTGATAAATGGGTCAACGTTAATGGAATTCATCCTACACATGCATAAACTCGAAAACAATATTAATAATCATAAAGCTTGACATATGGACCAGTTCATAAAATTAAATCATTGTTGGTAAATTCATGCCATCACTTGTATACAAAATTTCAAACGACAATAATCAGAGGAAACATAAAATAGGGGATATTTTTAGGACACGCACACTCATTATTAGCTATCTTAGGCAGTCCAGAAACACTGAAATAAACAGCAAACTTGATTTGCTATATTCATGACCAAAAGGAACTAGAAAAAGGAACATTGCCAACTTTCACCTTGCTTGATGGCCAGTGCTTCAAAGTAACTACCCAAACCCTCCTTAAGCTCTCTCATAGACGTGCATGCATTTACTCTGTATAATGAATGATCATGGCTGCGTCTACATAGCTGGTTACGTTACCTATATCATGTAGAACATCACTCATTAAGGCGTATATTCACTACTGGCCAGGTTTTCTAAAACTCGGCTTGATCTGCCCCAATTTAGCCCTAGAATACTCATTGATAAAGTAAGTGAGTTCTGTTATTTCACTATTGGCAGAATGTCTACACAGTTTCCTGAGATCTGCCAAACTCAGCTTGGCTCAACAGCCAAACTCCAGGAAAGTGCATTGTCTTCAGTGCGGAAGTCAATATCTTTCAAGTTTTGCAACAGAGGGCAACTGTCCTTGTGTTTTATGTTTTTGCTTTTGTTTGTTTTTTGTTTGTATAAATTCCTTTATTTTTCCGGAAATTCAAAAAAGAGGTTACAGTACAATACATTGCCAATAATAAATGCACAGAATAAAGTTAAATAGAGAAGCAATGCTATTATAAGTCTCTGGTGCATATCATCATGTGCAATTCAGTGAGCTTGCAAGGCCTTATAAGTAATCCAGAAACCAAAAGGACCGGTAGGGCACCTCTACTGCGTTTCTGTAATTTTCTCAGCAAATCTTCCTGCATTATTCTGGACTCTTGGAGTATACTTTCAGAAAAGGGCAGAGCCACAACACACCCCACGGGGACAGATTCTCCCCTGTTCCTCTAATTATTTTAGTGCGCAACTACATATTAAATGTTAAAGAGTGGCTGTACTCTTTAATAAAATTAATTATACAATTTATTTTGCTGTGCTATCTTTTATGCTACCTAAGTTAAATAGTCATCAGTGTCCTTCAAACGTTCCAACAACTTTTCTGCATCATGTCCTTTACATTATCTTAACGGTTCACGGGGATATAATGCACGTTTGCCAAATTGTTCAATTGGATTTTGCTCCCTTTTAACAAAGCCAAAAACGTTCTCAACGATATCTCACAGTAACCTTGTAACACTGTCTGATAAATGATAAATCCCTCTAAATGTTCTTAATCAGTTCCAGCTACTTTTCCTGGCTTGTTTATTCATGTAACAAGTTTAGTATCTATTAGAAGAGATCTAAATGTTAAGAATTAGTAAAGATATACTTTATTATATATCTATATATCTGTATATATATATATATATATATATATATATATATTTAACATAAATTGTTCTGAATATAACATATTCTAACCTCAATATATTATGTAGCTATATCAGTGAGGCTGAAACTAGGGTTACCATCCTGGTTTTTTTAATTTTATGTGAAAAATTACCTTCATTTCTGCTAATTTAATCTGAAAACATTACACTTCTTGATTCGCTGGTTTTTATATAGATTTATAAAAATGAAATATAGAAAATTTGCATTGAAATAGACATTGGCCAAAATCACAAAGTAGGGTACAAATCCTAGACTGTATAAGCAAGGGGTTATTCATTATTTTTTTATTTAGATACACACTTTAAATAAATCAGCTTTTGGTCAGGTGTTTTCTGCTGTGGTCAGTCCACAATATATTTTTTATGTTTTTTTTCTCTCAAAGCTCGTTATTGTTTATCCAACACATTTTTTTCTAACAAAATGAATTTCAAAAACCGAAAATGAAAACAAATATGTTAAAGATGAAATCTAAATTAAGGCATACAAAGAAAAATGTGCTTTCTTAGTTTTGCATAAAAACTGATATGTAGGTAAATTACAAGTGGTTTTGCACTTGGGACATAATGGATATACATGTATTTCCATATAAAATATAACTAGTATAAATGCACAATTTTAGTTATTCATAAATAGTCTGGAGCTGCATAAAATGTAGAAACCATTTGAAATGTTTTAACCTTTTTTCTAGAATTTCTGTTTTCAAAAAAGTACAGCCTTTTGCACTGGTTGTTTGTTTTAGATCAGTGAAATACTGTCAACAATAGGCAAGATGTATAATACATTGAGTTAAGGAATAGATTTTTTCCTTTTCTTATTTTATGTGGAATTCCACATGAAATGTCCATGTTTTAATTCACAGTAATGTCCTACTGATAGTTACATAGTTCATAAGGTTGAAAAAAAGGTCTAAGTCCATCAAGATCAACCCTTCTACCTAACCTTCCTATTCTTGATCCAAAAGAGGGCAACCCCCCCCCCCCAATTAAGCTACTTCAAATTCTGCCATCAAGGGAAAAAAATCCCTTCTTAACTCCAAGAGGCAATCGGATTTCTCCTTGGATCAAGAAGGTCTAAAATATTCATGTTATTATATTTATATCCCTGTATGTCATGCCTCAAAAATTAAATATATAATGTGTGCCTAAATAAAGCCTATATAGATACTTAAGGGATACTCCAGCCATCATATTCACTTTTTATAGATATAACTGTGCAATCCCTTCAAGTTTTCAATGTGTTCCCTCGCAAATGCATGGAGGGATTCTGTAAATCCCCTATAAGCATATGCCCCTTTTCTGCCTTTTATCTTCGAATAAGACCACCTATAGGCGTGTGCGGAAAACATCAGTGGCACAAAATTTCAAACCATGGATGTTGCACTACAGCTCTGGATCTGCAGCTTCTCCTGAAGGTAATTGTAATTTATTTTAATTTGTTCCCAAGTTTTATGAACACATTAATGTACTAATAAAGTACTTTAGTATGCATTCTTTATTCACTAGACTGCCTGGGACCCTTTAAGGGTTATTAGCCATCGTGGGCATTATTAATTGCCAATATATTTTTATAGAACACACAAGCTCGTTTTTATTTTCTCACTGTAGAGATATACCAGCGTTCCAGAAACTACAGTGGTTTAACCATAAGAACCAAATTAAAAATACATTTGCTTTAAAATAATCTGTCCCATATTTGTTTCATCTGGCTTTTAAAATGCATTTGCATGTAATTTACATCAATTTCCCTAACTGCATGCTGTTTAATTGGATTATTTAGGTTGCTTCCCTTTACGACTCACACCAAAGTTAACTGTCCTCTACAAATAGCTTGTCACGAACGGTGCCTCCACTTGTTATAATTAGAAGTTGGAGGAAAAGAATACCCTGTGGGTCCTTCTAGAGTTATGGCTCTCAACCAAACAAACCTAACGACTTAAGCTATTACCTTTCATGAATGCGTCACTACCCCACAGATTTATCACAACCCAACCATGGCAAGATAATTGCAAAAGAGGGATGGATTTCAACATCGGAGAAAATGAATGCCATTGACCATCAACCATTCCTACATCCTGACTGTGTTGGCTGTTCTAGATCTACACAGATGGCATTGACATGCCTCTTGACCAGCTGATGCTGTTTGTTGTGTACAGTACACATTCTAAAAAAAAAAATTACAAGTTAAAAACTGGGATCTTAGCTCCATATGAACAATTGGCACTAAAGTCTTTATCTTCACCATTTAACAGCAAAAGCAACAAACCTTGCCAACGATGCAGAAACATAATAATACAGGCAGCTTTCAACTGTATCTGGCTTTACACCCTCTCGAGAGTTATTAAGCAAAGTCATCTGGGTGGCTAGGTATTGAGATTAATGTAAGGTATAAATGGACCATAGATATAATTTTCTCAAAAATCAAACCCCTTTATTGCTAATATGGAACTACTTTTCACAGCTGTGGAATGGAGATGTCACTGTATGTATGTTGCTTTTACATGTTCGAGCACAACGTAAATCTAATAAAAAATGTTGCTCTCTTATCTAACATATTGCAGCTCTCCTGGAACACACAAATATCTGAGTTGCTTTGCAGTTGATGGAAGGTGTATTAGTTTTATGTCTTGTCTCTGAAGGCCAGGTTCTATAAACAACATACATTTTCATCCAAATCTAGAAAAAGCTGCAGTTGCTTCTGAGTTGCTAGAATGTTGCCGCTAGCAAACAGGGGGGAAAAACTTTAATGTCACAATTATTCAATGTCACTTTGGGCACAGTTTCGCGAAAAACAGAGTAAATGTGTTACATTGTTTAACACTTGAATTGGATCAGAAAAATATATTGGCTTTTATTTGTATTATTCTATATAAAAACAGCATACCCATTAGGGCTGCCAGCTACACAGCCTTCAACAACAGTAAATATTTTACTGAAACCATCCAGTACTTGTGTAAGGACATAATTTACCAGAACGGAGGCAGATCCACGACAAGTGGGGCAGAACCTGTATGTTTATATGTAAACACTACTGTAAAGATTTATTTCTGAAAAAGAACACACTTACTTGTTTACCTACAGGCTCATGTTTATTATATATACTGCATTTTACAGTTCAATATACATAATAATACTATATTATGTATATTGAACTGTAAAATGCAGTATCTGAAAAAAATGCCGCATTCATCGCTTTGTTCCTGTGCGTCTTACCTCAAACTTACCATAACCTTTATGATAATGAAAATTGTGCACCACAGAATAGCCTGTTTACAAGCCTAAATAAGCAACAACAGAAGAGTAATCTAGGAAAGTGACATGATACTTACTTTAGCATTGTACGAAATAAAGTGTTTTGATAAAGCTTCCGGAGTATGCATCCACGATTTATCTATAAAGAAAGAAAAGGATGACTCAGCTGATTAAATACAGAAAACTTGTTAAACTGTTTCTTTACACTATCTCCTACATTAAATCTGAAAAAAAATAACGTACCACATACATTTTAAGGTTTGGAAATGTTATTGGGGCAAAAAGCTAACAGAAGCTTTGCAGAGCACAGAGTACAGCAGTAGCCTGTGACACAATGATAATTGCTTGACCAATCCTCCAGGTACATCAGCTAAGAACAAGGGGAGAGTCAACCTATCCCTCTGAAGACAAACTGTAGGAGATAATGCGGTTGAGGAGATTTAGAAAATATGTTTCTGGGGACCAGGAATTCCAAAATGTCCAGCTTTTGCTTTGTACTCCATGCACTCTATCTATAGTAATGTACATTTTACAAAGGTGCCTCTCAGTCCTTGAAGTCATTACATCTAAACAAGGGACCTTCGAGGTATTAAAAGCCTTTCTGACGCTAATTTGTATGCTATAAATGGTAGTCCACAATCACAAACTTATTTAGACTAGACTATTATTTAGACTGTGTTTACTTTACTTCTAATTTGGTGTAGTCTCCTGGCATACTGGCCTACAATACGACCAATTCTGCTTCACCAAGATACATTGTTAGCAATCATATATCATAAAGAAAACCTGAATTGATTCTGTTTTTAATACGAGTAAGTGTGGACACCATATGCATAATCATGTAAAAAAAATAAACAGGCACTAATGTCCAACTAGTTTCCAGGTGTAGGGTGTTGATGTTAGAATCTGCAAAGGCACTAAAGTTCGAAATTGCAGACATACATGCAGATTGCCCCTAAACCCATGTAGGTGAATGTACCAGCATACAAGACAGAGCAAGTTAGTTACAGTAGGAACTTCTGCTTATCCACAGCTTGCTCAGGAACTTTTTACTTAGGGATAGTCAAGGAGGACTAGTTCTAGGCCCACTTACCTCTTGAAGCACTTTATGCATTGACCCTTAAACCCATCCCACATCCATATGATACCATCCCACACTCCTGGACAGGGACGGGCTGGGCATGGGTGCCGGCCGCCCTTGTTCTAAATTAAACGGCCGCCCACTGAAGTGGCCTATTCGCCTGCGCCAGGGCCATCTTTAATGCGGGGCAAAAGCCCGCAGCACCCGCGGTGGGCCGGCACACCGAGATACCATTGCAGCCGACGCGGCTGCGAGTTTTAAAGCGGCCGTAAGACACGCCGGCCGCTTTAAAATCATTAAGCGTCCCGCCACTTGGAAGACGCGATGTGCGGCTCCAGGGGGTGGGCTCACACGGAACAGCTCCTCGTGACAGATGGAAGAACACATCAGAGGAGAGCAGTCTGCAGGGAAGCAAGGCAGGAAAAAAGTAAGTATTAAAAAAATAATTGGGGTGAGAGGTGGAAGGGGACCAATATTACAAGGGGGGGCTGCCTTGGGACAACAATTAAATACAAAAAGGGGTGGCTGGGGGGTAGAGGTTAACAACAGGGTGGTTGGGGCATCAAATAAATCAATACACAAAGAGGGGTGGGTGGCTGGGGGCAATAAACATGGGTACATTAACCAGTACAAAAGGGGGCATCTATACACAAGGGAGGGGGCTGGTTGGGGACATCATATAAATCAATACACAAGGGGGTTGGGGCATAAATGCACAAAGGGGGCTTGGTGGGGGCAAAAATGCACATGGGGCAATAAACAAGGGTGTGGGGGGAATACATTAAAACCAAAGGGGGCCTGGCTGGGGCATCAATACACAAGGGGGGAGACACACAAAAAGCAAACCAGTGCGGAAAGCATGTGGCAGAGCCTGTCCTGGTGTGTGTGTTTGGGTGTCGGTGTTGCAGGGCCTGTCCTGGTGTGTGTGTGTTTGGGTGTCGGTGTGGCAGGGCCTGTCCTGGTGTGTGTGTGTGTTTGGGTGTCGGTGTGGCAAAGCATGTCCTGGTGTGTGTTTGCGTGTCTGTGTGGCAGAGCCTGTCCTGGTGTGTGTTTGGTGTGTCGTGTGGCTGAGCCTGTCCTGGTATGTGTGTTTGGGTGTCGGTGTGGCAGAGCCTGCACTGGTGTGTGTGTGCGTGTTTGGTCTGTCGGTGTGGCAGAGCCCATCCTGGTGTGTGTGTGTTTGCTGTGTCAGTGTTGCAGAGCCTGTCCTGGTGTATGTGTCTGGGTGTCGGTGTGGCAGAGCCTGTACATCAATATGCATTAGAAAATCGGGAAAAGCTGGGCATGGATGGTGGGCTGATTCAGTGGCACAACAGGCCACTTGACTAGACTTGCCCCCCAGGCCTTAGGCTGTCAGCCCTCCCCTGCTCCTGAACCATCCTTGTCACACCTCTACCCAGTTTCCTGGATGTTTTCCTGATGTATCAAACCATATCCTTTGTACCTTATCATGGAATCTAATTGTAGCACTGTACTAATGCTGTTGTTAAAAGGCAGAAATGCTATATTGTTTTCAGAAATGCCCATATTGGCATAAGGGTTTTTTGTGTTTTTTTAACTCTGTTTGATCTGTATATGTATTCAAACAAACAGAATATTAGCTGAATGTCATAAACAAACATTAAAGCCTATTGTACTGCTCTTTAATTTAAACTGATGGAAAAAAACAGGCTTGCCTTTAGAAAAGCAATCTGTGATTAAGTCTGACAACAGTCCAAAACAAAATCTATACGCAAGCATTGTGGGGATTGTTTCGATTACAACAATGATTGGATTACATTTTCAATAAAAAGCTGAGTTAAGATGAAAATTGTTAAGATAATGGTGTATTTTAATAAAGCAAATAAAAAAATTAAAGAACAATCACATTTCAGATTATCCCCAACTGAAATTCTTTCACCTACATATGATACAATAATCAAATATGTTTTGTTATTTTCACTGAAGTGTACAAAGGACCTGGTCCTAATTCCTAGTACTACAGGCTTTTGCACACTCTACCGCAAGAATGCAGGAAGAGTTCAGCAACTTCCTACCTGGACAGTAGGAATCTAATGCAAATTAGCTCATGAGAAATAAAGGGGGATATGCATGAACTGCCATAGCCATCCTTTTTGCACAATATTAGACTTGTACATTCTGATTCATGCACATTGAATCAGATTCTCTGCTGATTCCGCTTCTCCTTGTTCTTCATCTTCTATAGTCTCTCTTTCATCTTCTATCTTTGTCCGCATCTGTCAGGCCCCATCCAGGCTGCAGAGCTGCTTATCTCTGGTTTCCCCTGTCCTCGCTAGAGTTCTCCTGTCTCGCTACAATTCCCCCTTTGCTGTATTTCCTTCAGTGTTATGCTTTATGCTTGTTTGTTATAATCCATTCCTGGATTTCCTTATGCTCTTCCATTAACTTCTGGTATGTCTGTTATGTGTTCAGATTTAATGTTTAGTTTCAGCTTATTAGTAATTCAGTAGAGCAGGGTTTAGCGCTAGGACCCACCGAATATTGGAGTACTTTGGCGTAGGGGTCGGCTAAGCATAGTATTGCCATATGATGTGATTAAAGCTCGGTCTCCCTGTTTCTCCCCACTTGCTCGCTCTGTCCCCCTTATTTGTTATGCTTCTCTATACCCTCTGCTATTACTTAGTTTCCCTAATCCCAGCTTGCAGCATCCTGTCCATTTCTCTGTAGTGCTATGTCTCTCATACCTGCTCCAGGGTGCCTGTAGGATATCACCAGGTTCTATTTTGTACTGGACAACATCCACTGCTATGTCAGGGCCCTGGTATGTGGCCGCTGCTGCGCTATAACTCCTGAACACCATCTTTGGGCACTCTGGGTCATTACAGTTGTCTGTATGGACCCCGTCCCTGACAGTATCTTCATGCACATAACCTGGCCCGATTGGGTGATCGAGGGAGAGGACACCATTTTGGCAGAAGTTCAAGCTAGGTTATGTCCATTGATATATGGCCAAAGATAGAAGAGAGAAGATAAAGCATAAAGGAGAAACGATGAAAGACAGAAGAAGAGAGAAGATGAATAACAAGAAGATGCACAAGTAGCAGTGGTTGGCGGAAGTGGTCAGCAAAGACGCTAGGGAAATATTTAGAGAGTATGAGAGAGTGAATGAAAGTGTGAGAGAGTGAATGTGGACACGGGGCAACAAATTTTGTAACTGAATTAAAAATGCCCCCCAATTTTCATCTGAATCAAATGGACACGAAACAAAATTAATTGCCCGAAAATGAATGGGCAAAAAACCGAACCAAAAATGTAATCTAATCTTTTTTGGGCCCACTTGCACATATAAAGTAAATATAAACCTGAATAAGTTAAATATGGTACATTAAAAACATAATAGTGATAATCAGTAATGGTTTAATCTCAATTGTGAGCTCACCCGCTTTATCAAACTCAAGGTTAATTTTTTTGTCAAATTACTAGCAAGGGGAGAGGCACAAGATGGAGTCCAAAGGTGAAATAAAGGCTATTATTTCATTTTGACCTTTCCTTATCCTACTAGGAACAGGATAGGGGTGAGGTGGATGCATGGATTAAGGTCCATGCCTTCAACAGGGGAATTTTACATACCATAACCCCCATCCTCCTCAGCAGGGGATGGAGATAAGGATGGGTATATTTGGGCACTATACCCCCTAGGTTGATTTAATTTGTTTGGTGAATAGATCCAAGAAATCCATTTTATCACTGGTATTAACATTCTCCATGAGCAATCCATAAATCCTAGACTATAAACCTATACTGTAACTCAATTTAGCAAAGCTATATCAGTTGTACAAATTGATTTTAAAGGAAACCCTTTACCACGCTAGATATTATATTGCAAGTCTAGTACTAATATATCTCCATTTTGAGTGAAACCCAAGTAAATCATTTAACTGTGGTTATTACCACCACACATGCACACTTTTGTTTTGCAATGAATTTTAGTAACTGAACTGAGAGATGCCTCATCCTTAAGTATACAAAAAACTGTAACCCTTGAACTGTAGTCTAGTCTTAGAGTGCAAGCCTGCAGGTGGAAATCAGGGGGGAATGCTGCTAGGTAATATTATTTGTGTTTTCTTTTTCTTTCAATCTGTGTTCCATTTTATGGAGCAACTATTCTACTTTAAGCAACTGAGATCAAATAACACTTTTTTGTAATTTGATATGTATCTCCTGCATCTTTTGTACACCAACAGAACCACACACACACTATTAAAGAACAAAGATTGATGAAAACAGGCATTGCACTGAATTTAAATTGTTTCTAAGTTTAATCTACAAAGCTGAATCTTCTTTTGGAGCTACAATTCCTTAAAAAAAACATGTAATACATGTACATTAGTTTTAATTTTTGTGGGTATAATTAGCATTGTCTGCCAGTACAGCCTTTCAAGGAGCCTTTTCAATAATGCTTCAGTGGGTTGCTATCTTGATGTTAGAGCCAAAACACCCCTATCTGGAACCTAAGACTATGCATCTTCTTGACCAGACTTGTTTTTTTCAAGGACAGATAGGACTTTCTCTTAATACCACTTGTTTTGTTTTAATATATAATATGTCATGAATACTACTTTCAATTTTACAAATTTGTTCCCACTGATAAAGAAAACCCTCAGATTTATGTTCGACAACATCCCCTGAGTAGAATAAAATCCTCTCCCCCATTTTTGTTTTTATTTATACAAGGAGTAAAATGCTCTCTACACTATGTTTTCATATTTTGAAACTATAGATTGAGGTCAAGAAAGTTTTTAAAAAAAAATGTAAATTGTGATTGGGCACCTATTTTTTACTTTTTTACATGTTTTATTTATTTATTTTCATTTTCTTGACTAAAGAACACTTTGAGGTCTTTAAAGACATCATGAATCTGTACCCCTTATGCCATGTGACATTGAGTCTATTATTTTTTTTATTTTATTCATTTTTATATTTTTAACTAGTATTTAATATTTTCTGAAGAGGAAGAAACAATGTCTCTCCTTCTTTTCAATGTGATCACTACTGCTGATCAGTAAGCAGGGCTCTAGCACACAACAAGGGCAGTGAGAATGGCTCAACCACTAAACCAACAACAAGATCAAATACTAATTACAGCTAATTGCATTAGGAAAACTTGCAACAACCTTTCATTTGTTAAGCTGCAATACAGGGCTGAGGAGTGTGTCTTTCCTTTCCCTTGATTTCCAACAATACAGTGCTATCTACTGTCACAATACTGATTTATGTGTATATATAAATTTAGGAAAAAAAGAAAAAGCCTGAATATAAGGCTATGCTATAGGAAAAAAGTTTTACTTGTAAATATTAATTCACATGTAAACTATTTTTTCATATTTAATAAAAACTATGAAAAAATATTTTTTTGTTTTTATTTCATTTTATTTGCCACTCTGCCCCTAGTTATGCACATCTGCCCCCTATATGCCACTCTGCCTACCTGATATGCCTTTTAACCCCCTATATGCCACTCTGCCTCCAGAAAACCATTATACCCCCCATGCCACTCTTACTAACCCCCCACATGCCCGACTTACTGATGCATCCCTACACTTGTCCCCCGTGATTTAGACTCCCTGGTGCCTAGTAGGGGCAGTCGGTGAGGTCTGTGTGATGCGCGCAGACAACCTCCGCTGCTGCTGGACGGGGCTTCTACGACTGAGTACCGGAAGGTCATGTCACACCGGTGCTCTGTCATAGAAGCCCCGGCTGAAGTGCTGGCAGCAGAGGAGGTTGTCTGTGTGCATCCCGCAAACGTTCACTGGCTGCGGGAAGCGCACAGACAACATCCGCTGCTGCTGGCACTTCCCGCTGGGGCTTCTATGGTGGAGCACCGGAAGGTCATGTGATGCCAGCACTCTGTCATATGAGCCCCAGAGGAAGTGCCGGAAGTAGCAGAGAATGTCTGCGGGCATCACACAGACATCCATCGGCTGCCAGAGAGGAAGATCCATGTTCCCTGCAGAGGATCTGGATCTTAGTCTTGTAGTCAGACCTCTATTTGAGGTCTGATTATAAGATGACCTCAAAAATAAGACGAGGGATATTTTTCAGACCATTTGCTCTGAAAAAAACCTTGTCTTATAACCAAGCAAATATGGTATTAGCTCCCTCCCTCCGACAACACACATATGGCTCAGGGGTTGTCTTCAGGGCCTCTCCTTGCACTGAGATCACAGAGGAACTTCTCAACCTCTTCCCTCCACAATCTTTCTTATTGTTAGGCTCCAGGGGGTTCTAATGCTCAGAACCTGGTGATGTAGGCCTGGACTGGATCCTGCAAGCCCAGCTTGGGCAACCAGTTTGCTGCAATACTGGAGCTGGAGCATTGGCCCAATGTGCTCTCCAAATGCTCCACCCCAGGGACCAATATATATATATAATATGCACATAATATGTGCATAAAAACACAACAAAACATATCACTGTAATAGAAGAAGATGATGCGGAAGTGGTATGGTCGGCTGAAGTAGTTGAGAAGGCAGGAAAACATTTAGAAAAAGTGAGAGTGAGTGAAGGAGGGAGAGTGAGTGAGAATGTGAGTGAATGTGGGCCTATGGATTTCGGACAAAAATTCTGAGCTTTTTGCATAGTTTTTGTCCGATCCATTGGGTGTTTGGCCTAATTTTCGGCGCTTAGTATGAATCGTCGAATTTACCAGAATTAATCCTGTAAGTGGTTCAGGAGCAGTGGTGTGTTTGATATCTTATGGTACATAATGGAAATTATGGAACCCGTCAACATTAAAAGAGCTAAATGTCCTTGGTAAGATTTAATTTTGCTTGACTGGTCATGCGCAGTGTTTAGCTGGTTCTTGTGTGTTTGGGTTCTCAGACATGCTGTGCACCTAATTGAAGCATTTTCTGCGTGTTCATCGACTGTACAGTATGATCATTCTATGAGGTTTAGTTAGGCTATGACATTGTTTATTTTTTTTACACTGTTAAGTCCAATTAAGGTTTAGTCAAGCATTGAAGTGACTGCTTTATGTCTCTACTAGACTAGTGCAAATGGACCAAAACCAATTTGTTTTGTTTTTGGTCCATTTGTTTCTGGACAACAAATTTAGTTTCCTACCATTTCAGTTTGGATTAAAAACGTAGGGCATTTTACATTTGGAATTGAAATTGGTTGTCACTGATGCTCATTTACTCTTTTTGTGCTCTTTCACTCTTTCACATTCTCTCAGACTCTCATTAACTCGCTCTCTGAATGTCCCCCTTCCTTCTCTGCTGACCGCATCTGTGTCCCTGTCTCCCTGCTGTGCAGCTCTGCTTCCTCTCTTGCATCTTCTTGTCCTTCTGTCTTTTTTTCCTCTTTCGTTCATCCAATTAGGGAAGAGGGTGTGCCTCGAAGCTCAGCCATTTTGCAAAAGTTCACTTGGAGGCCAGAATACCGAAGACAGATTCACTGAGAAGGAAAAGCATTTCTGCATGTCTATTTCTATGTGAATCTATCAGCATTATTCTGGCATCTTTCTGCACTTTCTCAAAAGGGTGGAGCCATGAGGGACCGCCTCTACCCTGTTTCACCAATTAGGGGAGAGGGTGAGGCCAGGGACTCATCCACAGAGCCATGGCCACAGAGAAGCAAAGAAAGAAGACACAAGGAGCAGCGAATGAAGTAAGAAGACAGAAGAACAAGAAGATGCAAGAGACAAAATAAAGCTGTGAGGCAAGGGACACAGACGTGGTTGGTGGAAAAGGTATGGAGACATTCAGAGAAAGCTTGATAGAGAGTGAATGAGAGTGTGAGAACGTGAGTGATAGTGTGAGAGAGTATGAGAGCGTGAGTGAAAGAACCAACATAATCCAAATGAAAATTCAGAGCTCTTTGCTTATTTTTCTTTTTCTTTTTGGCTTGGGGGTCCCTCCTTGTTTTTGAAGTTTCATACGTATTGACAAAAATAGCAACTTTTGTTAAAATTGCAATTTGGATAAAGTCTAGTCTCTACTGTATATTATTCACTGGATTCTTTATAGGATAGCCCCTGAGTATCAAGGCACGTACTTCCAGCAGTCATATTGTAAAAATATAAGTTTGTTTTCTAAGACATTGTAAGATACAGGTGTTCCATTAGAAAATTGGATAGGAATATTCCATGCTTGCATATCCAGTTTGTCAGGCTTTTTCATTATGTTTTATTTTGATTAATATTTGACGATTTTTCTATTCCTAGCATGCTGACCTTGAGGGACCTTGGATTCAGCTATCCCCCTCAGTAAATCCTAGGAAACTCAGTCACTACTTTCAAATGAGATATCAAAATTAAGTCAGGCATATTTTTGTACAAATATAAGAACTTTAATTAAACTTTGCCTTTGGCTTAAAATCAATTTAATGCTTCATTTAGGCAACATATTATTTATGGAACAGCTAAAGGTTTCACCATTTCACAAAACATTCTGCTGTCCATAAAAATATATTTAGCTTAAAAAAATATTTATGAACTGTCAGTAATAGGATTTCAGAAGAAAGCCCAAATGGTTTAACAACAAAACTCTGATTCAACAAATAAACTCTCACTAGAACTATTTTGTCCTGAAATTACTTCTGATCTATGAAGAAATGTCAATACATTTAGAATAAAAAATACTTCTTACATCAATAAGAGTGACTTACTCCCGGATAATGCCTTACTAAGCCAAAAATTTACTGTTATGGGTGCATTTTAAGGAATGATCTTTTTTTCAACTTAGCTCTTCTGATAGGTATCAGTATAAGGAAACATTGAATCTGATAACAGATAAGAACCGTTAGGCCCATCTAGGCTGCTTGTTTTTCCTGATGTAAAGAAACCTTAATCTGTTCTTAGCTCTATGCCTATCCCATGCATGTTGAAATCCCCTCACTATATTAGCCTCTTGGCTCTTTAGACCACCTTTACATTTAAATCTATTTTAAGTCTATTAAATGTATCCACCAACTTTTCATGACACTAGAATTTCATTAATTTGTTCTTTTTGATCTTAATTATGTTATCTTATATTGACAGATTATAGGCAACATTAACAGAGGGAGGAACGGTGTTCAGAATATTAAACTTGTTAAATGAACTGACCTTGAAAGGCAGTCATTTTGTTTTTTTTGTGTTTTTGTCTCACTGATCCTAGCCTTTCAATAAACTAAACAGCATTTCACATATAAACGCTGCTCATTTCTCCTAATAGACAACACAATCAGACATGTGCAAGCATGCTTCTGTAAATGTATGCACAAGTATTGACATACCTCCCAAGTGCCCATCTTTAGTAGGGAAAGTCCATGTTTTGGACCCAAATTCCCTCTGCCATACACTTGGTTTGAAATGTTTGGAGGTATAGCGTGTGTTCATGTGCTCCAAAAACATTTCAACTTCCACTGGTGGGGTTCCCACTCCCAGACACCCACCTTGACAGATAACATGTCATCTAGTTCTGGAATTTGCATTCTGGTGCATTTATCACCACACCAGATTTTTTTTGTAATACGACATGGAAAAAAACTTAGCAAAACCCTAAATAGGTATAAGCTAGAAGGTTTGGGGCTGAAGCAAATTATTTCCTGGTTAAAATGAAATAGGAATTGGTTTTTCTTAGGAGGCACTTACTTAAATACTAATAGCAAGAAATCTGGAATTAATTGTGGAATAACCTAGAATTATATAGTTTCCACTGCTAGGTTTGCACTGCAACATCTATAAGAACCATACTGGTTTGTTACCAGTAAACTTATTTAAACACATATATACAAAATACTAATTTAGCTGATTATCTGGGAAAACACTATTTGCTATATCTAAATTTTACATAATTTAGCTTTCTATGGCATCTCAAGTAACGTTAACAAAGTAATATCCTATTTATATGCACTAAACTAATGGCAAAGATTCCACAGACCCGCTCAGATCAATACGCTGCATGGTGCATCTTGATGGGAACTATAATTACTAACAAAATAAATATTGTAAAGCTTTTTTGTTAAATAAAATATGGGTACTTTCGATGTCTGCATAAACCTCGATCAAGATTTAATATTCTTGTTTCAATAATTGATCATATAGAGAAACTAGATGCAGTGTGCTTTGACACATTACCATTTTATGGTGATGTGGTTTGTTACTGACAAGATGTTAACAACAAAATACAGCCTTTGCATAAAAAGCCAAGCTTGATACTTGGAGTGCACGCACCTGTAATAAAATCTACATTTTGGGAGCATGGTTTTAACTTAACCTGTGCTAAAACTGCTCATCTCTAAAATGGATTTTCCATTACCAATTGCCTTAGCTTAATTGTAGCAGCACATGGGGATGATGCACTTTGTTTAACCGTGTTGGGATTCCCCTTTCGTTAGATATTTTGTATAATTTTTTATCAACCTAGTCATTTCATTATGAGCTAACTCTGGGTAGACTAAGATCATTCCAACAGGATGGAATGCAGAGGAAGAAAGACAGATAATATAGGAGCCAAAAGATACAGTTTCTCCAACATATTCAGATTAGATAGATGCATTCTAGACCTTCACCGCATTAGTTAATACCAACAGTGGTTTAAATAAAATCTAAGTTAAAGTCATAAAGTTACCCAGGTCCCTTTTGTATTTGATATGTGACATTGAATTGCTTTGTTGCCATAGACAGCCGAGTGGTTAGGTGAAATCCTAAGACCTCTACCAAGATAAATAACTTTATCCAGCTTTCCAAATGATAGAGTAATAAACATAATAGTTGCTTTTCCTCAAACTCTTGAGTGTTTCTTTATGAATAAGATAACATTCACACATTCTTGAGGTATTAGTTTGTCAGTAAATAAATACTCTAGTCTCTTTTTTTTTTCTTTTTACTTCTGGCCCATTTGGCAAAGGGCAGGGACTCCGTTGTACTCCCTCTTCCCGATTAGAGGAGCGAGGGAGAGGGTGTGCCCAGACTCTCCTGCGTTTTACCGAAAATCACCAGGCCATGTCCAGTTGTCCACGGAGAAGCAGACGAACAAAGAAGACTTTTTGGGGTAGTGGACAATGAAAGAAGAGAGAATACAGGAGAAAGAAGACAGAAAAACAAGAAGATACAATAGAAGAGGAGCTGCGTGGCATGGGGACATGGGCACATAAGCAGTCAGCAGAGAAGGTTGTGAGACATTCAGAGACTGCGTGAGAGGCATAGTGAATAAAAGTGTGTGAAAGAACACAAGAGAGTCATCGAGTGTGATTGTAAAAAACAACAAATTTTAAACAAAAAATCAGAGCTCTATACTTTGTTTTTGTTTGCTTTGTTGGGGATCCCTCCTCGCTTTCAGAGATTCATATAAATTGATGAAATTGTCAAAGTCTGTTGAAATTGCAAAATGCACATGTCTACTGGACAGTACCCTCCAGTGTACATTACCAACTACAATGGAGGGGGGGGGGTTGGGTGGAAGATTTATATATTTCAGTGTCCCCAAATTGTGGCCTTTTGATTTCAGAACAATAATAGTAGTGCAGTATTTGGCAACTGGCGAAAGATTCAATATGTAGTCAATATGCTATCACAATAACATGACCTTATTTTTAAAATAAAATTTAGGTACATTGATAATTTACATGAGAATTTATAGGCAAATGTGCTGTATGTATATTTTATATATTTGTTAAAGAAATAAGCATAACAAAGAAATATCACATTTAACATGATGTTATTTTTTAGCATTTTATTAAAAAATCAAGATAAAATGTGGCCCAATATAAAAATAAAGTGGAAAAGCAAAAACAAAGACATTTATTTTGTTTCCACCAAAGTAACACAGATAGGACAATTACTATATATACCCAATATAGACAAGCAAAATGTCTCTGTCAAGAGCAGATTTATTTGTTTTTATTTTTAATTTTACTTTCATTTTCTGTTAGCATTTGTGTGCCTTTCCGCAAGATGTGACATCACTCTGTGCCTTTTATTTTTTTAAACTAGCCATGGCGAAGATCCTTTTGGATTTAACATTGGCTCCTTTTGCAAACACATTTTTTCATTAGCGTGCATAGATCTATTTGATCTACTTAAAGCACCTTTTAATAGCATTGTCCAAGTAATTTTGGTACATGAGCTCTATTTTCTCAGAATATACTATAAGTCATCGTAGATTTCTCACCGTAAACAGTATACATTTCCGAAGTGTTATTCTCATGCTAATGAATGCTGAGTTGCTATAAAGTTAATGGGTTTATTTTAATACCCTTAATGGTTTGGTATTTCATGCTTTAGAAATTGTTGCTATTATCAAGAGTTATTGAGCATCAGCTTCAACCATAAAATATAATGGACACAATTAAAATGATGTCCATTCTCTTCATTTCCTCTGTCAGGTGAATATAATTGTTAATTATTTAAAGAACAAACATTTGATATTTTGAATTTTAAAGACACTCAGGTTTTATGCAATTTATTTTAACCAATAAAGAATTTCTGTATCTGCAAAATGATATAAATTGTGCATTGTAACATATATCAGTTGTCTATATGCTGCAGTGTTCTATAATCATCCAATGTAGCTCCTGATTACTGATACCATCTATGGTCAAGAAGCCAAAACATAGCCCCATAACACTACACTTCTTGTTCAGAGAACCACTTGTACCGGTATTAAACAGCATTGCGTAGTACATACAAGAAGAAGAGGAAAAATATTGACAAAAAATCTTGGCTGCATCTTATCCAGAAAAAGCTCGGTAGGATATTAAAGAGACAATATCACATAACACTCAAGTCTACTCAGTTAGAATCACTCTACCAGGAAGTGCAACGTGGCCGCTGTTCTTTATGTACCCAACAAATACATTCAAGGGGGTTTTCAGATCACTCAAAGGTGAACCGCGTCCCAGATATATTACCAACCGTGTAATATACTCTATAATGTGCTTTGTAACTATAATACCGTATTGGCTCGAATATAGGCCGCACTTTTTCCCCCCACTTTAAGTCTTTAAAGTGGGGGTGCGGCCTATATACGGGGTCTAGCGCATGTCCCGGGCGTCGGGCAGGCAGCAGGGTTAGGATACAGATCCCCCGCAGCGGTGCAGGGGACCTGCATCCTACTCTCTGATACGCTCAGACAGCCTCCCCTGCCAGCACTTCCCACGGGGGGAGTGCCGGCACGGGAGGTTGTCTAAGCGCATCGTGCAGACGTTCACCGGCAGCAGCGATGCGCGTAAACAGCCTCCGCTGCCGGCACGTCTGCACGATGTGCTTTAATAATCTCCCTTGCCGGGAATTCCCAGGGGTAGGGTCAGCCCCAGAAAGTCTTAAATCAGAGGAAGTCAGCAGGAAGCAGGATTAATGTACACAGGGAGTGGGTGTGATCAAATACCATATTTCCACTTAAGAAAACAGAAACTGACTCACCATCATTACCCAAATCTCATTAAGTAACACTCAAAATAAGTGTTACATATCTTCTATCTACAAAGGATATTGCTGGGATCCTTCATAACTGTAAAAAACAAGCAGCATTATACTGAACTTGATATTTTACTTGATGAAGTACTTCCTGCTTAAATATTTTATGCTCAGCGACAGAGTATATGATGAGTGAGCAGCCAAAAATCCACCTTCTTGAAAAATGTTATTTTAGCAGCAAATTAATTTGACTTTAGATATTAAAAGCCGTCACGGTAATAACCACACTATAACTCCATGAAAGTTACATTAATTTAATTATTGTAACATTTGACCTTTACAATGACATGCATGGTTAAGCTTTGCAAATTTTTTTATTTGCTTACCTTTCTTCCGACTGAATGCTCGGTTCATCATTAAAATTCTGAGCGATGTTTGTCTTTCTAAAAGTAAATGAAACGCGCAAATTAAAAAAGTGTTTGTCCTGGGTATTTATATGGTGATAGCTCTATCTATTGACATTTGTCAGCGGGTGATATAAATGAATAACACTGGTTATACACACATTCTCATTCCAATAGGCACAATGGGACTGATCAAATAGCATGGCAGATTGGAGAATTGCCTGCGTTCTTGTTCAAACTATGAGACTTTTGCTTTAAAAAAAAAAGCTTCAGTGTTCCTGTAAGCCTTCATTCACATCCTAAACTTCACAGGTTATTATGAAGGGTGAACTTCAGGACCAATGGCTGACATTAATTATACATAATGCAAGGCCAACATAGAGCTTCTTTCCATTTGAGCTTCTCAACGTACTCATTCGTAGGTCCCAATTAGTATTCTTTGGGACCTCAATCTCTCACATAAAACATTTGGTATCGTCGTAAAACATTGTTCTACAACCCTACAACTTTTATGTGGCTACTATTGAATTTCGTCTTCCCAAAGTAAATTATTTAATTAAAGAAAACGTTTGCTTCATTCAATGAATGTCACTACCACACTCGAGTTGATGGCAGGGCACCAATCACCTTTGCCAGCACAGGCAGGACTGGCCCTTCCATGGAGCAGAGTGGGGCAATTGCCCCAGGCGGCACTTTTGAAGAGGCGGCACTTTGCCGCCCCAAGCGCATTTTTTTCTTTTTAAGCGGAGGAGAGGGGCGCCGAGTGGTTTACGCTTACCCGCTCGGCCCCTCTCTCTCCTAGCTCAGTCTCGGTACCAGCTTGTAATGCTGAGCGCAATTTCCGTAATTCCGTAATTTCCATAATGACGTAATTTCCGGCGCTCATCAGTAAAGCAGCGCGCACCGTGGCAGAGCAGGGAGACTCGCCGCAGAAAGGTAAGCGCAAAGGGGGGGGATAGGGTAGATAATAGGGAGGGAGGGAGGGAGGGAGGGAGAGGAAGGGTAGATAATAGGGAGGGAGAGGAAGGGTAGATAATGACCCCTGGCGGGGGGGGCGGCATTTGAAACATTGCCCCAGGCAGCATTATGTCTTGAGCTGGCCCTGAGCACAGGTACAGCAAGAATAAATCCAGAGCACAAACCTGAGTCTTCTCACCCTAGCCTGAAAGCCCACCAGCAGTAGAAATAAATGGATGCTGCAGCTATAAATAATTTGCACCATTTAATCTCAGGGAATAACAAAAGGGAGGAGGTGTTTGTGCTCCCGATTTGTTGTTTTTTTTTGCTTCATGCATAATTTGACCTGGAAGCACTCAATTGTGATATGGTAAAAAAGGCAGGCACTGATAACTTATTAAAAGGCAACTCTAGTTATCGCATGCACTTCAATGCATATGATCGCTGAATGAATTTTTGTTTGGTTCCCATTGAAAATGCTTGGAGGCATTCTGCCATTTACCCCTCTATGCATTTGACTCGAAAACATCTCCTGCGCGCTAAAGCACATGCTCTACTCAATGCCAGTCAGCTCCAGCTCCTGCTCACTAAGTAGTTTCAGGTGGTCTAATGAGACTCCCCACACACGTGCACAGAACGTGATCTCTTTGACTTAAAAAGGAATGCTGGTATTCCACAGATTGGTTCAATCCTCCAACAAGTGGCCTGAGAAACATGACCCCAGAGGGGAAAAATTTTTTTCCTAAAGACTCAAGAGTTTTTTTGTTGAAGAATACATATTAAAGTACTTACAGTAATGAATACAGAATATGTATTCCTTGTTTCCAGGCTGCATGGGACAGTGGAGTTTCCCTTTCAAGCTTTCTTTCTTTCTTTTTTTAATAAGATTAAACAAAGGAATATCCACATACCACATCACTTACTTTAAGCTAATCAAACATTACAATGGGCAAAAACACACACACAAACACACACACACACACACACACACATATGTGATACAATATAAAGCAATATAATAATACACTTTGCAGAACACGTAATCAGGGGCGTACCTAGAGTAAACTGCATAGCTTCTATCGTTATATACTGGTGTAGACATTGAAGGTGGTACAGCATTACTTGTATCATTATATATTGAGGCAGACATTGACGGTGGTACAGCATAACACCTACCACTATATACTGAGGCAGACATTGACGGTGGTACAGCATTACACCTATCACTATATACTGAGGCAGACCTTGATGGTGGTACAACTATACATTGAGCCAGACATTGATAATAGTGCAGCATAACTCCTATCACTATATACTAAGCCAAACATTGATGTGGTGTAGGCCTACCACTTCATTGTCTGGCTTAAGGATGCACCGAAACTTCTGGACTGAAACCGAAAATGCACCATTTACCTGTCCGAAACCGAATATGACCCCCCACCATAAAAAAAATCTCACACTTTTATTTAAAGTAAGTAACACAGCAAAATGGGACAAAAAAATTCATTAACAATATTAATATATATATTATTATTATTATCCTTTATTTATATAGCGCCAAGAGTTTATGCAGCGCTTAATACAATACATAAATTCAAGGGATATGACAAGACAAGAATTGACAGACTAAGACAAACCGATACATTTGGTGGAGAGAGCCCTGCTCGCAAGCTTACAATCTAGAGGGAAATGGGGTGACAAACATAAGGCACAGAGAAAGGGTGAGAGGTATTGTGGGGGTTGTATCGATGACAAGGAAGTTCTAGCAGCTAAGATGGTATGCTTCTCTGAAGAAGTGGGTTTTTAGATGTTTCTTGAATGTTGGGAGGGAGGGAGAATGCTGAAGGTTCCTTGGGAGAAGATTCCAGAGATATGGGGCAGCTCGAGTGAAATCTTGTAGACGGGAAAAGGAAGAGGTGATGAGTGAGGAGGAGAGCCTTAGCCCATGGGAGGAACGTAGGGATCGAGTAGGAGAGTATTTGCTAATGAGGTCAGAAATGTACGGAGGAGCAGTATTATGGATGGCCTTATATGTCAGTACCAGGATCTTAAATTTAATTCTAAAGGTAATTGGGAGCCAGTGGAGGGTTTCACAGAGGGGGGAAGCAGAAGAGGAGCGACGTGCAAGGAAGATGAGCCTAGCAGCCGCATTAAGGATAGACTGTAGAGGAGAGAGTCGAGACAGTGGAGTGCCAACTATATATATATATATATATGATTGTTAACAGCAATCACACTCCTATCATGCCCAGGCATACCCAGATTCCAGCATGTACTAGCTGACTTGGCATGATAGGAGTATGATTGCTGTTAGCATCTATATACATCTATCATATACACAAACACTTTAACAGTCACTCACTAATTCACGCTTTCAATCACATAATTAATTCACACAATCATTTATTCTCTCACCCATTCACACAAATTTACACATTCATTAATGCATTCTCACAAACTCATTAATTATCTCCCTCATTCAGACAATTCATCCACACATTCACTCATTCTCACTATCTACCTTTCCCCCTTTTCTACCCCTTCTCACTATCTACCCCCCTCTCCCTTCACACTGGCTGATCATCAGCGCTGGTTCAGAAAGGGTTTTTAGGGGCATCTAATGAGACCAACTATGTGCATGTGAAGACAGGGCTCTCAATGATTTTAGTGTTACCTTTTACATGTTTCTTATAAAAAACTGTGTAGTATTGTTTTGACAGTCTCCACAAATCTAGGGAACTAGACTATACAAACCACTCATCCCAAATCAGTTCTGTTGTTACTAATGACTGGACTTCGAGAGACTGTAGCAAGTATCTCTTTACTCAAGGAACATTAAAATCTTACTACATAAAATAAAACCAGGTAATGCCCATCAAAACTATTTATTCTTCAGAGGTCCATTTAAAAACTTTTAGTATGAGACCTAGTCCTATGTAGTACTATAATCACTAACACAAAACTGCAAAAAGAAAACACTTAAAATCTTTCCTCTAAAGGATTATCCACATAAAAACATATACTTTTTTAAAAAGCTTTTTCAGTTACCATAGCAACAATCTCTCAGTGCCTGTGTGTGTCTGGCATGTGACAATTAAGTGTTCCTAATGCTTTATTTATTCAAAATGTTACACTCTATTGAGTACAGATTCACTTGAAGCATTCATCCCAAAGAAATGTTCATTTAAGTTTTGTTGTGTCTTATAACCAAGCGTGCTTTAAATATGGAGTTATCCCAAATGGATGAGACACAAAGGCTGGGTGACTGCTTATGAATTTACGATGTGAATACAACTTCTGTTCTTGAAATGGGTCTTGTCTGTTACATGACAAGTTAATAGTTCATATAACAGTCTATTACTTTTTTCAATACACCTGATACCAAATGAAGGTGATAAAATAAAATCCTATAGCAGTGCGTAAGAAATGTAATTGTAAATACACACTCTGGCATCTTATTCTGCTCACATAACAAAAGATGAGAAGTAATATGTGTATGTGTTGACATTCATACTTCAACTTGCAGAACAATCTGGTTTTATATGCACGGTCACACAGTATCTCTCAAGAGAAACGAGGAATAAGGCACATACAAGATCATTATCATCCACAAGGGAAAAGAAAGAATTTCAGATACTGTATTACAATGAGCAGCTAGAATAAAGTTGTTCTGTGAATCTTATCCAAGAAATATTAAATTATTTTACAATGATAGAATAATTCCACAAGTTATATTGGAATAGGCATTGACCTCAAGATGGAAATGAGCAAATCTCCGGTTATGTTGATCTGCCCACCTCAACCACATGTATAGGTACCAGCTCAAAAGGACAATGCGTAGCCCTATACCTCAGATTTACCGGAAGTGGAGTGGGGCGTGTCAAGACCCCTCTCCTACGAACCTGGAGGATTCGGGTCAACACATATCCTATAGGTAATAGGAAAGCATTTTTCAAATCCACTTTGTGGTTTCACCATGTTTTTTCTGAGTAGATATGTAAAAGAACAAAAAAAGACTGATTTGTAATCAGCAACTCCCCCTGAGTACAGCAACATCCCACATACATGGGTATGTCATGTTTCTCAGATGTCAGGTCAAAGTCGGAACATATGATTTTTCTTGCAAACATTGAGTGTGTTTTGCTGAAGTTCTGTCTTTGGGTTTTGGGGGATTTCTTTTGTAAAGCTGTTTTTATTGATGGTTTGATATTTGACAAGACAACCATACATCTCCATGATGTGACATATAAAATATGAATACCTTATATGGCCTGGGACAGTGTATATATAAGCCACCAAACTAAATAACCAAATAAATGAAGGGATGCCTCTTTCTCAAAAAAAACAGGACCGGCGTACCTACTATGACCAACACTATGGATATGTTATACACAAAGTTCAACATATGTCTGTTAGGTAGAGACTGTCCTTGATAAAATATGACTTTGAAGGCTGGAGAATCGGGGGGGGGGGGCAGACTCCAGAAGGTGACCAACTCCAAACCATGTTCAATATCTCCAGAACTTCCGTGACCAAACGCTCACTGAATGTCAGATTTTATGAATTTAACCTGGCAAACCAGATTTTTGTGTAGGCATCCATTCTGTCAGCTTTGGACAGTGATATTTCTTCCAAATGCCTAATCACCTCTAAACAAGGACACAAGTGTAGACTGTGGAGGATCTCCAAGTTACATATAATTGGTTGCCGTGAGAGCATGCCTAGTGAGAGATTTCTTATATTTCAAAATTTACATTTTAGGGGGCATATCTGCTCGTGCTAGGTAGAGGAATTTCTTCGAAGACATGTTTTAAATGTTTTTTTTTTAATGTCTCTCCTTCCCTGGGTTTGATGTCTAACCTAACAGCTTAATGATTATATCTAGTGGTTAGTTTAAAGGGATAGCATAACAGGTAGTGCCACAGTTTTGTTAGTGTATAGTGATAGGTACAGTTAGGTGTAATGTTAACAGTCAGTCTAAGCAAGAGGACAGAAAAATAAGAAGTGGAAAGAAAAGATGCAGAGCTGCGGGATAGAAGAAAGGAACACGGAAGTGATCGGGAGAAGGTAAGGAGACATTGAAAAATGAGAGTGAATGATACTGTGAGAGAATGACAGAAAGTAAGTGAGAGTGTGAAAGAGCAACAAAATGCAAACAAATATTCAGAGCACTTTGCTTCATTTTTGTTTGTTTTGTTGGAGTCCCCTCCTTGTTTTAGGACATTCATATGTATTAACAACATTGCGAAATGCTTGCATGAATGCGCAAGTATTACAAATAAGGTAAAAAAAACCAAAACAAAATACACAGACATCTTTGAGTAGCTATTGAATGAAATTATACACAGATTTCATTTAACAAAAATTGTAATGTTTCGGGGGAAATAACTTATCCATGAGTACATGACTTATTTTTAGGTCGCGTTTACAAAGTAACAATATTATAAACAATATATCTGGCATTAACGAAACATAAAATTGCTGAAGGCAGGAATGAAGCCAGCATCTGGGGAACTATGTTATGGAAGCTTGGGACTTCAAAGAAACACTTACAAGTAAAAGGCTTAAACACACAATACTTTGATTTCAGCCACTTACATATTCAGAAAATCAATGGTATTTCCTTTGAACTGTCCCTCATGGATACAATGAATTTATTTGGTCTAAAATGCACTGTTTAAACAAATACATGTAGGAAGGCAATACAACAATCAGGCATTAAAAAGCTCTGTGCTTTCCTTTATCGGCCGCAAATTCAAACCTCATGTCACAACACAGGGTAGTTTACGTTTAACCCTCAACGTATATCAATAATTTTGTTTTGCAGAAAATAACACATCTAAGCTCTCAGTATAAGTAGTGAATCCATGTCTTTGTGCTTTAGTGTTTATTTGAATACTTCCTAGCTAGTTCAGCGCAATGGAGGTTTTCCTCAGGCAAGATGCCCTGTCAGTAGGATTTTCAAGCAGATCTTTAAAGCCTGAGATTCTCTGAAATCTAACGTAGTTTTAAAGCATAATCTGAAATTAAATAAGGTTTCCTTATGTAGTCCTGACACAAAGGTGTCTAACAAACAAGATTAATACTGAAAAGACATAAAGGAACAAGAGAGAACATAGAATACTCACTTAAGTGTAAAAGAGGACGGGAATCTGAAAAGAAGGAAGTGTGGCTGTGAGATTTAATGGCTTACAGATGGGAGCGTTAGAGTCACTGCTTTATTTGTGGAGTATTCAAAACTGTTCGGTAACATTAGAAGTCTCCTTTACTGATTTCCTACAGGTCCATGCTCTGCAGTTCTAGATTTTAACTTATTCATCAGTGCTAATAAATATACTATCTTTTAGCATCAGATTTTCAATATATTTTAATGTAATTTACATTGTCTTGCTCCAGTGCAACAGGCTAATATACATACTTGTGAACTTTCAAAATGAACTGATCCTGAGACTACTGAAATATTAACCTCTTAACAGCCCATTGTGAAGATTCTATGAAGTGACTCGTCAAATGGCTCTTGGAAACCTTGACTTGTAATTATTTAAAGATATACTTAATTGAGTCCCATACATTCAAGCAGTGATATAACATGCTGGTAGCAAAAGCACCAATTGAGAGTATAATTTATGATCACATCAGTGGAGAATAGGAACCTGAGGCCTTGAGTTGGAGCAAAACTCCTGCGATTTAGGGTGGCATTAAGAACAAAAGTTCCCAGGTAGCTAATATACAGTAAAATGATTTGTTATGGCCCATATAAGGCAAAATAGAATAAAAGACAACAGAACTTTAAGTGGTAACCTCTGTCATGTTGATTAGTATTGGTTCACACCTGATGAAGAGAAGAAAACTCATGAAAGCTTGTCTTTTAAATATTATGTTAGTCCAATAACAAAGGTAGCACCACATACTGCAATATACTGACATTATATATATATATATATATATATATTTGCACTGACTCTGTATTAAGTTTAAATTTATATTCAGTTACTTTAGGTTTGTATTATGGATTTATTTATATGCTTAATATATCAAGTTTTGTTTGCAGACTTGGTTATGTTATTTACTTGTCTTACTTGATGTATCCTCTTTTATGACATTTGTTGTGCTTTGTTTATGGGTTATTTTTATATATAGTTATGCTTTATTTTAAATTATTTCCTTCTTTACTCTGTTAAATGGGTTCACTTTTGGTTTAGTTGACAGGAGTTGCCTTGCTTTTAGTTGCTGTTATGTGTTTTGTCTTTTCCACTTGCCCATACTTATATGATTAACCACCCATGTGCCAAAAGAATCAAGTGTGAATATGTTTAGTGTCTGTACTTCATGCCATTTTCAGTAAATGAACGTTTACTGAACAAGAAGCAGAATTAACACTTTGTTCACCATTCTTATATATCTGCATGTTTATGAAGGCCAGAGTCACACGAGAACATGTTAAACACTTACCAACTACTACTACAGATTACAATTCTCTGCATCCTTATCAGGACACTAGGGTGTTGAAACAGAGCATGAAATGGAAAATGAAGAGTATGGTGTGTGTGTATCTGTAAATGATCACTAGGGTATATATATATATATGTTTGTTATTTAGTGAAAAATGAGCAAGGAAGAAGGAACAGGGGACTGAGGGATCCTTGTATATACAGAATATATAACGGTATAAAAACTTTTTAAAAAAATATTCAGAAAGCAATAAAAAAAGAATATTGTGGAGGCGGAGGAGGAGAGAAAAAGCTATGGAGAAACCACATTAAAGACATGGAAGAGTTGGCCAGTGCAGTGCCCAGGCATTAGGTACAACAGTACCTAGGCTAAGTGATTGCATGTTCTCGGCAACTGCAAAATTGGACATCAGCCTGTGATTTCATGGCACAGTCAACATTTTGAACAGCTGTCTTGCTGTCCCAAGTAGCTGCCTCACTCTGCTGCTTTTGCAGGCAGTGGGGATCTGGGCTCTGATCTCGCCTGACCAGCCTAGGTAGCTGCTCTCTGGAGGTCTCTGCTATTGCAGTACATACCTCCACAAAAGCTCCCATGTGACCTCCTTGTGACACTCCTGCCTCTGGTCCCTGCCCACTTCTGGGTCTGTCCCACCTTCTGCCACACACCCCAACACAGGTGGCTTGATTTGGACGCCTGAACTTTTTGGGTATATGCCCTATTTTCTTAATGACTACTATGGTCCTAGGTGAAATCAAGCACAAAGTAGGCAGAATCTGGTGAAGGATGGTGTTCTATCCTGAGCCTGGAGATAGAAGGATTACCCAGAAGGCTTGAATCATGAAGACTAGAACTTCACTACATTAGGAAACAATAATTTAAATGAAATGTAATATATTTATCAAACTGCAACATGTGAATAAGAAAGTATTACTCATACTAATTTAAATCGTTTACACTTCATTTTCAGATTGCAGCAAAAGTATAAACAGATGTATTTAAATACATTCAGATGCATCTGACAAAAGCAGATATTTGAAAAATGTACATCTTACAATAAATATTATAGCTCTTAACCTAATACATAGAAAATGTAATGACATTTATTCAACATAATGATATGTATTTCAATAAAAACAAATCTAACAGCAATGTATGATTAAATGCTTAAAAGGAAAGGAGGAAATGGTGTTTTTACTCAAAATCATGCATGCTCAAAGGAAAACACTTTCTAAAACATTTAACACAACTGCTTCTAGATAAATTGTTTTTTGATGGTGTGCTTATATTTTAACAAACAAATGTCATATTCTCCTTAATCACTTGAATATTAATAGAATATAAGATTGCTTTTATAGTCTAAATTGCATTAAAGAGCAGTCCACTCCTTTTAACTAATTCTAAATCACAGAAATTGAATGCATTTATTCGGTCTGATGGCACATTATAAAATAGAACTTATTTTAGTTTTTTCTTTTTTCACTGCCTGTACTTTCTGGTAAATATCACAACCTCATGCTGACGAGTCCCATTAAGGACGAAACAGTTGTCCATGAGTGATCTGGCTACTGCACCTCTTACCTGAGTTTTGTCTAAAGGCTGTCTTGTACAGCGGGCAATTACTTTCAAGGGTTCCATGTATAAAGTGGATATAGAGGCAAAAGGTGATCATTGTTGACCTTATTTGCATGTTCCTACCCAGAATCCCTTGTGGTTATGGCAGCACCATGAGATTTCTGAGGGAAAAAACAAGCCTACTGGCTTGTCTGGTGTCAGTAGATGAGTGTTTAATAATGCTTCTACTACCCCCCTTAATTTTAAGTGGAAGAGTTTTCCATCACCTTTACCCACCACAACTTTTGTTATTGGTATTTCTCGTGCTTCCCCAAGCCTCAAGTATCAAGCCAGTATCACAACCTCTTGCTGACGAGTCCCATTAAGGACGGAACAGCTGTCCATGGGTGGTGATCTGGCTACTGCACCTCTTACCCGAGTTTTGTCTAAAGGCTGTCTTGTAGAGCTGGCAATTACTTTCAAGGGTTCCATTTATATAGAGGCAAAAGGTATCATTGTTGACCTTATTTGCATGTGCCTACCCAGAATCCTTTGTGGTTGTGGCAGCACCATGAGATTTCTGAGGGGAAAAAAAGCATTCTGCTTGTCTGGTGTCTGTAGATGGGTGTTTAATAATGCTTCTACTACCTCCTTAATTTTAAGTGGAATGTTTTCCATCACCTTTACCCCACCATAACTTTTGTTATTTGTACTTTCTTCAATGAAGAGTACTTTCAGATGCTTCGTCCACATGTGCACTAGATGCGTTTCAGCTTAACCCACAACTTGAGCTTCCATTTAAGTCAAAGTATACTGAAAGCTGGGCTTTATTGTTTTATATTTCTGAAATATATTTAATCTCATTTTATATTTCCTTCATATATTGTTCCTATTTCCAGTAGATTTGGGATGTATAAACAAGCATTAATATGCCTCAATTAATTTGTTTTGAAAGGTAAGATTGCTTTTTTTTGTTTAGAAAGTAACTTTACAGGAATAAAAACTGTCCTCCCTTTTTTTTTTTAAACCAATATGTGTAATGGTTAGTCGTGTTATTGAGAATTTCAGATTTCCCCCTACATTGTAAAAGTAAAAAAGGGTTAATCAGCCAAAAATTCATTAATATGAATCTTTTTTTTTTTATCTTGCTAAGACCCAAAGTGTTAACTGCCCACCCAAGGCTGAAGTGTAAGTTTCCTTCTCCCTTTGTGCGTTGCTATAGATACGTATTAGACTTGTGTATGGTAAGCAAAATCAATTTGGACAAACTTTTCCTTTCGTTTTTGGCGCATTAGTTTTCCAGAAACAAATTTTGTTTCCTGGCCTTTTGGTCTGGATGAAAATAAGAGGTATTTTCTGTTTCAAGATGATATTTGATTCAATATTTTCAATTGCGGCCTTCTGGGCTCACATTTCAATAACATTTACTTGAAGCAGCGGCATCTTAGAACATTATCAAGGTGTTCTGAGGCAGCAGTGTCTCCAATAAAATGTAACAAGCTTTAATTGACTGTTGGAAAACATCCAAGAAAACCTGTTCCATGTAAGTTAAGGAATGGAAGAATGAGGTCAGGTTGCAATGGTTCCAAAATGGACAAACAAATGAACAAATGGATAATGAATATTCTGAGGTTTATCGTTCATATTCTTTTGTTTCACTGTGGGGTCCCTCCTTTTTTCCTGAAATTCATACGAATGCACAAATTAGGCAAAATGTGTTAAAAAAATGAGCCTCCTCTAAATCTAAATGCATAAGTCTAATAAGTATGTTACTGATAGAACATAGGGTTCTATAGGGTTTCTAGGGTTTCTTTTTGTACTAAGATAAAGGTTCCAGAATTATTTTCTTTATGGGAATTGACTCTGCATTTCATGTAGAGACATGCGGCAACTACTCCTCATGTGTGGTAATAAACTGTTTTCCAGCTTAAGGTACCTTCTTGGGTGTCAATAGGGCTACAAAATACACTGGCCCTCTATAGCTACAATGTGATGCTACTTACTACTAATAATAATTTAATCCCGAAAGTATTTTTTTTTTAATTTAAACTAATGAATTAAAAAAGGACAGAAAATATAAACAATGCTTAACTGGGCACACAATTGTTACGTAATGTCCAAAAGAATTTTTCCTCTAAATGTAAATAATAATAACCAAAACAGGTTATTTATGAAGCTACAGTAGATTGAAATGATCCTGGCATAAATTATGTCCTTTTGTTTGTACTGTTTTTTTAAGAAAGAGATTTGTGTTACCTTGATGGCTACAACTCAGTAGGATGAGAAAAAATATCTCAATGGTGAGTCGATTTCTCCTGGCACAAACTGAAGGAGATTACACAGAGTTACATACTTTTATTAGTACATTTTGCACATAAACATGAAGAAACTGTGACATGCCATGGCAGACAACCTAGACTTATGGCCCGGCACAAGTGGATGAAGAAGAGTGGCTGGCCTGTCTTGAATTCTGGAGTCTAAACAGACATATCCCAGTGCCCATATATATCGGTGTCTTTGATGTGTAAATGAGTACTGACCTTTATCAGTTTAGCTTCTCTGAAATTAATTCAGATCAAGGGTTGGGCATTCATTTTGTATTTATATTCCGCAGATTTGCAAGTCTTCAATTTGCAGGTATTGTCAGTTTCTTACGGAAACCTTTATTTTCACTCAAGTAGTTAGCTTATTGGGTTCAGAACATCCCCACTATTCTCTGTTTTTACTGGGAAAGGGACCTCCTGGTTACTTCGTTGGCTTAAGTTATCTGTCCCTGATCATCTTTGTGAATAGAGCTCAAGAGAATGGTGTATGAATGTTAATCTTTTTGTCTTACGTCATATTCTTTTTAAAACGTCTCAACTGCTGAAATAGCTCCATATCCCAAGAGGAAGGAATGCTGCAGTGGCAGCACATGTATATGTTTTATGACTCTTCATTAACATTCATAGCGCCCCAGAATATGGATGTTATTTGACAAGTAACTCAGATTAGGTAGATTTATTTACTACATAATGTGAGCTGCTTGACAACATCAAGAATTCAATTTGGCAATTAAGCCGAAGTTCTCAATATTATAACAGGTGTTTGTCATTGACTATATGAGTTGTATGCCCCCACAACCTTTATTAATTGTTCCTTAGGGCAAATTAGCAAGGTTCTTTGGATTTGATGGCAAATTTTTAGAATTCTATCCAGATTCCTGCATGATATTTGCTGGGATGCAAAGAGTTCTTTCTCTTTCATTAGTTTAAGGAAGAACCATCTCTGTCTTTTATAATTGTGCCCCATATGCCTCGGCAGTTGATCAACCCTGAAATTCACAACATCTATGTAACAAAGAAAATGCTCCACATATATTTCGTTAGTATTCGTATCGCAATTCAAAAAAAGGATTGGTATAAGTAACTTTTTGCCATTCTGTGTTCTGATAGAGTATACACATTACAGTTAAATATTTCATTAGGCATTGTTATACCACAAGAGGCAAGTTCTCTGTCTAATTTAAACATTAGGTATTAAAAACAACTATGCCTCTGAGAGCAATAATAAAAATCTACAGGATTCTGATGTTGAGCAATAACAATACTAAAGCATACACTGTGTTGCAAATGGCAGCTTACCCTTCATGCCTGGCAAGGGAAACATTATTGTGAAGGTTTTACCGGAGGAGGCATCATAAATTAGTTGGCCATATGAGGTTTTACTGGTATAGAATCCAACAGGACACAACACTGGGTTAAAGGCAGGTTTCAACAGCAACCCAGTCAAACTATTCTTTTCAGTACAAAAATTCAATAGTAAACTGCAAATGTAATAATATTCAGTTTCAGGTTTTAATCAAATACACAACTTTACCCATATAAGTCCATGTGCAAGAAATTCACAAGTTCAGGCCGGAAAAAAATGTATAGGTTTCTTGTCTCAAAAATCACATGCAATTGCAATTTCTGTTTAAACAAGATTAGATTTTATGCATTATGCATATGTGCACTTGGGCTGTCTCATACGCATTTGGATGCCTTTAAGGTTTGAGCGTGCATGCACCAAAACAATATCGAAAAGAACAACATTTTGAAGTCATCACTGGTGTAACTATGCAGGAGGTGCAGTTGCAAACAGACCTGCAGTGAGGCAACACTTGATGGTACTTGAAAAGTTCACAAGTAACCCCTGTGCCTTATGTCTAGCAGAGGAGGCAAGAGTTCCTTACCACCATAGATGGCTACTGTGTTTCTTCTGCGTGAGTTTATATAGATACATACTAGGGAACTTTTTGTCCAAAGGCTCCAAAATGAGAAAAAATTACTGAGATTCCATAAGACACTGTGATACTATAATTAACAGGTCACTACTTAATACCCCAACAATAATAACAAATTACAAAAAAGTCACATAAGATCACTAAGGAGACAGGAAAAAGAAAATAATTGAAACAATTTGACTGACTAGTCAGTTAAGTGACTGGTAGAATTATAGTTCATCAAAAAACATCTGTGTGTTTAGAAGAATTAATAATATTATATACTTTGCAGTGTTCAAATTATAAAGTGAATAATTCTCAAATACCGTTTGAATTCTTTCACGGTCAGAGCACAAAAGGTACATGCCTTCACTTCCTCAGCCATTTTAATCATTGAAAAGAATTTCCTAATATTATGCTTAGCCACTTTCCATTATGATCAAAAGTTCAAGGTGCCTCTTATGTCACACTAAGAATAAGTAGTTCTTTATCCACTCAGATGTGATTAGAATACATTATTGATTTTTTGACTGATATTCTAAGGATGTTAAAGGGGAACCATTACATCTGAGACAGAAACTATAATTGAATTCAGCACAGAAAAACAACATCTATTGATAGTGTTCTTATTACTTTATTTTATGTTCTGTTGAGCTATTCAGATTTACATATTCTAGTTCTCATATCCACCAATTTCACCCAACTTTTTCTTGATTTTCATATGATACCACAATGGCGATTTTACTGGAATTATTTTAACAGTGTAAAACACTTTCTGTCTTTAAGCAGATTATTTGAAGCCAGAGATGCATGACTTCACCTTCAAGGTTTTGGGAAATTCTTTTATTTCCAGTAGTACTAGAACAACTATTTGGTACTTCTCATTGAAGGCTCTGGAAAACATTCATCACTTGATGAGAAGGCTAAACAAGGAAATATATCTGCATCTCCTGGGTTTGCATGACCAGGCTCTTCTTCCACTGCTCCAGTACATGTATGTGATATTGACCATCTTCCGATGGTATACAGTTGTGTGAAAAAGATTTACATATGGTTTTACATATCATAAAAATGATCTGTTCCTTAGAAGGTACAAAAATTAGGTAAATACAACCTCAGATGAACAACAACATGCGACATATTATTTATTCAACAAAAATAAAGCCAAAATGGAAAAGCTGTGTGTGACAAACTAAGCACACCTTATGATTCAATAACTTGAAGTAATCGTTTTCAGTATGACTATATCAGTCTCTCACATTGTTGTGGAGGAGTTTTGGCACATTCTTCTTTAAAACGTTTCTTTAGTTTATTGAGGATTGGGGCATTCGTCTATACACAGCTCTCTTAAGGTCTCGCCACAGCGGGATATACATACTATACTACTGCGTGTATATAAATAATATATATATATATCCCTAAACCCTTTCCCGGACACAAAAAAATAGTCTCACTGGATTCGGTTGCCCGATGTCCTGTAATGACAATAACAATAAAAAAAAATCACTAAAATAATACAATAAATAATAAAAAAATAAACAATAAAGTGAGCTAAGTGATGTAATTGTGATATCACTGGCATTAATAACATGTTCAAGAGGTCCCTAGGAGGACCTCTAACCATACTGCACTGATAACAGTGCAATTAAAAAAAAAAAAAATTATAAAAAAGCTAATAATAATAAAAAAAAGAAAAAACCTAACATCCCATTGCCCTAGCACAACATCTAAAAGGTATAACCCCCTGCCCCCATTCATAACCCCCAAACCCGTTAAACCAAGTATGAAAAATACTACCCTATGCTATATGTAAGGAATAGATATGACCCTCTAGAAAAAAAAAATAAGAATGTGGGGTATTGCTGTACAATGTTCCCTATAAGTGCTGGGAAAGTATGGAAATTCTATATAAATGAGGTGTTTCTGAAATCAGGACATCTGGATTGATATATTTTCCATCACTTTACCTAATGCCTTTACCTTAAGCATTTGGATAATTAGATATTCATCTCCTGGGCATCTCATCAGGCAGGAGAGTAAGTGTATAAGAAATTTGGAATTGCTATATGAAGTTGGCCAGAGTGCACCAGTGGGAAATCTGCGGGCTTCGATCTTCTATTATTTTGGTTGTGCATGCGGGCAGCAATGATTTGGGGAAAGTACGCATGAGTTATTTGATGTATTGCATAAAAGAAGACATAGCTTGCTGCTACACACTTTTTCAAGAGGTGGTTATTGTTTGGTCTGAGATAGTCGTGAGACCTGTTTGGGTTAGTTCGGGCAAGTTTAAAGCAGTAGAGAGATGTGTTATAAAGTTGAATTTCCTTTTATTTTTTTTTACCAGAATAGGGGTGTGTGATCCGGGATCTGGATTTGAAAGGGAACCTAGTCAGAAACAACAATGTCCATTTTAATAATATTGGCCTCAATATATTTGATCTTTAAAATGGAATTGAGAAGGTGCTTTCCTCGGTGGGAACACAGACGTGGCAAGCCTGGGCTGGGCTGCAGTGGTCATGGCCAGCCCCTTCTCGTTGGAAGATCTGGTGCTTGGTAGATGAGCTCTGTAGAGGCTGACGTACCCAATACGAGAGCTCTTGGTACTTTTCAGTATATCTGCCTGTTGGTGAACCTGGCAGCTGGCAGATTTTTTAATAATTGTGTTCTGTCTTTATTGGGTGGGGTGGGACATGGTTGGTTTTGAGGCTAAGGGCCTAGGCAGCCATGTTTTTTTCTGAACACCCAGTGTGTTTCTTCCAGCTTCATAAGAAGCTTTAGATTTATTGGCAGATTTAGATGAAGATGAAAGCATGGATTATGGTCATAAAACTCACAAGGGTGATTTCTTAGACCTTTTCAGGTGGCACCTATCTGCCATTTATTTTAGAAATGACTTATGTATATATGTATTTAGACATGTGTATTTTAACATCTAAACTGTGATATATTGCTGCATAAGGTCATGTGTGATCATAAGGGAATATTCACTACAAAGCAGATGTTAAAATAACAGAATCAAAGAGATCAACAAGTAGCCCCTTGGTGCATTTCCTTTGCCTGTTTCTGAAATTAATACTTATTTCATAGTTATTCAAATCACTTCATTGACCTTTGCTTGTAATGGAACAACAACAATTTATTTATAAATTATATAATACACTTAAGCTGTGGTACATTAGAACAATTATTTATTTTCATAACTGTGCTTCAGAAAATTTAGGATTAATGTTTATGACGAATTTTGGTTGTGTAAGTGCATTTTACTTTGATAAAAGCACATAGCAACATGCCACAATAACAGATTAACTGATAATAATGCTAGAGATGACTCTAGTACATAATTAGATAAAATTCACAATTATTTCATTATGTTCAAAGTCAAATGATGTAAGTGTCATTTTAATTAGCAATGCAGTGAATCTTATTCATTTAACTGAAATACATTACCTTATAAAACCAAAATTGGTCTTTTTCATGAAATTCATTCTTAGTGCCTTGGATTCATCTAAATTTTTGATGTTTCCAAAGTATATGAAGTTTGTTTAATAACTCAAAATATTTTTTGGAAATACTTCAGATATTTGATTGAAAGATGCAAACTTTCAATGGTGGTGGTGGACATTTGTCTTGGGCAATGTCCACCTCCATGTCAGCAGTGGATCAACCAGCAAGCACACCACGTATGCACCAAAGGACTCAGCTGTTTTCCATGTGATATACTTACATGCAGTCATCCCCTGGTCTGGGTCAACAAATGTTAAAGGGTCTACTGAGATCCCCATGTGCATACATTAAAAACGTTCCCATTTATCTCAATGGAAGCACTTTTCTGCCACTGACTGGCTGTTTCAAGAAACCAATCAATGGCGCGAATTGTCAGACCACTAAGCAGGCAGGTAGCAACAGTTCCAGAGCTGCAGCTTCTGCCACAGGTAAGGGTTTTTATTATTTTTTCTTCATTACTAAAAAAAACACATATTAAAGTACTTTGAACTTTTTCTTTTTTAATGGGGCTATCAATGGCAGTAAACTGTCTCTTTAAATACAAATATTAAAAAGTAATACAGGTAGTTGTTTTGACACATTCAATGTATATTGCAAGACATCCTGTATGAACTTTTATATTCATAGAGGGTTAAACCTAAGTCATTTGTCCTTTTTTTCATTACTCAGATGGAGGAGGTAATTTTGCCTGTAAATTACAGAATCATTCTGTCAAATTATCTCCGCATACGTGTCACGGTTGCAAACTATACAAAGGGCCCTTCTTAGTAATGTATTGTAATTTTCCTTAAAGTAAATGTTTTAGAAATGTCTTAGTCCATAAAGCATCATATTCATACTATTTGGATGAGAAAAAATAGAATGCAATTTACTTTACATTTAATATAAAATAGAATTAAAAACACTATAAGTAAATAAATTGCACAGAGACTCTCCTGGATATAAAATCAATAATCTGTGGCTATGGTTACAAACTAGAAATTATTACATAGCGCCAAGCTTATGCGATAGTAAAAAATGTACAACTTTGTTCAATTTGGATTGATGAATAGACGAATTGAGTAGAATCTGTCACTCTGTTATTTATCACAGGCAGTATGATAAGGAGTCAAAGTGTTTGTTTAGTAAGTTGGGCTAAAGTAATAGAGTTGTAACTCGCATATACTAATATTTTAACCCCTTAATGACAAAGCCCATACATGTTAAAAGGCATTGTTTTCAATGGGTTTAGGGACCGCCCATTGTCCTTAAGGGGTTAAAAAATAAAACAGCACTTATTTTTAAGCTGATACTTTAATTATTATTAAAGATTTATGAAGCCTGTCATAACTTTGTACAACGTTTTATCCAAGCACCCTCTACTCCCTTAAAAGTATTGTTTGTCTTTTTTTTTTCTTTATAGTCTCCAAACTGTAGATCTTGTTCAAGGGTCGCATCTTGAACAAACATTAAATATCTTCATGTTTGGTTGTCTCTTTTGTGACTATGGCCTTTGTGGCCTCTGCCATTTATATTTCGGAAACGGAAATATACCAGAATCAGAAGGCTCCAACACAGTATAGGATTAAGTTCTGCTTGCTTGAATGAATTAAATTGAATCCAGGTTCAATTTTTTCTAATTCAAACAATCATATTTGACTTGCAGATTTCTTTCTATAAAAAGCAAGGTATATGTAGACATCTATAAGGAAAGTTAAGGGGTTTATGAAACTGATGAGAACATGTGTTATTCAAGAATATATGCTTTGCTCCAAAATAGGCAAATATTTAACAAATCATTAGGTATTTATTTTGCTTTTATTAATGATTAGTTTAATCACTGGTATTAGAATGTCTTGAAAACATGATTAATTAAACCTCAGTTGATATGCTTTTTTGGAGTACAATTCCCTTCAGCCAGAATTATGACAACGGTGATGGGAGTTGTAGTCCACAACAGCAGCTGAACTGGAAGTGCAAAAACGGATGGCATACTTGGGGATGACAAGATTTTGGGGGTGTTTCTGTGGGATATTTTTGCCCATTCATCCAGTAGAACATTTGGTCAGGCACTGATGTTGGACGTTAAGGCCTTGCTTGTAATCTAATTGTATGTGATGTTTCCATATAGTTTAAGTTAATTTATAGAGCCAAATTGTTTGGTTCATAATAATACACATCCGCAATATGTTTTATAATTCTTTTTTTGCACTAAATTTGGAAATGTCATTCTGCAGATCACCATCAATTATATTTCTTACACATATAGCATATTAATAATCTTATAAAACAGCTGTATCCACTTGTAGCACATATAGTTGCTTCTTAATTTTGAGCAAGTGAAAAAGCTAAATTACTAAATCAACTAAGAAAAGTACTTTATTTTAGTGTTATTTTACTAAATAAGCTCTAATCAAAATGAGTTTCTCTGTGGATTTACATGGTCTAAAAGAACTGCCGATGATTTAAACCTCTAGAGATTTTTATATTTTATTTATAGATTACTTGCTTTTCAGTTTTAGCAATTATTTGCACTTCAAATTCTAAAGATGGTTCTGTTAGGTTTGAAGGCTTTACAGTTGCTTTTCTACCATTAAAGACACACACTGAATTATTTTGTATGCGCATTCAAAGGTTTATATTAGACTTGGGCACCAGGGGGCTCTTCGTGTTCGTCTTCGTGCTCGTCTTCGGGGGGGGGAAATCTTCGTATTCCGCGAATATTCGCCTGTTCCTGACTTCTCTTCGGGCGAATATTCGTGGACATTCTTCGTGTTCGGTTATTCTTCGTTTCCCCGGTTAAGGGGTTAATACGGGGTTAACGCAACTCTGGTGCCAGGAGTTTAAATGTACGTATGAGCAACTCTATTGGTCGTCAGCAGGTCGCTCGTACAGAGTGTTAATCTCCTGGTGCCGTAACATACCCGGCACATCCCACTGGTCTCCCTCCCTGTTCAATTAGTTAAATGTCCGTACGAGCGACTTTATTGGTCGCTCGTACGGACATTTAACTAATTGAACAGGGAGGGAGACCAGTGGGATGTGCCGGGTAAATTGCAGCATTGAGTACTAAACCCAGATTATAGTACTATAATAGGGTAATTAAGAAACGGTTCCATGAACTCTACATTTTTAAAGAAATGCTTTGCGCGAACTGGAAAGAACCGGCTGAATTCCACCACTGGTTTTATCCCTTTTACGTTAGAGGGATACGTGTTAAAGCGTTTGTAACTTGTTTTTGCCCCTTTGTATGTGCATAGTCCAGATTCACTTATAAAATCATCACATGATGAAAACATAATAGTTTTAATCAACAATTCAAAGTCCAATGATCAATATTTTAATAAGCATGTAATGATGATTCAGTTTCAAAACCCTTGGGAAGTTAAGATTAAGTTAAGATATGGAAGATATGGCATACATATAAAGCGGATTTTAATAATTATATATTGCTTATTTTAAGCAGTAACCACAATTGCATTATATTAAATTATGTCATGTATAGATCTGTAGAAGATATAGTTACACAATACTTTTGTTCACTTACACTCCTAATAGGACTTGACTGTGTCATTTACTATTGCCCTGAAAAGTTTTACTTTGCTGATTATTGAAGAAAATATCAAAGTTTAAAAAAAAACCATTTAAATGTATTATCACCATCCAATCCTCTAGCACTTGAACAGAAGTGTGCATTAAAATGCCTTCCACAATCTCCTATAACAAAGCACTCAAACTATGAATGTTCCCAAAGAGATTCTTGCTGATCACACCCAGTCACAAAAAAATGCTATTTGGACATACTCTGAGTTTGATTTATATATCATACTTAAGCTGTCTTGTTATTTGAGAGTGTGAGAATGAACTGCAGATGTATTTAATTTGCATTATTGGTATATTGTTCATTACATATTCAGTGGAGTGATATCTTTATTTTTCTCTATAGTCTCAACCATTAAGGTACATTTTTACTAAATACAGCATTAGAAATGTTGTTCCTGGTGCTATCAATTGCCCAGACCTTTTCCAGAAATATGTTCTTAATCTTGTAAAATGTTGCCTCATATTTTTTCAGGGAATGCTTGATTATTACATGATACAATAGTGGGTACTGATAGCCTGATGCTGTATATATGGAGGGGAAAAAAACGTACTCTTCAACATGTAAAGTAAACCTTAGAAATCTAAGGGAACTGCACCTTTAATCTAGTTGTTCATGGTACTGGAAAATATCACTGGCAGTTTGGGACCAGACTGGTAGTTCCATTATAGAGGTCAATTAAAATTATACAACAGGACCCACATGGATGTATAACAATAAAATGACAAGTAGTGGAACATCTACAAAGCTACTGGTGAGAACCATTTGTGTTTTCTTTCCATACCTGCAAATTACTTTTTCAATATTTTTTTAATTATATCATTGCCGCCCCCCAACACTGTCTCCAACCTCTATGTTTTACCTATTTTGGTCACATTCCACATCAAGCTCTGTACCTTATTTTTCTCTAGCACTGCCCATTTGCTGCTAATTCACCCAAAAGGTTAGTCTTTATATCCTCAGGGCCAGACTTACCTCTGAGGTACATGTAGGCCAATGTCTTTATACTCTCAAGATTGTAAGCTTGTGAGTAGGCCTCTCCACCTAATGTATCGGGTTGTCTTAGTCTGTCAATTCTCGTCTTGTCATACCCCTTGAATATATGTATTGTATTAAGCACTGCATAAATTGTTGGCGCTATATAAATAAAAGATAATAAATAATAATAATAATAAAATATGAATTTCTGAAACCTAGAGCATGATCAATCTAGCTTCTTTGTTAAAAAAATTAATCTAGGTTTACAATGAACTCTGTGCTTTATTAACCAAAACCCAACTGTACAATAATTAACCACTGTATGTGTTAGCTAATAGAAAGACAGAAGATGCTATTAATCTTCAATATACAAGGAACCATGAAAGTAACAGAGCAGAAAGTCTGTTTGTACAAGAAGTTGTACAATGTTGAATTTCCGTGCTTCTAATTTACATTTAGAATAATAAATTGTGGTGAATTGGTCCAGATGAAAAGGACGTGATTCAAGGTACTGTTGTTTTAATGCTTATTTTACTAAATTCTGCAGTAAATAAATAATTCTTGAGGGTGCTCTGTATGCAGAGCATTCCAGTGCCATCAATCATGTCTATTCCAGGCAGTCAGATTTATAGCTGACTACAAGAGGTGTGGAGAACAAACTTTTTGCTAGGAAAATTCTAAAGCTCTAGAAGGTCAAACTTCACACTTGCAGCTATTATTGAGCATCTGTCATTTGTTTCTCTTTTTTGTTTTACTTTACTGGGTTTATTTTTTGCTCTATTAAGAATTTTCCAGTCAGAAACATCATAACGTTGGCTCACTTTTGTAATGTAAATATGACAGATCTTGCAATTTAACAAAAGCTGCATTGTGTCTAATGAGGGAAAATGTTTGAGCCAATTATAGGCAAAACGCATTAAGTTGACGTCAGATACAATACCCATGTGGCCACACATGACAGAGTAGGTCAGTCTGGTAGGGGCAGAAGCATCACTCACCAAAGAGTGAGTAAAATATGTGTTAAGAAACCAAAAAGCACAGTAAGGGGGTTTGATATATATTCCCCATTCTCTAACCTACAAACCATCTTCTCTTATTCATCTCTATCATTCCCCTCTTGTAGCTTTCATGAAACATCCCAAGCCCTCTGCAAAGCACCACCTAAAATCAAGCACAATGATTTATCATTTTTGTTGATAAACTTTATAATGTATCTCATACAGTGCCCTTCACTAATATTGGCGCCGTGGTAAATGTTAGCAAAAAAGGCTGTAAAAAAAATCATTGTATAACCTTTGATCTTTTCTTCAAAAAATAGACAAATATACTGTGCTCTACTGGATATTAAACAATTGCAAACGCAATACAGGTTTACCCAGTGAGGCACAATTATTGGCACCCTTATTAATTTATATGATAAAAATATATTTGGGCTCTGTATAAATTTACAAAAGTGCAAGGTTTACAAAACGCTCTAAGAATTTAAGGTAGAGACATGCATTTAAAGATATATGGTATGTTACTTGTTGAACCCTTATCCTTTGTTACATGAATGCCCTCATTTACAAATGCCTGCTACATAATTTTGGGTATACCATAGGGTTAGATAAAAGTCTGAGTGCCCCTCTTACATACTACTGTTTTAATCTTGTTACATTTCATCTGTGCAGGGAGTGACGTATTCTAGTCCAGGACAATTAGTCCCCTCTGTCTTATTGGTCAATAAGGCTCCCTATAGTGCCACTCCTCAATGGGCCAGTTAAAAAGGAGATCACTGACCTCCACAAATGGTCAATTAACATTAAAAAGGAATTTGCCCTATCAACACAGCTTCCATAGTCTACTACTGCTTGGACCCGCACATCCTTAAAAAACAGCTTATGACATTATATTCCAGTGCTCAGCAGTAAAGATGGCACTGCAAAAGACGTGACTGGTTTCACTGCCCTGGGTTAGGCCCAGGTATGTGATGAAAATAAATACCACACTAAGTGCAGGCCAGGAACAGTAGTGATTCAAGCACGAGAACTGTAGCTAACCACACATCTCTTGTAACAGTGGTAAGGAATCAAAGTAACATCCATTATTCCTTTGGTCACTTATTGTGTTTCATTTTATTTGCTATATACAGTTTCACTGATGGGCTCTAGAGATGGCTAAACTATTGTTCTCCAGATCCCTACACAGACTTAGACCATACACAGCTAAGAGCTCCATTAATGTGCTTTTCTATTGAGTAGGTTACGCACTCTGTTTTCATCCAACATCACAATGAAGGATACAAGTGAGAAAGGATGAGATTTCAATAACTGAACACTAATGCTGTTTATACCTGATACATTAGTGTATACTAAGCTCCTGATAAAGCCTCTTGGCATTGTATAGACAGGTGTGTGTAAAGGCAGTGTGTATGGGCAGGTGTGTGTAAGGGTAGTGAATGTGTATATGCACAGGGGCAGACAGACCCATCAGGCACTCGGCCCTGGACTGGGCCTGAACCCAGTTCCCGCGAGGGTTGGAGAACTGAGAAGGGCCCGGTTAGGGTGACCACATGTCCCGGATTGCCCGGGACAGTCCCGCAATGGGACTTCAAGTCCTGGGTCTCAGGCAGCCTCAATCCAGGACAATATATTGTCCCGGAATTGAAACACCGTCACAGAGGAGAGAGAGGGGCACCGAGTGGTCGCTCATGAAGTTTCAGCAACCACTCAGCGTCCCTCAGTCTCCTCCGCCAGGCCACTAGCTTGGTCGCGGTGATATGACGTCATATTCCGGCGATCAGCACTGAAGCAGCTCGCACCGATATGTTTCCATACATTATTTATGTATACCTGCAAATACACGGTTTGTATGTCTAATTCAGTTGATCAATACCTGCAATGCTGGGCCTGTGTGTTCTGTTGCTGTATACCTGCAATGCTATGTTTCCATACATTATTGTTGCATACCTGAAAAGATAGGGTTTGTATGTCTGATTCTATGCCTTCAGTGCTGAGTTCACATGTGAATTTTAATTGATCTATACATGCAAAGCTGGATTTGTTTGTTAATGTGTTGATCTATGTCATGCTATGCTATGTTTCCATACATTATTTATGTATACCTGCAAATGTAAGTTTTGTATGTCTTATTCAGTTGATCTATACATGCAAGTGCTGTTTTACTATATTGAACGTTAAAAAAAAAAAAATCCAGTGGGTTATTCATCAATATTTATTGTTAGGAGATAATCCTAAATTTATATATAGGTAGAAAAAAAGTCAATTTATTTATTAACAAATCATGATTAATTACATAGAAGTCAAATAAACAGATCTTTAAAAGGCTAGTTCATCCACAGAATATAATTTAAAAAAATCATTTGAATCAAAAAATGAATTCATGGATGCCCTAAAGTTAAATATCAATATAGATTGCTGGTCATCAAATCATAATACCGTATGTGTAAATCCACAAAAAAATAAAAAACCTATTCGTAGACTAATATATATATATATATATATATATATAGATAGATAGATAGATAGATAGATAGATAGATAGATAGATATGTGGACTAACACTATTTTGTTCACAAGACGTTGTGTTGTTGGCTTTGCAGCTTAAGGTTTTGATACTGATCAATATATTTTAAATCGTATTGTACTAAAGAAACACCCTCCTATATTTTAAATAATTTATACCTTAGCAGTAAAGGGGGTATTATTTATTGATTTACAAAGTAGCATGTAAAAAATATACCAACTATTTATCAGTTTAATTGTTGACGTGCATTTCTGTACAAGAGAACTATAAATATACCATATATGCACACATTTTCTATAGTAGCAGGTAGAGATGTAGATATATCTCCTGTCCTGTTTTTCATTCTTTATTATTTGTTGCCATAGTTCACTATCAATTACTCTCTACATGTCATGTTATTTCCAAGTTATTTTCAAGTATTGCAAACCTGTCTAAAAGTGAAGAAGAAAATAAACTTAATAATGAGTACCACTGCATGTATGCTGAGCTGACTCCACTGCATGTTGTTACAATAAAATACGTGTGAAATATGTGGAAATATAACCCATGCAGATCATCACAGGTAAGAAAACACTTGGAATGCAATATACGTCTATTCATTTCGCTGGAAATATAAAAGAAAATGTTTAAATCACCATATGACAGTCTATTATCAGAGAAAAATATTTAAAATTGAACATCTCTAACAGCCATTAAATACAATCATTTAGGCTATATTCTGATCAGCCATTGTTTAATGTGTTTCGGCTCTTAATCTTTTTCATGTTTCATTGACTTGCTATGCAGTATTAGCCTGACAGATAAGAATAATCTCAGACGCTCATATCTAACACACGACAATATAAAAGAATAGCACAATGAACATGTTATACAATGGACTTTCCCCCTTTTGGTCACCCATTTGGATTCAGAAAAAGAAGTAGAGGAGGTAAAGTCCACTTGGAACAACCACCCCTTACCAAACCCAATGTGAGGGAGAGGCAATTGTGCTGTGTATATATGTGTGTATGGTATTTGACTTATATTTGAGGAAAAATAGTCTGCAATCTCGTTGTTCTTAATGAACCATATTAACACACATAACATTAGCAACTAAGTCAAGCAAGCATTATTCATGACCTTTGGATTTAACATTGGTTTACACGTGATATAGATCACTTTAACACAGCATACTTGCCTGAAGCTTTCTGTTATCCTATTTTTTAGAAATGATATAGTTTTTGTTGGTGTTTGTTGAGCTAATAAATAATGTAGACACTACCCTTACAAAAAATAAACAATTCTCCTACAGTTTGTAGTCCATGTTTTGCTGTCAGTTGTCACGCATGATAGAAGATGTTGTCCTATGTTACACTTGGAAGTTATTCATCAACATGTCAAAAACTGCTTCCTGTTCGATTAATATATTGCAAAAGGAGAATGTTTTAAGATGTCATTTTTCTGGAAGTGGAAGGAGACACAGGAGAACTGCTGCCTGTAATCGCACAGATAACTCAGAACCTTAAGCAGGAGGCTAAAATGACTGCTCCGAGATGTCCGATTAGATTGAGGTTTTTTTTATACATGTTGCTTATTTTAATCAGTAAACACAATTACAAGGCCTTATTAGCAGACAGAATAAAATATATAGTATTTTCTAAGTCACAGATTCAAACTTTATAGAATTCTAAAAATTATATATTTACTCTTTTGCATTTTTCATTTAAAATGTAATCACAGCACAGTGTTGTACTTGCCACCAAGTCATTCTTTTATTTGAGCTATATCTTACATTTAATTGAAATTATGACAGTCAAGGTTTCCAAAACTGGTTGAGAAACCTGATCTCTTCCATACATCAACAGAAAAATGTAATAAAACCGTTTCATTTCAGACAGAATGTCTAGAGCTTATTCAAAACACAGCTGCCTCCACAAAAATGTTCCTCTCCTCAAAGAAAAAAGAAGCTAAAATGAAAGTTTCTTCAAGGCTATATTTTAACATGTATCCCAACTGTGTAGTACCTGTATCTACTTGAGTGTTAACTTCTATTTGACAGCACAATACCCCAAATATTTTGCCAAATTAAAAATCATGGATGCTTTTTGATAAAAACTACTTCTCCTTACTAGGGATAGACAGAAAATGGTTTTCTTTGCATGTAAGCAAGCCAGATTTCGTTTCTTAATGCAAAATATGCTTTAGTATTGTTTATGTAGAAAGTACAGGTGAAAAAATCTGCAAACTGTACACCAATGTTTGAGAAAACAAAAAAAAGTAGTTATGTTCTTGTTCTTCCTTATTAAGTTATAGAATACAATTTAAATAAAAGCAGAAATAAATCTATTAGGAATAGACGTTTTATCCTTTTATAATGGAAGCACTGCTAGTTTGACATGCAAATTGGGTCCGCCAAGAGGTATTGTTGAGGATCTAAAGTCACAGGTATAAGGCATATCTTGGGGCAGAGTGGCATATCTGGGCCAGAGTGGCATATCAGAGAGGCAGAGTGGCATATCAGAGAGGCAGAGTGGCATATAGTGGTGTATAAGGCATATCTGGGAGGCAGAGTGGCATATAAGGGGGTATAAGGCATATCTGGGGGGGGAAGATGTGCATAACTGGGGGCAGGTTGACAAATAAAAGAAAATAAAAACAAAAAATATTTGTTCTCATATTTTTATTAAATATTAAAAAATAGTTTACAGGTGAATTAATATTCACCAGTAAAACTTTTTTCCTATAGGGTAAAATATGCTGACCAGACATTTAGGGCAAGGCATCTGAAGTGTTTCATCACCATTAATACAGACTTTCTCAAAGAACATAATGTAAATTGAAATAGCATTAGCTGATTTTCATCACATTGGTGAAACCAATTTTCCTTTGTTCCACTTTGTATGTTCAAGTTCCAAAAAGCATGCATGGTCACAGATAAATTACACTTTAAATGATGTTAGAATCCTTGACATTCCTGGATCCCTCTTACACCAAAATACTTTTCAGTAATGTCAATAGTGATGAGGTATTAGCAAAGCATGTCCTCCAAACATACTTCTTATGAATGGCCTCATTAAGTGGCTATTGCTTTCACGTGCCTACAAATTATTAACTTACCTTTATTTTAAGGCTTCCGTATGCTGCTCTATCACTTGTTGAGCTCTTTCCTCTTCACATACCATAGACACCAATGGAACATCTCTTTCAAATGAAGTGTCAATACAATCCTAAATAAAAAGGTATTTTTAAAAAGTGTAAGTATAATACGTATGTTTACATTATAGAAAAAAATTAACATGTACACCATATTTTATACACAATATAAATACTGCACGATTCCAAAGTGTTTTTGTTAAGATGACCAGTCCCTTCTTGGGATTTCTTTGTCCCTCTTTCCCAAATTATATCTCCCTATTCCAGCAGCTCAGAATATTGATTTATAAATAATAAAGGTTAAACAATAGCATAGCATTGCATGTTAAACCTAGGAAACCCACAAACCTAGCAATTGCTCAGAATTATTCCATAACTATTTCTGTTTTAACTTTATGTTCTCTCCCACCCTAACTTCACACATGCAGAAAGAGCATGATACATCTCTTAGGTAGCTCTATCCAGTCCAACTTGGGTCATGCTTTGGCCTCTGGAGCTGTAGTGGGCCTTCATTTAGCCCTGCTTCTCATAACTATGGCTTGCCTTCTTATTGTTTCTCTTAAAATACAACGTAATTCATAGCCCACTTTGGTCCTCAAGGCATGATTCACGTCACAGCTGCTGGCTGTCCAAAAGAGTGTCCCGATCTAAAGTGTTTATTAAACAAAATGTAAACAAGTTATGATGATGGCTCTTCAATCCACCAAAACTCCAGCAAGAGCAAAATGGTACACTGCTCTCCCAAATCTCAATTCCCAGAGGTCCATAAGACCTCAAGGAACACTCTATAGCACCCAAAGGCATAACATGTTGGACAATGTTGTCATTTCCCTGCTTTCTATCCCTTTGTATAACTCTACCATAACCATTTGCTAAACAGAAATGAGAAAAAATACTGTTTACCTCGATCAATTGTAACATTATTTTCTTCTTTGCACTCCAATAAGGTGAAGTACAGACTTAAAAACAGCTATGTGAATACACTGTCCATTTGTAACTTTGGCTTTTGCATTACTATAACTTATTGTGTCTGAAGGCCATCCTTCAGGCTTAAAATGTTTGAGACAGGTCTCTACTCAAGCAGATGACTCCAGCAACCAAGTACTGTCATCAATAGACACAGCACAGGTGCCTTCAGTCCGTACTTGTGTTAACACTGCCTTTTGCCTTCCAATATTTAATCCCTATCCATCACACCCCCAATAAATCACTCCCTTAGCCCTCTCTTCTAAAAATTATGTAGATTATAGTTTATCATTTAGGCAACACATTCTTCATAGTGCATTGTAAGTCTTGAGTTCACTGTTATTGGATGTGAATTATATAATGTCAAAAAATGATTCTGGCCGCATCATGAAAGGTTCGTCATCATTATTAATTTAAAGTGACTTTCTAGAATGTTACAAATACATTTCATTTTGTTTTGTTGTAGTAACCAAGATAAATGCTTAAAGGCAGAATGGATAATGGATAAAAGTGTAAGTTTATTAATTGGATTTTTTATGAAATAGCTTGTGGAAGAGCAAACTGTTTAACGTTTATTATATCCTACCTTTTCTTTCTTTCTTTTTGAAATAATTAGTTTTTCTGGAATGTTAAATTTTTTTCTAATTGACCCATTGTTTCCTCTGGGTGAAAAAAGTCTGTACAGAAAAGGGAAACATAATTAAAAATTGAAATACCAATGCTTTGAAGTTTTTCCTTTGCCACTTACAGAAAGCACACCATAATGCAACTTTTCGATATAAAAAAAAAAGATTCCTCTATAAAAATAAGCTATATGACCAAAAGTATGTGGATACCGCTCTTAATTTAGATGGTTCTGTCACACCCATAGCTAACAGGTGTATAAAATCAAGCACATTGGCATGCCATCTCTATTGACATACATTGGCAGTAGAATGGGGCATACTGAATAGCCCAGTGACTTTAAATGTAGCACTGACAGGAGATGCCATCCTTGCCACAAGCCTGTTTGTGAATTTTCTGCCCCCGCTATCTGCCCTTATCCACGAAGTTATTATTGTGATGTGAAAGCACCTAGAGTAACAGCTCAGCCCAAAGCAGTGGACCACACAATCACAGAGCAGGGCTGCTAAGTGTTGAATCGCGTAATGTCTAAAAATAACTTGTCTGTAGCATCACTTACTAAAGATGCCTCTGGAAGCATTAGGACAAACATTGTGGGTCAAGAGCTTTATGAAATGGGTTACAATGGCCGAGCACCTGCAAGCTAAAGATCTATGCACAATGCCAAGCATTGGCTGAAGTGGTGTAAAACACACTGCCACTGGACTCTGGATCAATGGAGGTGTTTTCTCTGGAATGATGAATCGCACTTCACTAGCTGGATCTGGGTTTGGCAGATGTCAGGAGAACGCTACCTACCGGGATGGATAGTGCCTATTATAAAGTTTGTTGGAGGAGGGATAATGTTCTAGGGCTGTTTTTCAGGGTTTGGGCTGGGCCCCATAGTTTCAGTGAAGTGTAATGTTAATCATACAGCATTCAAATAATTAAATGGCCTACACTGAGCACTCACCTTAACCCCACTGAATACCTTTGGGATTAATTAGAATACCGTGCCAGGTCTTCTCATCCAGCAGCGCCTGACCCCACAAATGCTCTTTTGGTTAAATGGGAACAAATTCTCGTCGACACACTCCAAAATCTTGTGAAAAGCCTTCCCTGAAGTTTGGAGGCTCTTATAGCCCCAAAGTGTGGGCCAACTCAATTTTACTGCCCATGTTTGGGAATAGTATGTACAAAAATGCTCATATAGGTGTAAAGTTCAAGTGTCCACTTACGTTAGGTCATATATTGTAGGTTTATGTGTTATGTATACATACAGTATAGGTTTATGCGCTATGTATACATATAACAGCTGATGGCCTTGTTAAATTCACATGGTATCCCAATTGCAAATGCATGAGGGGGCTTTGCGGATTCACCCCATATGTATTTGCACTTTTCACCTATTTGTCATGCAGGAGTTGTGTTCAGATGGACACATCTCCTGTCGTGATATATATAACTACATTCACCTCCAGTGCTCTTTCTCATTCAGCATTCAGTGCTGGCTAGGTAAACATCATGTGCCTCTCTCCTATACAGTGCATTGCAAAGCTTCTTGTGGAATTATTTAGAATATATATATCCAGTGATATATCCTGGCCTAGGCTGACTAGTCCCTGGCCTAGGCAGCGATCTCCCTGCTGCAAAACCAGAATCAGATTAACCTCTTGAGCAATCAGGTCCCCTGGTGTCTCGCGGCTCAATCAGCCGGTTACAGGGAAAAATCTTTGATCTCCTCAACAGGCCTATTTACACTCTGGAGGCCGTGCTGACTCAGCACAGCCTCCATAGACTAATATAAAGTCATATCCCGGTGCTCTGTGTCTTAAAGACACGGTGCTTCTTTTACTGCAATGAAGATGCTGACAACAGTTGGGGGGTGGATGGGGGCTGGAAAGTAAATACATCTCTGCTTTGATTCTATATGAGCACTGCGAATCCGCAACACAATCGGGATTTTATTGTATGAAATAAATCACTACATTATCTTAATAGCATTTCAGCAACAAGTAATATTGTTAATTACTAATTCATTGATATAACATTAATTTTATATCATGAGCCAGCTGCAATACCAGAAGCTGAGAACATGCTGTCATAACAACTCATTTCTGAAGGTTTTGCCAAGCAAGCAGGAATTAATTCACAAAGGAACTGTAGATAACTGTGACAGTGAATTTTGGAATAATTATCGTAAAAAAAATACAGTTTTTAACTATGGACCATTTTATTTACTTCAGTATTTGATGCACTACCCAGTACATATTTATTGTATTTTTTTGAAAACCTAATTTGCCAAAAACATCCAAAGAAGCCAACATTTCATATATGATTCAGACTGAACCGCGGCAAACTTCTCACATAATAAGGGAGACATACCACACAGTTAGGGCAGTTTGGTGAGAATTTTTTACTTCCCCTCAACTCTTGCTTTAGTAAATAAAATCTACTAAATATATTATGACTTCTATACTATGTACCTCAAACTCATATTGACAACAGTGGTGTGAAGCCTTATACCGCAATACTACAAAACCACATTAACTATTCCATAAACCCTGAATAATGCCATATTCCCTTTCATATATTATTCAAAATGTCTCAAGCATTTACCTATGGGAGAAAAAAACCTTTGACATTAACATTTTTAAACTACTGTTATCCCCATAGCATCATTGAGTCAGATGGAAGAACCTTGCTTGGTCGGATGAGTCTCGATTACAGCTGCGACATTCAGATGGCAGGGTCAGACTGTGGCGTAAACAACATGAAAGCATGGATCCATCCTGCCTTGTGTCAATGGTTCAGGCTGCTGGTGGTGTAATGGTGTGGGGGACATTTTCTTGGTCCACTTTGGCCCCTTAGTACCAATTGAATGTTTCCAGCACCTTGAAAGTATGTCAGGAAGAATGAAGGAAGAACGGAATCCAACCCAGTACTAGGAAGATGTGCCTAATAAAGTGGCCAGTGAGTATATATATCTGAGAAAGTGACATTACATTTTTTTTTTAAAAAGAAGTCCATATTTATGGCAAAATGCTGGTAAAATAAATGTTCCACCTAGACTGAACATTGATTGCACTCTGAAGTAAGTTAAGCAAACAAATCTAAGCATCATTTTATTCTTTCCTCTTCAGGACCAGAGCTTTTTCATAACATAAGTACCTTTTTTTTTTTTTGTTTCTGCCTCTACTCCCCTTGATCTGTCTGTGCTGATCACACAGTGAACAGTAAGCATGGGCTTCATAGCTCTGGATTACTGATCGCAATACGTGCAATTAGACAGCAGGGAGAGCAATCAGAGATCCCTGCAGGGTCTAGAAAGACCCTTCTGAGTCTCTCCTGTCCTCCAGTGAACTTCCAATGCGTGTGCAAACTATTTTTTCCATTTCTATGCCAACAATTTATCAGTGCTAGCTTTTTTTTTACATAGCAATTAAAATATCCCATATTAAAATATTTATTAGGCAAAATCTGTCTTGATTAAATAATTCCTTCTAGGATGGAGAAGCTCAACAGTACTAGGAGCGGCGTTTCTAACTATGCATTCAGTTAAATTTAGCAGAGTAGGTAGAACAGCATCTTTCAAACTTGATCCTTGGTTTTCTGGCGCTAAAGATTTTGTGTAACATGATGATGGTCCGAAAACCTTCTGTAGAATTTATTACATCTGAGATAACTTTCCGTCAGTACTTTGAATTAGGATTTTTTTTTTACATTCATGGCTTTTTGGAAAAAAAGTTTATATTTCTACAGTTATAAAAATATGAATATTTTCTAAAAGGCTTTCCCTTGAAAAATGTGTTAAAGCTTTGGTGAATTTCAATAATATCTATAAATGTTTATGGCCAATTTTACTGGGTACATGTTACTTAACGGTGGAGATTTTTTTCCCAAATTCACACAGATGGTTAAGTCTTGCCTTCATAATTTTAGTCTGTACCTTTGTTACTTGAGGCTCAGCTAAAATGGCTTCCTGTGGGTCGCAAGAGAAACGCATACTGATTTGAACAGGGTCAACACTTCAAAAGCACAGTGGGGTTCTGACAGCTAAGTCTGATCTTTCAAGTTTCATAGCAAAATCACTATTCAGTTCTGAATTATGAGCTTTGAACTGTTATTTTAAATGAGGTTACTTTGAACACTCTGGCGCTATATTTACATAGCATTCAGTACAAATGAGTTTATATTAAAAAAGTCAATATATGTTGTTGACCTCGTGGTCAGCTTGGAAGCAATGGAAGTAATTTACACCCGCTGTACTTGGCGTGAGATTAAATTGCTACTAATGTTGGCCCTAGTAAGCCTTTGGTGTTGTATGTATCTTTGTTACTTATGAAGTTTTTTTCTGGCTTCTGACCAATGGCCAGGGGCATAACTAGATGCCTCAGGGCCCGGGTGCGAGAATCTGTTAAGGGCCCCCCCACCCGGGCCCCCCCACCCCCTCACCCCCCCACCCCCTCACCCCCCCCAAAAAAACATGATTTTTACCCAACAATTTTTTTTCAACTAATTCAACAAATTCAATTTACATATTGAATCATATCTGTAAAAAAATCTAAGAAAAAGGGGCGCATGTACAAAGGGCATAATCCAGGGGTGTCCAAGTTTTTTCTCCAGTGGGCCACTTCATCAGAATTGTATACGTGTGCGGGCCGCACTCATTTTTCACTGTGACAAAAAATATGGCCTTTAATAAAATATGCAGATTAAAATAAAGTAAATAACACAAAACCTTTACTCTTCCTCTCACTGATTTCTGGGCCTTGAAAGTTTTGCGACTACAAATTCAGGATTCCCTAGATTTATTCCCTAGAAAATTCTGGACCAAAACATTCAGGGTTCACTTAGCCAAAACCGAAAATGACCCCCACCTTTAAAAATAATAATAAAAACTCACATGTTTAATAAAAGTAGGTAACACACAATTGGACAAAATTAGCAATATGACTTGGCATGATAGGAGTGTGATTGCTAACAGCAATCACACTCCTATCATACCCAGGCAACCAGTAAATGCTGGTACCTAGGCATGATGGGACTGTGCTCGCTGTGATTGCTGTTCGCAATCACACTCCTATCATGCCAAGTCAGCCAGTACATGCTGGTACAGGGTGGCTGTAAGTGATGTGCATACCCCATACTGCTGGCAGCATCACTACACAAGGGGGGCAGCTAGCTAGGTTTCAGCATGTACTGGCTGACTTGGCATGATAGGAGTGTGATTGCTAACAGTAGTCACAGTCCCATCATGCCTAGGTTCCAGCACTTACACATCCATCCAGTAAATGCTGGAACCTAGGCATGATGGGACTGTGATTGCTGTTAGCAATCACACTCCTATCATGCCAAGTCAGCCAATACACGCTGGTACAGGGTGGCTGTAAGTGATGTGCAGACCCCATACTGCTGGCAGCATCAATACACAAGGGGGGCAGCTAGCCAGGTTTCAGCATGTACTGGCTGACTTGGCATGATAGGAGTGTGATTGCTAACAGCAATCACAGTCCCATCATGCCTAGGTTCCAGCACTTACACATCCATCCAGTAAATGCTGGAACCTAGGCATTATGGGACTGTGATTGCTCTTAGCAATCACACTCCTATCATGCCAAGTCAGCCAGTACATGCTGATACAGGGTGGCTGTAAGTGCAGACCCCATACTGCTGGCAGCATCACTACACAAGGGGGGCAGCTGGCCAGGTTTCAGCATGTACTGGCTGACTTGGCATGATAGGAGTGTGATTGCTAACAGCAATCACAGTCCCATCATGCCTAGGTTCCAGCACTTACACATCCATGCTATCACACACACACACACACTCATTTATTCATATAATCATCAATTCACAGATTCATTCCCTCAATCACACACTCATTCAAACACCCTCCCCACCCCCTTACCTGCACTGCAGCTCCTCGATGCCGCTCACAGACTTCAGCAGGGGGCACGGCCTCCCTCTGCCTTCTCTGCTAAAGCACAGAGGAAGTAGGATATCACGTGAACTCCGCTTCCTCTGTGCAGTCCAGAAGACCCTCCCACAAGTAAGTAGCAGGGCTTGAGTTGCGGCTCGCGTAAGATCGGTTGCCCTGGCTGCCGATCTTACGCGGGCCGCACCTCGAGGTCTCACGGGCCGCATTTGGCCCGCGGGCCGCATGTTGGACGCCCCTGCCTTATTTAAAAAAAAACAAAAAAAAAACGGAAAAAAGATTTCGGGCGGCCCCTTGGCTTGGGCCCCCTTGCCGCCGGGGCCCGGTCGCAGTCGCGACCCCTGCGACCCCGGTAGTTCCGCCACTGCCAATGGCGTCTCCTTTTAATTACCAAAATTCATATATGTACAAGCCGGTTAATTCCACTTGAGATTTGCATTGCAGGAAGCGAGTTTAGAATTCTGGTTATTTATGTTCCCATTTTATGGAAATTCGCCTGGAATTGGGCAAAATTTTGTCACTTCTATAAGCCCAGGACTTTTGATGCTTTGTGTACCAGATACATGTAGGGTTGCTACCCAGAATTATGGAAGGTGGAAAACTTAGTAATGAGTTCTCTTTTAGCGAGTTAATTCATCATTTATACTGGAGGACATCACTTTGCAAGTGCTAGACAGCAACTTGTGAAATATGAGTGTGGCCTTTAAGGCAACCTTCGATTCAAGCTAATTAACATTGTAACACTTTTTATAACTTCCCATGAGGGGATGCCTTGACATAGCAGATTAGTTTGTGGGTATTTCCCCAGCACTAGTGGCTCCTTTTATTTAAGGTATATACTTGCAGGTTTAGTGTGATTAATTTGTTCTCCTTAGTGTGTTAAACATGGCTAACTTTCATTTCATTTTAGACATCCAATAAACTGTTTTAAGCAGGGACGCATGATGGCTGTTATAATTCAACCAGGCCAAGGACAACATTTCTGTTATTTACTACTTTTGAGATGACCTATATAATTCTCACTGGACCACAAGGTGATCTGCTTTGCGGGAGTTCATTTTCTCTTGATGGTAGATTACAGTGTTTTACAAACACATTACAGACTATTAGAGTTCTTGTAATAAAATTAACTTAATTGATAATTTCATTTTCAGAGCCATTTTATGCTATAATCTGTTTCAAATGTTCATCAATCCTCTTTAAAGAGTTCAATATAATTGTAAAGCACGGTATTCTTGTCTGTAAAATATTATCTATGACGACAGATTTAGATGTTTGACCCTAAAATTTTAAGATTTCATTAATTCACAAGTATTATGAATATCAAACTTACATGAACATGGGCACACTTAAAATACACTTTAAATACACATTTTTATTTATACCTTCTATAAAAGAACACATAGATTATATATATATATATATATATATATATATATATATATATCAACAAAATGGGAAAGAGTGGTTAAATTACATTTAAGGAATAGTTACTACAACATTAATGTTTAAGTCTATTAATAATACAGTTTTCCATTTCATATTTGTTAATATTTTTTTTTCTGCACTTTGTACTTTCTTATTGGATGAAATGTGAAAAAATGCAGTTAAAACTTAATTTGAAAATATTTATAAACATGTTGTAATGTGTTATATTGCTTTTATTGTTGCCCAACTGAACAAACACTATCTTCTTATGATTCTGCCTTGTAGGAAACAATAGAGCACCTTAGTCTAATCACCTGGGTGGTCCTTCTGACTCAAGAATATTTTTAGAGGAAACATTGAAACATAGGATTTGATCTGCCCATCTAGTCTTCCTATTTTCCCAGTGTAGGGGCTCAGATCTTAATCAGTCCTTGGTCTTGTCTTAGATTCAGATCCTTTATACCTATCCCATTCATGTTTACATGCATGACATTGAAGAAATCACTTCATTAGAGAAACTGGACTTAAACACCATTTCCGTTAAGAATTAACTCATCTTGGTACTTGAGCAGGTGGAATCTTTAACCTTCTAGTAGACCAACATTGAAAAAGTCACATAAACGTTCAATACTTGCATTATCTTCTTCAGATTAAATCACAGGGATACAACCTGTGTATTGCCATGTTATATCAAGGATAACACAAATACTGGCAATGCAGTATAAAAATCTGTTCTGTAGCCATACTAGGTTAAATTGTTGCAGCATTTGCTCATTAACCAGTTATACCCTATGGCTAAGTTTCTGAGTCCTCAGTGTGTCTTGATTCTGTGTTAGAATAAGGATAGACATGTCTTGCTAGCAGTAAGCTACAAGGTCCAACTGCTCTGTATGGACGGGTGTGATGTTTCTCATTCTTGACATGAACATTTATGTTCCTTCTGTAAGCTATTTGATTCTTTGCTGCTTATGGCAAATTAAAAGCCAATCTTTTTAACCAAACATGACTTTCAGTTTCCACCGCTGCAGTGATCCTTTACAGTTTTTCTCTACTGAATTCCGGTGCCTGTTAAAATCAATAGGGATTCAGTTCATGGCAACTCAAGGAGGCTGGTAGACTCCAAAGAGTTGTAGTGAGTGAATGTGGGCTTGAAATGTTTATTTTGAACCAAAAAAAAGACGAGGAGAATTTTAAATCTGGTGTCTAATTATTAGCCGATCTTTCTTTGGGGTATTTCTATCATCAGTAGTCCACGTGCTTATGTGAACAGTCTACTTAGATGCCAACATCTGCAGTTTTATTTTAGTAAAAATAGCAACACATAAATTAATAAAAATACTAATCCTAAGGGAGATCTTATCTGCCAGTGTCCCTGACAAAAGAGGTAGGCTCCCTCTCTGCAAATTCAGTAAAAATCAGGACTGTCTCACCCCCAAATGGGTCACAGTCCTCAATGACAGATCCTATGTGGCCACCTTGCTAAGGTATTTAAACAGAAAGCCACAGTATGACATACTTTTGTTCTGCTTTAATATATCGTGAGATGCTAAGGTAGAAGTATCAGCACCACCTCTAATCTCATCTCACCCATCTCTAACATCTGAAATTTTGGAGGGTATACAAATTAAGTTTATTTAGACCTACAACGCAGTAAAGATGATCATTTTAGGTGATAAAAAATAATCCCAAATTGCTTTAAAATGTCCAAATAAAACACACTTTTTTAAATGATGATATTGCCTGGAAGTGCTCCAGGTTCCCCAGGTATGACAATGGAGGGTGTGCAACTGTGTGTCTTTACCTAGTTCCATCTATTTCTTGCATTGACAATACTGCAGACTTTTCATGACCATTTAAAAGCTTGATCATTAAATTTCCAACTTCTGTATGAAGTAGGGAAGAAAATGTTAATGTCCCCAGGTAAGTATTTAACTGCACACCTATTGATGTACAGGTATCTGTTTTTTGCAATTTTGCAGACTTCAATTTATGAGCAAATTTCCAAAAGAAACAGCATGGATTATCGTAAAGCTGGCTATGAACCCTAATTGCCTTTTTTACTCTGTTCTTGGCACTCTTGCTACACATGAAAGCCAATGACTTTGTTATGTTGATTGGCTATTAAAATTCAAAATTTCAAGCTACTTACACATTGCAGGGCATGAAATTGTTTGCAATCCAGTTTTCATTTAGTGTTGGAATTTGTAAGCATTGTCACGTCCCTTTGTTTTTTCTTAATATTCACTTTTATTTTACCTGATGATACAGGAGAACTGTTACCTTTATATATTTTACCGAAACTAAGTACATTTAGTTTTTGGCATACACATCAGGTAGGTTTCTTAAACAAGTATTTTGCTTGTTTAATCTAACGCCACTACATAGAAGTTCTCAAAATGTGAGAATATTGACACATCTGCTACAAAGTTCTAAAATCATAGTACATAAAAGCCAAAAGGAAAAAAAATCAGTATACATTTTTTTACCTTACATTTTGTTTCAAGAACGCCAGCTGCTTACTCACTTACCGCTATTACAATATGGAGAGTGAGTTAAGTATACCATTGACTAAATATACAATTGAGAATAACAGTAACACTTGCGAAGACTAATTTTACTTAAGGAGAATAGGGAAATGCTTGTTCGAGCTTACAATCTATTAGATTTATGTTTGCCTTCTAAAAAACAAAAATATTTAAAATGCATGAAAGTGTACCATATGCATTTCAAGGGATTCATAAATGAAGGATGATGTTTATAATGTATTCCTTATTGCGGCAACGAAACACTTTCCAAGTCTTGAGTCTGTAAATAAGCCATCAAGCCAGCTAAATGACTCCTTTGAAAACATCCTGTCCACTGCTTTAGGAACACCCTTGTGAGTAGGTGAGTTACTGCATTAGTCATAGGGACAGGTGTATGCTGAGCACCACTGAACCTGCTTTGCTGTATAACTGCTGATTCCATTGAGTGCAGTACTATTACCCTAAGGACAAGGAAGGGCATTAAAAAATTATTTTTTACCAGGTTTCTGACTTTATACATTTTCTCTATTGATTTTATTACTAAAGTTCATTTCACCTGAATATACTTTTGTCCCAAATCCATGCATATTGTTCTTGATGGAGGCATTGTAATTTCATGCTCCCACATCTCACCCATAGCAGAGGATTAGGACTCACCTTGAAACCGTGAAACATTTCAGTCCTCTTTGGATGGTTTTGTATGAAGAAAAGTTGTTATGATTGTTATAATGATTAGTAGTGGCAGTAGACTGCTTTTACAATAATACCTCAAGGCATAGCTGGTATCACAGATGTTAATGTAGCCACTAAGAAGCTGGCACTGGCAACATCTAAATATATTCCTCAAATCCTATTTATGCCCATCCTCAGAACTGATCATCATAATCCAAATAACACATTAGCACAGTTTAAAATAATGTTTCCTTGACTTATGAAAGATTTTTTAACACCTACTTAAAAATGAGATGAGCAGTGTCATATTTACAACATTTTACAAATGCAGTTCTACTTTTTCATTTTAGCAAGTTTCCTAATGCATTTAAAAAGCTTGTGCAAGCAAATATGTCAGAGGAGTTTCTATTGCAAATCTTTACAGTGTGCTTTAAGGCAGCTCGCCATGGCTTGCACTGAATTCAGTGTGCTATATTACTTACAGTTGTGTGCAACAGAAAGTACACCCTCTTTAAATTCGATGGTTTTACATATCAGGACATTCCTTAGCAATCCTAAAAATTAGGTACATACAACCTCAGACGAACAACAACACACAACATAGTACAATGTGCCATGATTTATTCAACATAAATAAAGCCAAAATGGAGAAGCCATGTGTGAAAAACCAAGTAGACCCGTACTGCTTCCATAGGAATTAAGATGCGAAATAGTAGACAGGTGCTGCTAATCAGATGCCCTTAATTAATAGATCATCAGGATAGGAGGGGATACTTTGCCTCCTATCAGGTGCCAAGGGAAAAAGGAGACCAGGGGAGAGAGGGAGTGGATCCTGTTACCTACCCCTATATAAACCCTCCAGACACCTCACACAGGGCTTACTAGTTGAGCTGTGTACCTGGTTATCACCTATTCACACTCAAATACCTTGAAGTCTTCCTGGTTCTGACCCCTGGCTTTCCATTTCAGACTACTCTACTATGGATTTCTATTTTGACCCCTAGCTTGTGACCCCGATACTGTTTGATTGCTGCCTGCCTCAACCTCGATATTGCTGCCTGCCTCCACCACATTTCCAAACAATTTAAAGTCCATAATTCTACAGTGAGAAAGGTTATTCAAAAGTGGAAAACATTCAAGACAGTTGCCATTCTTTCCAGGTGTGAACGTTCCAGGACATTCACCCCAAGGTCAGACCGAGCAATGCTCAGAGAAACTGCAAAAAAACAACGAGTTACATCTCAGGACTCTACAGGCCTCAGCATGTTAAATGTTAAAGTTCATGATAGTACAATCAACTGAACAAGTATGGATTGTATGGAAGTGTTGTCAGGAGAAAGCCTCTTCTCTCTAAAAAGAATATGGCAGCATGGCTTCTGGAACAATGTCCTTTGGACAGACAAGACCAAAGTGGAGATGTTTGGCCATAATGCACAGTGCCACATTTGGCGAAAGCCGCATTTCAGCGCAAACACTTCATATCAGCTGTCAAGCAAGGTGGTGGAGGGGTGATGATTTTGGCTTGTTTTGCAGCCACAGGACCTGGGAACCTTGCAGTCAACCATGAACTATACTAAAGTATTCTAGAGTTAAATGTGAGGCCATCTGTCTGACAGCTAAAGCTTGGCTGAAATTGGGTCATGCAACAGGACAATGATCCCAAGCACAGCAGCAAGTCTACAACAGAATGGCTGAAAAACAAAACTCAAGGTGTTGCAATAGCTCAAAGTCCAGACGTCAACCCAGTTGAAATGCTGTGGCGAGACCTTAAGAGAGCTGTGCATTAAAAAAATGTCCACAAACCTCAATGAACTTAAGTTATTCAAGTCATTGCTGCTAAAGGTCTTTCTACAAGCTATTAAATCATAAAGTATACTTAGTTTTTCCTACACATGGTTTCTCTATTTTGGCTTTATTTTTGTTTATTATCTCGTTATTTGTAGAACCATAGAATTGTAAGTGGGTGCTTTCTTTTTCACACGACTGTACCTTGCAGCCAGGTCAGAGGCATCAGTAAGCCTAGTACAGTTGCTCCAGTGAATGGAAAAACACTTCTCAAGCTCTTCTTGCCACCAGATTGCATTCTGGATGAAATCTCAACTTGTACTTTCCTTGAATCTAAAAAAAATCCTTTTTTAACTATATATCAGCATGAAATCGATGCTCTAAATTGCAATGTGCAGACTCAGGTTTGACCTCTGGTGATCCTAATTTAATTTCCTCCATGGCTGGCTTGTAAAACAAGCAAACTAGGAAATAAAAGTGTACATATACAGAAACCAGGATATGGAGAAGAGAGGTGTAAATGAACCTCCTCTGCAATTACTGTAAATAAAGGTGGCAGATATGAATAAATTCAAAGTAATCCACTTGGATAGTAAAAAAGTGCTACATGAGTAATAAATGAGGTTGGGCTTTTGAGGCCCTTAAACAAAATACTCCAAAATCAGTATGAACACAAAATGTGAAGTAGTAGTTGCAAAACGTAAACAACATATTAGCATACATTAATGTGTTAATTAATATGTTTTGTGTTTTTTTCTTCATATTAATAGTCCATTATCCAAAGCATCCTAACAGGGGAAGATTATCACGTTCTGGTTAAAACAGACTAAAGTGTAAGCTTTTTTTATATTATCTGCCTTAATCTGGATCAACACCATTTGCTGCCATCTAGAAAAAAATTATTTTATAGACTTTTTTTCATCCTCACAAACTATGTAACAATGTAATTACGCCAGTTTTTCTCATTTACATTTCTCATTTGTTCTACATCAGTGATCAATATTACAGCTTTGATTGTCTTAGTTATTACCAAACTGTCATTCAGTCATTCAACATTTTTACTTTTACACACTTTCACACATCTGAAAAATCGCTGGTAAACATGAAAAATTAGTAATTAGTTCAGTTTACCTAGAACAGAGAAGTGTGAGGATGTTTGCTCTTACAGCTGTGCGTAATTACATTTATGTAATTTTGCAACTCTGCTTCTTTTGAATCCACGTTTAAAAAATCCATATTTTGTAAATTACATGTAACTACTAAATGAATAAAACATCTGGACATGCATAAAAATTCAATGAATACAAAAAATATACTATACAACTAGAATTTCAAGGGCGGAATTTTTCTTTTGAATGAAAAATAGGAAGGATAGAAGGATAGGTAGAAGGGTTGAACTTGATTGACTTTTTTTTAACCTAAAATACTATGCTACTTAGTTCATATTCTCTCAAGACAAAAATGTCACAATCTGGATAAATATCACTTTTTTACGTAGGTTAAATGCCTTTGCTGGAATAAAAAATGTTGTTCTGCTTCTACCAAAGGCATAGCCAGGGTATTTAAGCAAATTGTCTTCTACTTTGCATAATCCTCTGCCCACACTGCACATTTTGTTACATTTATGCTTCATCATACTTGAACAAAGAAATTTGATGTTTTTTTAATGTGTTTGGGTGTCACATCTACCAATACTCTAGTTAATCATAGGGCTTTGTTTTGCTACTTTGTGTATATAGTTATAACTACAGGGGTAAGGGCAAAGACTGGGGCTATGGTTGGCAAGTGGTCAACATTCAACAGGTAACTACCCATAATTATTTAATTTTACTTAACTTAGTGTTTCACCTACTCATGATCCTCTGGCTCTCTTAAATCTTCTTCCTGTGACCACAAAACCTCTATGCAGTTTGGTACTCTACAGGAATTACGTTGAACGCAACATGTAGTGCAACATAATTGCATAAATATGGAGGCTGCATCTGGTATAACATCCTATATGGAAACAATGTATTGCCAAAAGGCTGCTTTATTTTCAGCAATAAATAGCTTCACACATAGGGCCTTTGACTTCAGTAGAGGATAGAAGTACCCTGAAAATACAGCTAAATGGGGAGATGCTGGAGTGCTGTGAAGATAGAAGATATAGCTGGTTGTGTACAAAGAAGGAACTAGGTGGTAAGGAAAAATTTGTCAAGTTTTCTAGCTCATTGCTTCACCTACCTGTGGTGTAGACAGTACTAGGTACTAGAGGCCTGCGCGGGACTGTTTTCTTAATCCCGCTCCCGCTGAATTTCTGACAATTACCAACCGCTCCCGCAATGTGTGTGTTCCACTCCTGCCCGCTCCCGCAACATATGTGTCCAATCCCGCCTGCTCAAGCAACATATGTGTTTAATCCCACCCGCTCCCACAAACATTCATTCCCTCATTCACAGATACTCATTCATTTATTCATTCACAGATACTCATTCATTCCCTCAATCACACATACAAACTCCCCCACCCCCTTACCTGAACTGCAGATTTCCCGCTAACTCCTGCAAGGCTGCCTTTGCGTTGCTCGCACACAGCGGAACAAGAGAAGAGACAGTGTGTGCGAGCAACCTTGCGGGCGTGCGCGGGATTACTGGGACCCGCAGGTACATTGTCTGACCGCCCGCTCCCGTCTGCAATACCCGAAAAACCGCCCGCACCCTCAAGTTTTTTGACAGGACCTGCATCTTGATGCAGTACACTACTATTTACCCTACTATAAAATGTACTGCTCAAAAATTGGGAACACAGTAAGTAACTATAAGACATTTTCACTATAATGTTTACGTATGTTGCATATAAGTGGCAGGATTGCAGAAAGCACAGAAGATAAAAGAGATCAATCAAATAAGGGTACGGTGTTATATTTAAAGTTCACATTTTGTAGTGCAGCTCCTATTGGTAGCAGAATTTTTTGCTTATTTATATGGAAACAGAATGGCAGTGGCAGGAATTGTCTTTATATGATTAATTAAAAGACTGTTACAGAAATATTTCTGGTATCCAAAGTGTCACCACAAGCTAATTAAGAAGATAAAACTGCATCATTAAATAATTTGCAGCATACAATGGAAACTCCTAAAGGCTTAGTAATGTGGTTTCACTCCTGAAGGAATTAGGGGTTGAATACAAAACAATTAGCATTTAATTGATTAATTTGGCATATTTTAAAGAGCAATCAAATTCCAGAAACATAGCTAGCACATGTAAAGTAACAGTGAAGTTCTCAGTTGCAATGTCAAGGAATTATTGATTTATGTACTAATTTAAAAGATTACCTTTGTCAGTAGAACACAGACATTATGACAGATAATACCGTGAGTCACATTTACAGTGATAGGAATGCAAACTAGTTGTGGGATGTGACCAATGGAAAGCCAAGAGTAAGCAAGAGCATTGTTAGGTAATTACATTTTGTCTCAACATATAGTGGACATGGGCATTCACAACCAATGCAATAAGTCCTTGCTTTTCCTATTTTCCTTTTATTCTTCTGCTTCACATCTCTAATCTCACAGTCCCAAAATCCTTAGTTGACACCTTCAAACTCCAGAGTGAATAGATGAAGCATGGGCAACCTTCATGAGAACATTGTCCCACAGCTCTTCTGAGACATAGGAGCCAAGAGGTAACTGAGCCAGGCCAGTAGAGGCAGGCTTAGTTTAGCTTTGTCCTATTATGTCTTATAAGTTGGTGGGAACGTGAGGGACATTTTTAGCTTTGGACATTAATACCCCTTGCTTTGCGAACTGACCTAACGATTATCCTTGAGACTTGGGAATTGGCTGCCATACAGAAAGCCTCTTGTGGCAAAGCTCCCAGAAAAAAAGGGTTTCCATATAACTGCTGTTTATGCTACAAATTAGAAATATCTGCTTGTATAAACCAGATCTAAAAAAGGATAAATGAATTATTGGGATTGGCATTTGAAATAATTAAATAGTCCAGTGTTTTCTACTCCCCCATATTTTCAAATATATTTTAAGAGGCATAACTAATTTAAAATAGTAGGGACATCTGCCATCATTTGCTACCTGTTTACAGTTGACAGTTATACAAAAATTGAAACACTGAACTGAACATTTTGTATATATTGTAAGAGTATTACCGAAAAAAAAGCAAACTCACTTTAAAAAATTAATTTATAAGAGAACGTGGATGTGACATGATCAATTATGTGTCTTAATACAAGTAGTCCCAGAGGGGTTTATTCACTGAAAGGAGAGTTGTCAGGAAAGTTGTGTTTAAGCTTCTTTACTTCACTATACATTATGAAGGTCCTACTCCAGTTAACTTCTCCTATAGGAATAGATGACTGCCTCTGTATAATGTATACTGTAGCTAGATGAGAAAGAGTTCTCCAAACTCTCTTTAAACATTGCATTATACATTATACAGGGCCGACGTAGCCCTTCAAGCTAGAGATACTTGTTAGTGTTGAATAGTGAAGTGAGAATTAAAAACACATAAACCCCAATAAGGAATAGCTGCACACAAGTCTTTGTCTACTAATAGTATAATATGAGAGAATTAATGGTTTCCAAAGGGGTTTGGGGGCTAAGGTGAAAATGGTACACTCATCATGCAGTTTTTCTGACATGTTGGCACCAGCAGTAGCAGTTCTCAAACTTAATAAAAAGAAGTATAAATATTAAAACGTGGCTGAAGTACATTTAGAAACTACAAATATTCGTGACTTGAACAACATACTAACAAGGGGAATTTGAAAGATTCAATAATTATCTGTAGGCTACTTTAAAATACAAATGTATCTATATAACCAAGTTTCAGTGAATAACAAGCAACATATAAAAATGTGTTTCATCACTAAATCTAAAATCTTATTATGAGGAGAGGAACTGAAAGAATGTGATGGGAACACTTGTAAAATAATTTTTTATTTGAAACACAAAGACCTTTGAAGATTACAGGAATGTATAAAAAAGTTGCAAGATTATAGAAGCATTTCTTGGTATTACCGGTAAGTTTAATTTGTTAAGGGTGGATAGATTTATATATATATAATAATAGTTGATTAACTGAAAAGGATGTACTTTACAACATACTGAACATATTGATGATTGTTGAGTATATGTATAGCCTAAGACACCTCCATAAGCTATATTCTAGAAAACACTGAAATCTACATGCAAAGTTGAATCTAATGCTTCCTCAATAATTATCGATTCTCCATTGGTCCCCTATCTCTATTTAAATCAATAGCCCTTCATGCACAAATACATCAATTGATAAGTTTGTAATAAAGAAATTTAATAAAAATGCATGTTTTAGAAAAGAGGGGACCTGTCAGGATATATGTCCTCTACTTGTCCACATCATGCTTAGTGATGTTGAAGTCCAATTGATATGAAAAGGGAAGCATGTGCCCAGCTTCTCCTTTGACATTTTGTGTAAGACATTTTTAGGAAGGAGAGGGTGGCACTCTCTAGTTCATCTTTGATAATTTACAAGGTGATAGAGCTCTTAGAGTCACCATCCAACTTGGGAGTAAGTTGCTCGGACCTTGATACAATTCAGCTGATTTGTTTGTGTGCACATGAGCCAGAGTGCACCGCAACTGTTGAAGCCAAACACAGTCAAATTAATATAAGTTCTGTCACTGTGGTTGCCTCACAGCTCTATGACACTTTATACAACCCATGGTTGAAAAAAAGAAACCTCACAGACCAAAGCACAATGCATAACAAATGTATGAGTCAAGTGGTTCTTATCTGCCATCATATTCAGTTTCTTTGTTAAGGATGTTCCAAGCAAGATCATACTTTTTTTTAATAAACAACACAACAGAATTCATGTTCACATATTCAAACTAGCTTTGCATGTTTCTAAGATTCAGGAGTCCATAAATTATTCAGCGCTTTTAATGCCATGTTGGATTCCCATTGACAGCTTGTTCTTTGAAACCATTGGTAGTTGTTTCATGAGAGAATTGGCTACTGGTTTTCATGAGAGACCATTAATTTACATTTTATAAAAAAGGTTACTCTTTTTTTATATAAAGTTAATGTTTTGTTTTGTTTTTCCTGTTAATTTTGTATTGGCAGATCGTTGTATTGTATCATTTTCACCAATAAACTATTGGAGATATAAATGATACAATAAACACATTGTGCTCATTTTTTTTATAACACATTAATACATTATGGGAGGAATAATTTCAGGATTTTTGTCAGGATCCTTTTTAAAAATAACCACTTTTTTATAAATATACATGGGTTTGCTTATGATTGGTTACAGTAAGTTACAATATATGAAAGTATGTCCTTACAATAAACAAGGGTAAACTCCAGCAACATTAGAAGGACCAAAAGGATCCAATGAGGCACGAAAAAACAAAGTCGGGACAGAAGAAAGAAAAGGGGGTGCCAGACGAGAATACTCCAGATCGTAGTTGGGTACCTTTGTCCAGAGTCTCCCACAGAAATAACCACTTTTTAAACTTTAGTTATTATACTTTATTTCCCTATTAATATATCATCCTCCTATTTTGCCCTGTGTAGTATTTTTCGTGATGCTCCTACTTAGAAAAGAATAATAGTCTACAAAAGACGGCATAACATTTAAATGTTTGCAAAATCCATTACTCTACTATCTAAAAACATGTTTTTAGATACCAAAATCTACCAAGTACTGCCAGGCAGTTAATTTCAATTTAGCCACCAAAGAATAGCATAAACAGTGTATAAATAATAATTATGATTATAAAACAGATAATAATCTAAAAGAAAAATTACAGATGTTACTCCTTCCTACACTGAAAAGTGTTAAGACTCCAGGGAGAGGTGCTGGAAATAACTGTTCCTGGCATCTGCGCTACATATGGGACTCTACTAAAGTACAATACAATTGGCAAATATTAATCAGGATAAGTTACAGGATAAGTAACAAAAATATCCAAGGACACTTTTGTTTACAGTCTACATAGTTTATTTTCTCCCGGTACCGCATGTCTTTAAAAAAGCAGAGAAGAAAGATATGGCATGGAGGAGGGCAGCTGGAGACGCTTCGCAGACTTACGCCTAGAGCAACGCAGATGATTAATATCCCATCGTGTATATATATATATCTATATATATCTATATCTATATATATATATATATATACACATACACACTTGTGTATTTATATACTGTATATTTGTGTGTGTTTAAAATGTACAAACACAGTACCATCAAGGGTACTACATTAACAGTTTATCTAAGCTAATTCCCTCACCGTGTGTTGAGATATTTCATTTTACTAAAAGTTACATATCATATCAAGTCAACCTGGCAGGAAGGGCCAATTTCATACACAATATATAGTAAAACCATATCAAGGTAACTACAACATGTAGATACATAAAGTGGATAAATGTCTACGGCACATTGCATCCTTGTAAAAAAAATGGCGCCTTATGTGTTCAGTATACTTCCTAACACCCTTCATCATCAATAACGATGATTTACTTTTTAAAGTACTTCTTAGTGTACAGCAGTGAATGTGCTAGTTTTATACATATAAATAAGAGGCAGTCCAATAATAAAAGTATCCTGCTTACCGTGGCACCTGTCATAAAGTTCTAATACAGAAAATGATATAAGTAGAACATTTTGCAAGCTGAGGTTATGTTAGAAATATGAGCATTACTAAGATTCATTATTTCTCAATTTCTCAATTCAACAATGATAAAATGAACTGCCGTATGACTACAACAGACAACGGGGAGCATATGGATGAAAGTTATATTTGAAACAGTATGAGAGTGTCATTAGACTGCATTAAAAATTCAGGCCAATTGTGAATAACATCAACAAACACAGCATACTGTAAACAAGTATGTTTAGTAGCAAATTTAGTATAAATTTGTAAAAAGAAACTATTGCTTCACAACAAACTATAAAACCAATGGATGAACACATTTCATTTGTGCACATTCCCCGAACAAACGCGGTAGATTAGACATAAAATTAATGGTGTCTAGATAGACTAGACAGGGACAGGGGGGCAATTGACCCCCAGGCCGCCCTGAATCTAAATTAAACGGCCGCGCGGCCGCCCATTTAAGTGAAAGATTCGGCCACGCCAGGGTCGTCTTTTATGCGGGGTAAAAGCCCGCAGCACCCATGGTGCGCCGGCCGCTTTAAAATCATTAAGCGGCCAACGTGCCTGCACCATGCCGCCAGTGCCTCAGTGAGGCTCTTTGTCCTGCCCCATTGACGATGTGATGTGCAGCTCAAGGGGGCAGCAAAAAAAGGAAGTATTAAAAAAATAAAAAAATTGTTGGGGTAATAGGTGGAAAGGGAACCCATATTCAAAGGGGGGCTGCCTTGGGACAACAATTAAATACAAAAAGGGGGTGGCTAGGGGTATAAGTACACAACAGGGTGGTTGGGGTACCACATAAATCAGTAAACAAAGGGGGGTGGGTGGCTGGGGGTAATAGACATGGGTCATTAACAATACAAAGGAGGACATCAATACACAAGGGAGGGGGGCTGGCTGGGGACATCACATAAATTAATACACAAGGGTGTTGGGGCATAATGCACAAAGGGAGCTTGCTGGGGACACAAATCCACATGGGGCAATACACAAGGGTGTGGGGCAAATACATTAAAACCAAAGGGGGGATGGCTGGGGCATCAATACACAAGGGGTAAACAAACAGCATTTTTGATGCTTTGTGTAGATCAACCCGTACTGATGTGGGTGTCAGTGTGGTTGAGCCTGTCCTGGTGTGTGTGTCTGGGTGTCAGTGTGGCAGAGCCTAACCTGGTGTCTGTGTGTTTGGCTGTCTGTGTGGCAGAGGCTGTCCTGGTGTCTGTGTGTTTGGCTGTCTGTGTGGCAGAGCCTGTCCTGGTGTCTGTGTGTTTGGTTGTCGGTGTGGCAGAGCTTGTCCTGGTGTGTGTATTTGGGTGTCGGTATGGCAGAGCCTGTCCTGGTGTGTGTTTTGTTGGAATTCCTCCTCGTTTTCACATTTTTGTATGAATTAACGAATTATGAAAATTTGGTAAAATTTTAATTTGGAGGAATCCAAAAATAATCTTGAACAGGTCACAAAGGCTTCGGGTAATGTTCATAATATAAAACTGGATGGCAAACAATTATTGCTTGGACCATACTTTTCAACTGTTTCATGTTGATAACATTAAAGTAGTATGTAGAAAAAAAACCACAAGTGATCATTTGCAACACTTTACAAGCCACACTTAATGAAACCTCTATGCTCACTTCCTCAGAAGTGTTGCATAATAATGTCTGAGCATGTATTGTGTTAATTTGGCTGGACTGATTGGAAATCCATTCATCTCAGAGTTCAGAAATTAAGCCAGTAAACATTGTTGTGTAAGCAAAAAATGAATGACTGCTGAGAAATTCAAACACTCATTGACTGGGACAATAAACATGCTATTATTTAATTTCTGTGGTGGGCTTGGACACTCAATAGAACTAGGAATAATGCATTCAATTCCACATTTGGTTACAATAGTGTTTTATTCAATAGAGTAGGAGGGACAACACCTCCAGAATAGCTAAATAAGCCTTTCAGATGACATCAACTAACCTTGGTGAGCATTTGCGAGAAATTATTGTGACTTTGTAATAATAATGGTAATATTATATACATTAATATATTATATATATATGATAATGTTTAGACTATACAGAGCTGGCTAGATTCTCATTTTGCCGGTAACGTGGCAAAGCATGCTGACATACACTGAAGGTAGTAGTATGGTTGGTAAACCTCTTCATACAAATTTACAGAAAAGTGATAGCTGCATTTCTCCAAGTAAAGAAAGTCAGTAAAATTTGAATTACATGTTTTCTATAGTTTTCTTCTACTATTGACAAATAAGGTTCAGTGTAGGTAGTACAGCAGTGTTTTTAAAGCTTACTTTTATAATTAATTGTTATTTAAGTTGGTTTGACCATGTTTAGTAGACTACATGCCAATATCACCAGGATATTAAATACTGATCTAGGGGCATATTAATAAGTTCTGAATTTCAGAGTCTATGGATAAATTCTGTTCTTTACAATACAATTTTCTAATTATGTCTTGGTAGTTTGAACTTTTACTTAATCTAACGGTTCATGGCACTGTAAATTGTTACACATAACACTGCGATGCTATTATCATTACAATAATCCTTTTTTTTCCTTGACAAACTTTAGACTCAATCTCAGAGCAGTATATCTGAAGCAACACTATAATGTGTGAGATATCAGTCTTCTCTTTATTTGTCTGAGTGCTTTGTCACAACCCTTACAGATGATGAACCTGGGGCTACAAAAAATGGTTTGCTACAAAAAACATCTGATTATTAGGAGTAGAACAGGTTCTCATATTACTTTTGTCCTGAAAACTAAGTAGGTTTGTGATCCTTTTAAGGCATCATTCTGTTCACAACGTCCACTGATTTGATGTGCGCTTAGAAAAAACTGCATTAAGAGCTATCAGAAATTTGATCCACTGGAGCCATACCTCAGGAGCTTAAATACTTAACTATATATATATATATATATATATATATACACACATACTCAAGATTTTTTCAAGAAAACTAAAATGCCGGAACTTAATTGTTCCAGTTGTTATATGCGTAATCTGTACATCCAAAATTAAAAAATATATTATTAACATTTTATGTATATCTCTAAAATGGAAAAGGGTGATTTTTTTTTACTTAGGTGTTTTTTTTTATTCATCACATGTACCTGATTAAAACAGAAAATATTAAAATTTACATAATTCAATCATTTTTCACACTACTATTATGAAAGGGGCAGTGAACTAATGACAAGCTTAACTGTGCATTCCATTCTATACCATCGAAATGGCTGAGATCAGCTCATATATCCCAGAACTCCATGTTTAAAAAGCTGCAGCGTTATATAATCCAATTGTAAAAAAAAAAAAAAAAATAAAGCATGTGAAAGAGCTTACTAGGGCATGAGTGCAGCATAATCATGTTGCAGCTAAAATAACGCTTGATTTGAGTCTGCCATAAGAAAGTAAATGCAACTTATGACAAGTAAAGGCAAAACATTAACTTTACCAGTATTTTAAACAAATAAACTCTGTATTTTATTTTATTTTTCTAAACTTTGATCACATAAAACACCTAAATCTAAGATTCATATGCAGCATCTATAGAAACAACATATCAGTGGCTGCTTTTGTGTCACATGACAAGTAATCTTGGAAAAAATTGTTAATAATGGTGATGCTAGAGAATTATTTCTGAGAATGTTTTGGGCATTCAACAGTACATGGAATGATGCCACTTCAAGACAAACCTAAAATTATATTTAAAGAAAAATAGAAATGAGAAAGAAGACATGAAAGAGAGGAGAGCGCAAGGTGAGGGAAAACCTTTTAACTGGCAAGCAATAGTAATTGCTCTGCATCAGAATAAAAGAAAACAGTTGCCTACAGTTTTAATGCTCCAGTCAGACTGGCAGTGGCAGTCAACCTCAGTCTCTACACTAAGGAATAGCTTTCATCTCCAGTTGTGCATGCAGATGGCCTCCAGCTACAGCAACACATGCAGATCTGCACGCTGCACAAAAGGCTAGCTGATCTCCTGTGCACCAAGGAGAGCTTGCACAGGATGAAAATGAATGTCGGTTCTCTGTCTCTACTCAGTTTCTACACTGCACCTAAGTGTTGCACTGGCCCGCTATCACCTCCATAAATGATGCTTAGAGCCAACCCCGTGGAGTGCAGACAAAGGTTGCTTCTGGTCTAGTCGTTTCCAGGAAATAAATTTAGGATATGGGTGCCACAGTACCTCTTTATATTGGGGCTTTCCTGGATAGGGAAACAGCTGTACTTCATTGGTATTATAAGCAATTGAAACTCTACAAAGCGATTAAGTGGTTGATGAAAATACATTTTTGAGTAAAAAAAATAGAACTGAAGACTTAAGTCACTAAACTAGTCAACATGAATGCATATAGTTAAACTCAAAAATCAACCCAAGATATACTTAAATTTCCATGTATTTTGTCCTTCATCACCATGTTTAGAGTCCTCCCTTTTCATAATCGATCTTTTAACTAAATAATTGACTCGAGCCACAAATAACAACTGGACTGGATATTGAAGAGGTAGGCAGAAAGCAAAGTAAAAACAGATTGCTAAAGTCAGTAAACCAGTTAAGGTCCTGTAGAATTGTTCCCGGGCCGAAAACTCTTTAATCTGGTCTTGCCTCCGTTGAGTCTCCTAAAACGTTCTGGAACCAACCAACAGCTGTCAACTTGGCCACACCCCTCCTCCCGGAACATCCTCAACCCTTCCCACAGGAAGCAACCAAAACCACAGAAACCACAGGGGAAGACACTCTTCTCCAGGGCTGGCAGGGTCATGTACCTCTTGCATTGAGGGACTCCAGGGGCTCCTTTCTTCCTCAGATGTATCTGATTTTTAGGATTTCAGACTATTTGATGGGCATGAGTATATCAGTAACAGCTCTAAAATTCACAAAAATATGTATGTTACATTTATAAATTTAAATCTGTGTAAATAACATAAATGTATTACTCAATTACAGCTACAGCTAGCAATAGGATAAAACATTTTCGTAAAGATACAGCCTTTAGTCATACCTCTTACATTCCAATATAAAATCGTAAAACACATAAAAAAACTGTGGTGAAAACAAGGTTAAAGTCAAGCATCTAATGTTCTTTAATTTTTGAATACCTAAGTAAACAGATCCCATGGAGATGCTGCTTTTGTACAACTTGATTATTTATGTCTACTAGTTTTGGCTGGTGTATGTTGTTAACGGTCTCTGGAATCTCTTCAATTCGATGCTTTTCTCAACTATTGTCCTTTTTCATACAAGATGATGAAACACTGACATTTACACTGACTTCTGTTTGCTCATCAACCAATTCATTTCTACTTCTGTTACTATGGTAATTCCCAGATTTTAGGTTACTGGGATTTCTAAATAGTGTTTGGCATATCAGAGCTGTGTCTCAAAATCATTTAACCGCAAATGTGGAAGATATCCGCCATATGCATAAAATCAAAGAACCTACTAAATTATAGGATATCTTGCGCAATACCTGAAAAATGTTTTTGTATGATTCTTTTTTTTTGTTTACCAAATATATTTTGATGAATGGGTGTAGATGGATTGCATGATGTTTTTGGTAATAAAAAGGTGTTTACAAGGCATGTATGGCATACTGATTAGAGCTGTGTCACGGGCAACAATAGAAGTAACTGCAAATTTGCATTTGGTTTGTACTTAAATTTTAGTATTCAACACCAAAATGTTACAAATATCCATTGAGTTTAAAAGATAATGGCAACATATTGACAGGAGGTGACTATTCTCTGGGTAATCATGCACTTGGCCCCATTCATAGACACAACCTAGCCAAGGTATGGCCTCAGTATATTAACTTATTGATCAGGACTTTGCTCTGTTTCAATAATGGCTAACACTTTGGTATTTGAAACTAAAGCAAGATTTACTGATTTTTTTTTAATATGAAAAGCTACACTTTATTGCATGTGTAAAAATTGTAAGTACTTGGACAGACTAAATACCATAAATCTAAATACAAACACTAAACATTATTACCACTTACAATATTTTCTGGTATAATAAACTTAAAGTATCCATAAGAAAATGTTAATAACCTTCTCCATTTTCATCTTTGTAAAATTCCACCCCCTGAGATATGCGGTGTCTTCAGTGATAAGTACAGCCAATATTACTAATTGCAATTATCTCCATCTGTAAATATGACTTCTTTGTTAATTGCTTTTGTGTATTGATTTTAATAGCTGGTTTAGTAACATGCCAACAATTTGTTATAATGATATATGATATAATAGATATATTTTTTTTTAATAGCAAAACAACAAGTAAATACAACATAAATAATGATTGCACACAGTCATTTTAATATCATTTAATTAAATATTGAATATATAGTACAGTTGTTCAATAATGGTCATTTACATAATTACTAGTGGGGAAAAGATATATGTGGATTTTCTAGTACTTGCTTGCTATTATCTTTGTGCTAGTAGAGTTGAATGTGTTTATGCCATAGTAAAGCATGAATAAACAATTTATAAGTACTTATCACCCGCTGAGTACATTTCAGTAAAGATAACATTCCGGAGCAACATCTATAACGCTCCTTGTGGAATTACTTCAGTCATTGTTTCAGTAATTGCTTGCCCTCTTGACATCCCACCTTCTCATAAGATATCACATGATCAAGCTAGATGACTTTGATTTATATGTTCAGAATAAGTAGTGGGTTTTTTTATAGAAAATTTATAATTTATTAGTTCAATATTATGTAAACCTGAAATACAGCTTGCCTACTTAAAGTAGAGATTAATTTTACAAAAATAAAATTGCTTGGTTGGGGTTTATAACTGAAGATCCAACAGGATATGGCTTATAGGTGTGTTTTATAAGGGTCTAATTGGCCCTTGAGAATAGCTTGGACATGAAAGGGATGAAGGGTGCATTCTTTCCCTTGCTACTCAGAAGTTAATGCAAGTTACCCCCATGTTTAGCATGTATTGTGATGGCAAAAGGGAATAATTGCTAAACATAACGTCTGCCTGCAATGCTTTGAGTGCTAGAACACCAAGTTCTGTACCATTAGGACTGATAACAACTGTTTCATTTCAAGACACTGTCATCTGTCGAATAAATACAAGGAAGTCAATTCTAAATAAGAACATCTGGAAGAAGTAAGACTGAACAAAGAGTGACAAAGGCAAAACATACTAACTATGACAAAATCTATGACAAATAAAATTTCAATTCTAAATGTATTCAAAATCAAAGGAGCTACCTATAATATTGTATGTATTATACTAAGGTTTATAAGCATACTTGTGAACTTTTTCTACATACTGGCTCAGATGTCTATCTCTCCCTCTTCAAACATGAGCCCAGAGGGGGAGAGAAATACAATTATTACTTGTGCCAAGGGGAGAACTTTTGCAGAGGTAAACACCATTACCCAGCAACCTCTCGAAAGCTGACTTGGGGCTTATTAATCAACTATGATGACCCGTGCCTCTAGAGCAAATGTGGAACATTTATAGATATTCTAGTGCTATATATACATAGGTGTATATGTAGTTGCAAAATACAGCAATAACCGGGACAGCTAATAATCTGGATCTGGAATTACCAATGCGCTTCCATACCCATAAAAGCTTTTTTCAAAGCATATCCCAAGTCTCTAAAGCTCAATACAGACCACAGGGGAATTTACCACGTGCATGCTGGAGGCAACTGTGTTAATCTAAACCTTACATCTGTGCTACTATTTTGTTGTAAGATTCACCCAAAATAATGTGATTCCCATCAAATATTATTATGAGCATATTTACAATTCAGGGTGGGATAGGAAATAAATAAAAAGGTGAGTTAGGTAATGATTTAGGTAGATTTCCTGGGGCTTACTTATATGGTAAGTTGGGCAAATCAGAAGTAATAGTTATATGGGATTGCGGTTAGGGGAGACTAATTATATATAGCTTTACGAGTAAAAGAAAAAAATAACCATGGATAATAAACTTGGCAAATGTGTGTGAAAGCCAAACTAGGCAGATATTGTATTCCAAAACATATGTCAAAGGCACTTAATGATACTAAACCTATACTGTAGCTACTATAGAATAATGATGGTAAATGAGCTCACGTACCGGAAATTGATACATTATAGCATGTACATTTCAAACAATATAACATAGGCTTACAATCATTAAGGTCTAAACTGAAAAACACACACTGCCCCATACAATTCAAACAAATGTATTTTACCCCTTGTATTGCTAAAAACAAGTTAAAAGAATGTGATGCAAGCCACAAAAACCTTCAATAACAAATACAACTTAATCCCCAGTTTCTTTTTTTGCACATAAACATACACTTCATCTGCAAGACCCAATCGTATATGGAATGACTTACTAAATAGTTATAAGGAAAGAAACAGTTCATTACAGGCAGTAATAATGTTTCTGCACCTTTTTCTCCGTAAATCTGTCTGCATTATTCTGGTACTTCCGCAAAAGGGTGGAGCCACAGGGACAGCCTCTCCCCCGTTCCACCAATTGGGAAGATGGTGTGTCCTAACGCCTTTTGCGGAACTGCCCTGGGAGGCCTGGTTCACATAGAAGCGGACAAAGAAAGAAGAACAAGAAGAGGCAATAGAAGAAGTGGAGCTGTGGGAAAAGTGACAAGGACACAGAAGCAGTTGAGGGGAAGGTGGGGGAGAAATTGAGAGAGCATGAGAGTGTGAGAGAGAGCATGAGAGTGTGAGAGAGAGCATGAGAGAGTGTAAAAGAGAGCATGAAAAAAAACGAAATGCAAACGACAATTCAGAACTCTGCAAATTTCTTTCAAATTTTAATTTGTACAAATCCAAAAAGCACCGACTGAATTGCTTAGCAGGTACTATAGGCGGTTGGCACTGAACAGGTCAAAGGTGCCACTCTATGGTCATCTCCTTTTAGCAAGCTAGTCCATGCAGAAGAGGTGTGCTGGCTACTTAGTTCACTTATATCTCTAGAAACCCTAAGGCTGCCTTATTCATTCAACACACCTTCATTAAAACAGTGAAGCCAGAATAATATAGACGGGTCAGCGGAGAAAGAGAAGTGCAGAATCTCTTCTCTTTCTCCACAGATCCGTCTGCATTATTCGGGCCTCCTGTAGCACTTCAACAACAGGGTGAAGCCTCAGCATGCTACACAGGGGAATGGTTTTCCTTGAGGTGCATGCAGAGGGTCCACCCCAATGCAGGCATAAATATTCAGATGTACACAACTTTTTTATGCCTTTTATGTTTTTCCTGTTGTACACTCCTCTATTCTTATATCATTTTTATACTATGCATATTTGCAGCCCCTCTTGCACAACAGGTGCCTCATTAATGGCATCCAAAGAAGGCTTCAAATTGCTTGAGAGTCTCACTTAGGTTAAAAAGCAGTGAAGTCCCATCGATTCATCTCCTTGGAAAGCAATACAGCTCTAAAAAAATAGATAGGACTTTGCAAATTTGGGGGACTTTGAAGTAGTGGTCGACTAAGCAACATATGGTCATATGGTTTTGACCGAATCCCCAATTAATGCCTTGCTAAATTCTTGGTTTGTTTTAGGAAAGAAAAAGATTGTCTGAAAACTAATGGACCAAACAGAAAAAATTTGTCCAAAATGTTTTTTTTGTCCTTGTGCACACATCTAATAAAATAGTGTAAACAGTTCCCCTTTCTGTAGCCCAAAAAAATATTTTACAGCCAAAACTTTACTATTTAGAAAAAAATGAATTATCATTCTTTTAATGGTGGCAAAGGGATAGCTATAAAATATGATTTGACCTCAAATTATCCCAGTTCAGTTGGGATGATATAATTATATATATTATCCTTCACATATACATTTTTGGCACAAAACATACACGAGAAGATAAGATAATGGTTATAACATTAGTGCTGAATGTCTGTACAAGCTGATGGAATAAAAATGACATTGTAAAAGGCAATCAAACAAGCTGCTCGAAATCGTCAATTACCCAGCTGGATTTAATGTGTTCCAAACAGGACACAGAAGACTCTTGTAGCTTGTGTTTCTGAGACACAGCAACAACCCAGTGCCATACCTTCCTTAAACTGTCCCTGGGACTCTTTGCACCTTAACCTTGTAACATTAAGATTTTAAGCACATTTGAGCAGGTCCCTCCTCACCTGTTGTCAAATTGTTATATTCTACTTGTTATGTCCTGTCTACCCATTGTACAGCACTAAGGAATATGATGGCGCTATATAAAATGATAAATAATATTAATAATTACTATCATGATGATTACTGGAACCAAAAAGTATAATATTGTTAAATGAAGGAAAGTTTATTTTTTATTTTTAAAGATATTATTTATTGAGGCCTGTATAGTTATTAACATTATTTAGAAAAGCACCAGGTAGGAGTGAAATATTAATTATTTTTTCCACATTGTATGATCCAAAATACCTGAAAACTAGAAATAAGATGTAGGAAATGTACGCCTATCTTTGAATGTTCATGGACAGAATGATATTCAGACTATGACTTTTTTAAACCCACTGATACCAATGAATATAGTCATAAAAAAAGCTGCCACCATCCACAATAGCTGAATGGAATCCCAAAGGCCCAACTGCACTATAAATTCGACTCTGGATTCTTTAGCTATCTATGTCCGATGGCCAGCCTGGGCCTGACTCTTAAAGAGACAGGTGCCCAATGGAGATAATTTGTCCCTTGTGTCACACACAGAAAGATTGGAGACACCGGTTTAGGTAGAACCCAAGTGTAGCGGTAACGTGGTCAAACAAGCCAAGGAGTCAGGATCAACGGATAACACGCCGAGGTCAGGATACCAGAGAATCAACGTAAACAAGCTGAGGTCAAACATGAAAGGACCACCGAGGATAACGCACACTGAGGATTAGCACTATAAGCATAAGGGACCATCAGAGGGCAAGAATCATAGGAAACAGGGAGGTTTAGATAGGAACTGGAAGGAAGGGGCATGGAATTCAGTTTGGCACCAAAAATCAGTCAAAAAATTCCGGTGTCAGGACCTGCGGTCATCTTGTGTGTGTGGTGTAATCTCCCATTATAAAGCCCTGTAGTTCTGGAGTCGACCACTGAGCATGCACAGAATCTTCAGTTACAGGACCTTACTGCCACAGGGAGGGAGGTCTCCCTCTCCTGCGTGGCTGTTCCAGTGAAGGTGGCTGCAGAGTAGAGGTGGGTCTCCCTCGCCTCTGATGCAACTGCTGCTGTGGCGGTTGAGAGGTGGAGAGGGGTCTTCCCCTTCCTCAAGAAGAAGGCAGGGAAGAGGAGCATTATGTATGCAGGTACGCAACACCTTGATTGGTTTGTTTTTTTACAGGGACTGTCCCAATAATTCTTATAGATATTCTCAGCAGCATGACCTTTAAGCAAAAGGAAATTGGCTACAAATAAGTGTTTATGTAAAATCTGTATAATATGTATAATAATATGTTTGAATAGTAACTTTAGTTAATAGTCTATCGTTTTCCATATAGGATTCATGTCTTGGACATAAGACAAGTCAGCTATACTTTTTTGCCCATTTCATTGTTCTGTACTTTATTGATGCCTGAATGTCTAAAGTTTTATTAACTTCAAAGCAAATATATAGAAGTATATTGTATGTCAGGCCAGAAGAAGCAGAACATTTGAAGAAGAAATCCACCTGAGAAAAAAGCAGAGTTATATATGAAGCAAGCTGGGCACAAAAATATTATCTGCAAAGGGGTAGATGCTAAGTTCAAAGCAAGCTCTCCAAAGGCTTTCTTTAGCCTAACATTTGAACAGAGAAACTGAAGACTACATATGAAGATAAGCAAAATGTTTTTTTTTGCCAAGATCTAAACAAAATTACAATAACAACTCTGTTGTAAAAATATGGTTGGAAACTAATCTCTAAACCATGAGTTGCAATTTAAACATTCCGGCATATTGACATCAACATGAAGGGGTCACTATGATGATTATCACTCACACTAACCCCACACACTAAAACCTACACACGAGTGCTAACACCAAATGTACATACCCATGCTAGCACCATACACTAATGTAAACACACTCTAACACCATATGCTGACATACACACACTCATTCTAACACTATACACTAATGCACAAACTATAACACTATACAGTAACACGTACATACACATGCTAACAGCATCTTCTCACACATGCTAACAGTGTCTTTTTACACACTCTTACATACCCCTTCTGGTATAACAAATAACATGATCATGCCAAAACATCAAGCATATGCAAGTTCATTATCAGCTCCCCCACAAAGTATATGAAGCATTGTTACATTAAACCCCATTATATAACTGTAGTTAGTTTCCCTCTGCCCACTTTCAACATGGTAAAGTACAGTAATACTAATAAATGGAACATTTGCTATAACAGTTGACAGGACATAATTATTGGCAGTGTTGGCAGTTATGTTGGGTAATCCTCCTAATTTTTAGCTCAAGGAAGGGCTCAACAAAATCATGGGACATAGTATTTATAATCAACCAAAAGCATTGTCTGGCTCTGCCATCATGGTATTTGTAGCTCAACAACTTACTTTTCATATTGTACCCTTCCCTGAAAAAAGTTATTATTTTTAGATGAAGAGTTTGGATGTGGTTACATTTTGAAAAATGCAGTGAAGTCAGGAGGTAGTGTATATGATTGACTATTCGGGATTAAGAGAAGTGAATTACTACAAGTTGACAGTTCTATTTCCACTTGATAAACTTGTATGAGTATTCTTGATTTAATGTTTGTAAAATACATATAAAAAAAATTGTGTCAAAAAAGGCATTATTCTTATTCAAAATATGTAACTTGATACTGCTTGGTCATAAAGTCACATAAAACCCTGTGCCATGTCCCTAACCACTCCCCCACAAAGTGACCCCCTTAAGCCACTTCAAATGTTAAGCAATACAAAAAGTAAAAAAATGTAACTAATAACTATTAAGATTTGAATGAGCACTGTTTCTAATTTATTCCAAACATTAATTAGCAGAAGCAGAAATAACATGTTTAAGTGCAAAAACAGTGGGGAAAATAATACTTTCCTGTTGAAAAAGAAGACAACATAATCTTTTAAAATAGTATTTGTCATATTAAACCCCTTTAAACTGCATACTTATGTTTCCATGGATCATCACTGAAGACTGAATCACATGCAACATGATGCACAGGTCTGTTCATAGGACCATCTTACTGTTAATCCATGTTTTGATGTCACATATTACATCCATTTTGTTTCAATTTAGGAACTCTGCATGCAAAGCCTGGTTAACCAACATCCGCATAGTTACCTGGATTGTTTCAGCATATTGGACAGTTGGCAACTATGTACTGTAAATGTGTCCTTTTTAGTTCCTGTCCAGACAATTTTGGAGTTTATTAAAACTCTAGGTTTTATGTTAGCAAGAACCAAACAAAAGAGCTAGGGAACAAGAAGAGATTCCCTTTCAAATGATAAGTTTGTTAAGAAAAAAAGATATGTCAACTAACTATAATGTACTAAAATGTCAGAACAAATATACCAAGACGCATTAGCTAAATGAATATATGCCGTAAATCAAAGCGAACAGGTTCCTCAAATATGATTTTGTTTTTGGACATTCTTGTCTTCAAATTATATAGCTGATACTATGTAGTTATATAGTTGTGTATATTCAAAAAAATCTGCATTTTAAGAACTTTATAAAATCCTCGTTTACGCAAGGTATAGGCTGAATGCAAAGCCTAGCTGTGATTAATAAGTAAAACCCTGAAATAACTTATTTTTTGCGGTGTCCTAATGATTGGAACTGAATACTTTTTGTTCTTCTCTGCTATATGTCTCAACTCTTGTCCTCACAATGTCCACGTATAATGGGTGTCAAACACAGTCCTCAAGAGCTGAAATTCAGCAAGTTCTCTTATCAGATTGTGATCAATCAACCATCCCGTATTACTTAAACAATGTGCCAAGTGTTACCCAGAAAAAAAACAGCCTCCAAATTGTTATATTAATTGTGACATGCCATATCTCAGCACAGGAGGCTCAGTTAGCTTTACTTAGATATACACCAATATAAACTGATATGGGTGTTCCTCTTTTAGAGAGTATGCTTAGGTAAAAGATTATATATTTTAAATAATATCATAACTTTTAGGGCTGTGGGTTATCACTGGAGGAATGTTGAAGTTCTAATGCTCCATGTACAAATGTCAACTGCACGGCTCCAAAACAATGACATATTCATGTTTAGAAATAAATACAAGTCCTGTCTTCAAATTTCTTACAGCTTTTAAAGAGCCAGTCTTGGGTATTTTTAATTCCTCCTTTTTTTGGAGCATTAAAGCAAACTATGTCTTTCAATAAAAACCAGGCAACGCATCACTTAGAAACACTGCTTGTTTACCTTCCTGGTGGCTGATTCCTAGTAGTCAGGCAACGCTGCAGGCATCCACATGATGCGAGCATTCAAAATCCACGTAAAGAGAAGGCGTGCCCAGGGATTAAAGAAACACATCCGCACCCAGTGCTTCCTTCCTAGGCTAGATTTTGGAATGAACCCGTTAGCAGAATGTTGTGCTGTTAGCATACACCCCAAGTTGCCTTTTTGGGAATCAAATACCCCTCTCCCTCTTCCTCCCCTGATGTCCCTCTTTTTCTATGAGCTCAAAAGGTTTGCTGAGCATGAGTGCCCTTACAATAATGGGTATAAAAATGCCTTACTTACATTATTAAAATGTCACATAAAAGTATAGCAAAAGGCCAATCCTTAACCCACAACTCTAACCACAAACAAAGGTGTCCCTCTTTGGCCTTTTGAAATATTGGGAGGTATGTGGTAGATCGTGACTATAAGGAGTGTAAAGCAGCTGTACAGATAGGGAAGGGCCGGAAATATTCAGCCGAGGTGGCAGCCCCAGCCAAATGGCCAAGTAATACAACTATGCAAAGCAAATTTGGCAGACAGCACACTAAATGTGTACTGCACAACACACATCAACTTTAAGGTTTAGATACTGCCTTAGCGTTTGCAGTCTGCATGTTTAAGCTTGAGTAAAACACCTATAAAACAGAAAAGTAGCTTCTGGCAATGACCAAAGAATTTCAGTTCAATAAAGCACAAGGGAGGATTATACCCCAGGCTCTTGTTGTCTGAAAAGTATTTCATGGAGGTACAGTAAACAAGGCACAGGGAGACTGGAGTGATTTTATTTTTTCCACTCCATTAAATATTGTTCCTTTAAACTCATCTATTCTATATAATATGACATAATTTCTGATATATCTAATTATCCTACTTTTATGCATATGGTACTTTTCTAAGTGCCTGGTCAACTAAGTTTTGTCATTCAGCATTGCATAGGCCAATATTCTCTTCTTGATCACCTTCTCCAATGTATAGCAAATCTTGTAGTGTGCTGAAGAGTCAGAATTAATGCCTTGGAAACACTATTTGCCCCTGAACTTCTACCCTGTCCCTAAAAGTAAATCAGGTTGTTGTGAAATTGCCATAAACCAGCCTTACTACTACTACCGTGTACAATAAAATGACCAGTAATAGGCCAGTTCCATATACAATGAAAGCTGTATATTGTATAAACAGGCCTATTTGCAAAACTTTTGTAGTTCTGCTTTTTTTTCCAAGTTTCAAATCACAGGGAGAATTCCAGCAAAACATGTAAACCGTTATTTACATTTATTTGTATAATTGGATATACCACTAAGGGTTTCAATGGAGCCAGTGAATACAGAACCCTCCTCAGCAGCTACAGAAAATTTGCAGTACAAACTCTTGCTGCCAATAACCTTTCTAAAGATTATATATGACGTCCATATTTCATCTAGACAGTGGTTACAGAACCTTGAAACCAGAGACGTTAACCTCATTAATGCTGGAAAAATCCCAAACTTCTTCTGTTTTCCAAAAAAATAAATGTGCAGATGTCTATAGTGTTAATACTGCATCACTTTCCAGTATAGGTCCAACAACAGATTATGAGCATATGTAATCTGCTATGTTCTTATTATAATTATATATATATATATATATATATATATATATATTCAACATAGATGTAAACAAAATGTTCATCATGTTTAGTCTTTCATTATGATTGTTGATCCATGTCTAAAATGCACTTAACCCCTTCATGTGTCTTCAAGTCCAAGTGTCAAGAAGGAAGGAGTTTGATTTCTGCAGAAGAAGCAAATGTGGGGGCTGGTGCTATGTGAAAAAAGGCAGCAATTAACATACAAGCAGAATAAAATCACTAACAGAACACAGTCCTGTGCTGCCAAAAGTTTCATCAACTCCTCCAACATTACTCAACCACACTGAAACACAGTTTACTTACAGTGTTGGTTTCATAAACAAAACATACACTGTATTCATTTGTAAAGGAAAACATCCATTAGAAGTACAATTCCATTATGTATCAACAACAATAATCATAATAATAAACATTTTCAGTATTATAAAAAATCTATAAGATCAGGAAGCAGAGGGGATATTTAAAAAAAATTTGATTCTGGCTTCTGTACAAAGGTCTGGTTCTACACTGAGATTGCAAAAATTCTAGTCTATCATTCGTGGGTAAAATAAGTACATGGCACGTACCGAAAATGAAACAAAAATCTAAATAAAATAATAAAATCAAATAAAAAATATATTTAAGAAATATCTGGAGTAAGATCACTGCTCTACTGAATGTGATCAGAAATACCACAGGCTGCCCATCCCAACATGATCATCAATAACATCCATCTGGAATTGTGTCGTTCTCCATGTGTACAACATAGAATAAACTTTGTACTCCTTGCTAATGATATGACTTCTTGCCGATCGTAAAATCCAGCAAGCATCAGTATAGGCTTTCGCTTAGAAAATATATTTTTTTCAATATAAAAGTGATTCTGGTAAGAACTTTAATACACTAGACTGTATCCATACAGGAATAAGGCATTTAATAAGTTTAAAAACATGACTCGGATTGTAGCAAGTCTAGAAAAGCCACCTATCAGTATAATAGTGTAGAATAATGTGAGCACTTAGGAGGGGGGGTTAAGAGCAAGCCTCCTCCTTAATTATACACTTCTCTCCCCACCCTCCTCCTTTTTTTTAATTCATGCAATATAATGTTATGGACTTACCCTGGATCTGTAGAGGAGCTGCCGCTGCTGCCACCTCCAGCTCTCCCTAAGCACAATCTGAGCTCCACAACACTCAGCCAGCCCCGTGACGTCACAGCCGTGCCCCCAACTCGGGACCCCCCCCTGCTGTTCAATCGCTTGCAGGCTCCAAGCACCCTTTCGTTGCTGGAGTGCTGAGGCGACAAGGGTGGGAGAGGGGGCAACCTCTGCCCATTCTTTGATCATGCCTGGGAAGCATGCCAGGGATTAAACGGGACACACCCCATCTCAACATGCTGTTGGCTCAGACAATAACAAGACCCATTTACAAATCTTGGAAGAAATGAAGGAAATCCAAGGGATTTTAACACAGTGCTGATATTCTTAAAGCTGAGTATGTATTGAAGTGGTCTGGTGCTCATTCATTGTACATCAGATGTTCATTTCAAGTGCCACAGAGCACTTTTCACATTTAAATTTTGCCTTTTTGTAAGTACCTTGTTAAGTTTTCTTTGTAAGGATCCCAGATAGAAGCCGATGTCTTTAATGTGATTGTGTACAGTATATGTGTGAATGTATTAGTGAATATTTGATTATTGGATAATGCTTCTTCATTTGAAATGCTGTAATATTTCTTTTTATTGATCTCAGGGATATACAATATCTTATTGAGATAATTGCTATACAAATTATATTGATTAATCAATGGCATGTCCTATACACATAATTAAATGCAATGTCCAAGTCTAGTTGTAAAAATTGATCAGTAAACATGTTAATGCACTGCATTGCTGTTCTTTCTAACACTTGAGTTCTATTATATAGACATTTAATATGCATTTCAATAGCTTTATCAATACACTACCATCTTCGAATATTCATTTCCTATCAAATCTTTTATAAAGATTTCTATTTTTTTGAAACTTTGACGGATTGGAAACAAATATTTTTATCTACAGTCAGTGTATTCTAATACCACCCCTTGGACATCATTTTTTAACTACAACCTTTGACCTTTAGACCTTAAATGAGATTCCTATAAACCAAAATGCTCCACCATTTATTTATTGTGGAGTTTTGTATTTCGATCTTCATTTATATTTATGGCACACTTACACACAAATAGTACATGTACAACCCATCCCCTATAAAAAGTTAATACATATATGTTTATTAGCCTTCCTACTTGAAAAAACGCCATCACAATGCCATAAACTCTATTGACCAACCTTTGTGGCACAAACCATTTTTGGCGATCACAAGAGTTTTTTATAAACTATAAAATATCACATAACCACAACATTGACCCATCAAAGGCCAACAACTGAAACTACAGTAACAGGTAACAGTGGAGCCCCATGGGGCATTAGTGCCACCATTTTTGGAGGACAGCAGAGACATTAACATTTTCATTAGAAAGTGGAATTCATCTTTTTATGGCATCTGGTCCCAGCTGGAGCACCCAAGGCTGGCATTTATACTTCACAGGAGCATTACATATCAATACAATCCACTGTAGTCAGAATTATAGAATTGACCCAGTGCTCATCTTCATCATCTTAAGAGTCATAGGGCAGGCAGACCTATGATGTGATAAAACATCCTCCAGAATAAAGGTCCTCTTCCAAACTTAAACCTCTGATTTTGGTTAATAAAAATCTTTAATTTTGTAACCTTGAGCTTATGATTATTTCACTAACTTTCTTTATCTCATATCTCATCTTCTGCTTGGTATCATGTCAACTTAGATATCATGGACATCCAACTCTTTCTTTGGTATAATCAGGCTCAGAAGGGAAAAATCCTCTACAACTTAATATATATACCGGTGTATATATATATATATATATATATATATATATATATATATATATATATATATAATCTGTATACCATATGTATAGACTTTACTGTATATTATGGCTTTTTACAATGTAATAATAATTATAACTTGAGTTGTACTTCTACAATACCGGTAATTCTGTTTATATTAAGTAACCAAGTTTAAATAGAATGTAAATCAGCCGGATCCTGACATTTAAGAAAGTACTACTTTTAAGTAAATACAACAGATAACCACATGAGTACATTAATGCTATAATTGTATCTTTTAAGTATCATGATCCCTAAATGTGTACTGTAACATTGGTGTCCACGAAACACCTTTTCTGAATTTCAAAGCAAGGGCACGGTGAAATAATATTTGAAACCTAAACCTAAACCTGGGTGCAGTGTTTGGCTGGTGCCCCCTGTAAGTAAAACACGCATTTTTAGTGTACCACCAACTCTAATAATATACACTTACACAAACACGCTTAACCGCAGCCTCACCCTTGACACCATACTCTGACACACACATGGCTGGTTTACAAGATAAGGCTATACTGCAGTGTGCTAGCTGGACAAAAGTACAAACAGGACTGGTTACACAGCAGGCTAAAGCACAGGCAGAGTACAAGCTGTAGGTAAATACACGGGTTAGAATGTCTCTGGACTGGATGCTGTGGCTCGATAGCACACAGACCAGACACTGTGGCAGGAACACAGTTGGAATCCCTCTGGCAGGGCCCTAGACAGTAACACGGCTGAGGCCCTCTGGCAGGGCACTAGACAAGAACATGGCTGAGGCCCTTTGACAAGGCATTAGGCAGGACCACTGTTGGAATCCTTCAGGCAGGGCACACAGCAGGAAGCCCTCAGGAGGGGCAAAGAGCAGGAAGCCTTCAGGCAGGGCACACGGCAGGAACTCACAGGCAAAGAAGACAAGGTTGTGCAAGCCTGGTCAGAACCAGAAGATCATAGGACCAAGCTAAATCAGGAGACTATGAGGTAGGTCAGAGAAAGCCATGTCAGAAGGAGTAGGATCCACCCAGAAAACTACTAGCAGTAACACAGCACCAAACACAGAGCAGCAGCAGTAGGTTGTATACACGGCAATGCAAAGGCCTGGACTGTGAGTCAGAGCAGGTATTTAATAAGGAGTGCAACACCCAGGTAAGGCCATTGGCATATGATACTTCTGTTCTGACAGGTGGCAGGGTGGAACTGTGACACTGGCACTGGCCTTCTTCCTCCTGAGCCAACAGAGGTACATTGTGTGTGTGTGTAAGTGTAAATAAATATGTTGGTGTGTGTAACTATGTTACTGCATGTGTGTATAAGTAAGGATGTTAGTCTAAGTATGTTACTGTAATTGTGTGTATATTAGTATATGTTTGTAAGTATGTTAATGTTAATGTGGGTGTGTAACTATGATACTGTGTGTGTAGGTTTGTTACTGTATGTGTGTGTAAGTATGTCAGCATGTTACTGTGTGCAAGTATGTTAGCATGTGTGTATGTTAGTTGATGTGTGTTAGTATGTTAGTGTGTAAGTTAGTGTGTGTAAGTATATTAGTGTGTGTGTATAAGTATGTTATTGTGTGTATGTCAGAGGACCTTGGTGGTCCCAACGCTATGTCTCTCAGAGGGGGCCTGGCATTTTTTGTTACATCACTGAGTAGCGCTTGCACAGAGAACGTAAGATGCATGGGAGACAGGACTATATATGTGTTCTGTACTGTTTTGAGTGAGTATGTGTGTAAAGTGTTAGGATTAGTGTGTATCCCCTTAATGGCAACGAGTTACATGGACACCCTATCCACTAACACCTGTTCTCATAAGGTTTGCATATGGGAGGATCTTAAGGTGGAATGATCGTAGGGAAGTGTGCCGGGCTTTGTGGGGCACAGGCATTAAGCTTGTACTGGGCCTCAAGATTTCTGATGGTGGCCCTGATAACTCCATACACTTACATTGTGGGATATTGTGGCCCAGGCCTAGGGCGGTCAGGTCAAAGGGCTGGTTAAAAAGGAGATCACTGATCTCCCCAAACGGCCCATTAACGTTATGTAGGGTTGTTCACGGAGGAGGCACAGGAGGCTCTGGCCTATGTTAAGGCCTAGGGCAGTGCAGAACGTAAATACACCATTGCACACACCCACTATAGAACCATACACCCTGTCTTTCACACTCCCTTCCTCTTAAGTTGTGCATAGCTAAGTCTTCACATGCTCTGTGCACAGTGCTGCCACCCTTCTGCCTCAGAGACATATAACGCACATTATGACCCCCCCCGTATGTGTCAGTTACTAGATGCATGCGTTCTGTGCACTCCCAGGGCAGAGGGTACATGCAGTAGCCCATGTGAGTGGCAATTATAGAGTTTGTATGGCTTTTTAAATTTCCTTTGACCTTACTGTAAGGTTATGCACATGGGGAAGAAAAATCCAGGCTGGGAATATGTATTAAATGGGAAAACACTGGGGACGACTGACATGGAAAAGGACTTAGGAGTTTTAGTTAACAGTAAATTTACCTGTAGCGACCAGTGTCAGGCAGCTGCTGCTAAGGCAAATAAAATCATGGGGTGCATCAAAAGGGGCATAGATGCCCACGACAAGGAAATAATTCTACCCCTGTACAAGTCACTAGTCAGACCACACATGGAATACTGTGTACAGTACTGGGCACCAGTGTACAAGAAAGATATAGTGGAGCTGGAGAGGGTTCAAAGACGGGCAACCAGAGTAATAAGGGGAATGGGAGGACTACAGTACCCAGAAAGATTATCAGAATTGGGGTTATTTAGTTTGGAAAAAAGACGGCTTAGGGGGGACTTAATAACTATGTATAAATATATAAGGGGACAGTACAGAGATCACTCCCAGGACCTATTTATACCCAGGACTGTATCTATAACAAGGGGACATCCTCTACGGCTGGAGGAAAGAAGGTTTCTACACCAGCACAGACGGGGGTTCTTTACAGTAAGAGCGGTGAGATTATGGAACTCTCTGCCAGAGGAAGTGGTGATGGTAAACTCAATAAAAGAGTTCAAAAGGAGCCTGGACGTGTTTCTTGAAAGCAATAATATTACAAGTTATGGATATTAGATTAATAGGGACAGAACGTTGATCCAGGGATTTATTCTGATTGCCATATTTGGAGTCGGGAAGGAATTTTCCCCCTGGTATGGGGCAATTGGCATCTGCTTCATAAGGGTTTTTTGCCTTCCTCTGGATCAACACAGTAGGGACACAATATGTATATAGGTTGAACTTGATGGACTTTGGTCTTTTTTCAACCTTATGAACTATGTTACTATGTTACTGAAGCCCCAGATCTTTTATGAGTTGTGCATCACTCCTGGGTATGTTTGTATACTTCCAAAAGCTAGTTTATAGCCTAGCTAGACGTGAGTATGTCAAATTTATCTATGCAAAGCAGAATATCAAGCCCGCACCCACAAATGCATAGCTGTCAAGAGATGAATCAATATATAGGCACAGAAAAAGAAAATTTGTTTTAGGATTAAAATTGAAAATTCCAGGAAATGTGGATTTTCTGATGTGGATTAAATTGCTCAAAGGAGAATGATCCAAAAAAATGGTATCTAGACAGGGGAGTCGTACATTTCGAATATTTTAAACTCACAGATATTTTTAAGCTGCGTACTTCCACTAATGCAATTTAGATTTACAGTGCCAATTCATAACCATTCATGTTGATCTATATGCAGCACAATGATAAAGTGCAAACATCCTTCTATCTGGCACATATGGAAATGAACACAGATAAGAAAAGGAGAGAAGTAAAAAATAACACTTTTATATCTAAATCGGGCATTAGAAACACCACTGCTAGTACTGTCGATTGTCCAAACCCTTAACAATTTTTTTTAATCATGAAGAAGTTTTCCTCAGTCATATTTTCTGAGGGGTGCTTTATGGTCATTTAACACAAAAACAGGCATTGATAAGTTGCTACTGCACACACTGATTTTTTTTAAATGTCTCATTTGATGTGAAAGTTGATACCTGCCTGCTACCATGCCACCGAGGGAGACATCCCGGCTGCATGTGGCAAGCTCCTCCATATCGCTGCTGAGGGAAACCTACTTCCGGCTCCATGCGGCCTGCTTCTTCACAGCGACACCGAGGGAGACCCCCTGGCTTTGTCCCACGCTGTCCGGCAGATTCTTCTTTGACTCCCTCCAACTACTGTGGCCGGATGCATCCTTCTGGGCAGCTGCACCACACACAAGTTGGACCGTGATGGAGAGATGTAAACAGAATGACCCCCTGCTCCTATATGAACCACCAGAGGACCAGTACACTTTACACTCTGATGGTCTTACAGCTTCCCTGGTTACCGCCTCCTGGTCTACCTGTGTGCCCCCTAGAGTTTGTTCCCTGTCTTGTGTTACACTATAAGCAGTTGTGTGAATAAATATGTATATGGACACGTGTATGCGGGTGTATGGATGTACATGTGTGTAGATATGCATATGTAGGTATGTATGTGTATGTGTATATATATATATATATATATCTATCATGGTTTCTGTTAATACTAGTTAAATCAAGATGCATGGGATGTGGCCGGGAATGATAAATATTATAGATAACACTGATATGCGTGATGAAGGGTGTGTGGAAGAAAGACGGGTTTTCTCATGAAACAGATTGAATCAGGTCAGGAGATCTTTGGGTTTTACTGGCCCATGATTGTAAAGACCCCAGGGTGTGGTGTTGGCCAAAGGGAATAACTTCAAAGGGTAACTACGGCAACCACAGGGTCCAATCAGGGATCTCCCAGTAGACTCAATTGGGACCCTCTAGTATATCAAGGGACAGGTAGTGAAAGAGGGAAGAGGAGAGAAAGTAAAGAGACAAAGGAACATCACTAACCTGGAGCTCTCAGGGAAGGTAACTATGAACATGCATGTTTGAATATTGTAAATAGGAACTTATATGTATTTGTTGTAAGTGTGTCAATTAATGTGGGGATTATTGTTATTGTACTGTTATTTGTATTGTTTTATATTTGGAACGTTCTAGTAAAAGTTTGTATTGTTGTATCATAGCCGCATTGTGGATTCTTGGATATCCTGTTGTTGTTCCAAAATATTCTGTTGCATTCTGGAAGAAGCGAGGGTTTTCAGTTCAAACCTTAAAAGTTAGAAGAGATAGAACAGGGATTGTATAACTTAATAAGCCAGTGGGTGGGTTTATCGGTGCATATTTCATAAGTGTACCCATACACCCATTCACCTGGATAAGTGTAGTTATTGTAGCTGGAAAACACATTAGCCTTCAGGAGATATATCCGAATACATATTGTGATTTCATTGATATGTGTTTGGATGTATCTGTTGTTGGATCAGTCGTAATCTTAAGCACATAACACATTCATAAATCTTTTAGATGGTATGCTGTAGATAAAGCATTAATCCATCTGATTGATATTTTAATAACACAATTCCCTAGTTCCCTCAAAAGAAAACTTAACACTTGGAAGTGTTATGCAGGCCTAGACCTACACAGGTTGATGAACCCACGATGCAGAGACGGAAGCGGACTCACTAGGTAGAAGGCGTAAGTAGAGCTATTCGAAGAAAACAAAGCAGTACAGGGTCGGCAGCAGAGAATCAAATTCAGGATAATCCGAGGTCAGGGCAGGTAGAACAGGTTCAAGGTCAATCAATAAAGCCAAAGTTCGGTACACAGTCAAAGACTGACAAAGTCAGTCAAACAGATATAAAGCGATAAACAAGAACCCAAAGCAAAATAACAATGTTACTCTTTGAACGGGCATTAGCCAACTGAAAAAGGCCTGGTTAAATAGGACCAGTGGCGGGAAAATGGGCAATCGACCAATGGGAGCGATGTGACATAATCGCGACCGACGCATGCTTATAGCGTTGTCGCGATATATATAATAAAAAACAAACAGTGTCAGTGTGTGCTACACCCGCATCGCAGGTGTGCCACGCTGGAACGCACCATTGGGGATGAGCGCCGCTGGCGTGCCACAGTGGCTCGCACGGTGTGGTACGACCGCCGTGGGCGAGACTCGTCGCCCTGTGCATGCGAGCAACGCCCACCAGCGGAAGACCAGCGTGGGACCGCGGTGGATAGGGTAGGTGTAACAGGAAGATTGTTGCAAAGTCCCATAGCCACTCCACCAAAAAGTCTCAACCTGAGTGGGAACTGGTTGGAGGGTGAAGAACTGTCCTGAGGCTTTTGGGCTTCCTCCTGTGGGGACACACTGTCCTACCCTGCAGCAGTGTCTGCTATGCTGTACATGAGCTCTCTGAATTTTGCTTTAACTGAAAGGGCAGGAAGTGAAATAGTAATATCTTTAAACATATCAACCAAAACACCAACTTATAATATTTATTCCTTCCTTCTCCCACCTTTCCTGTCAGCTTTTGCAGAGAGAGAGAGAGATCTGAGGACACCAGAAGGTAAGTGAGCAGGTAGGGGGGCAGATGCAAGGCAAAGGAGGGGCATATACAGGACTGAGGATTAGAGAGAGAGAGAGGCATTTTTTGGGCAACACATTCAATTTCTGAATTAAAAAAGGCCCCATTTTTTTCCGAAAGGGCAGGAAACAGAATTTGTTGCTAAGAAACAAATGAGGCCCCAAACAAATTGTCTGTGCCATATGTGCATCCAAATGGCTTGTCTGAGTCACCTTTGCCACCAAAAAAGATGAGTAGAGAAAAAAATACTGGTGGTGCGGATGGGGGTCATCTTGGTAGGGGGCCCCAGACAATTTTATTGCCCCCAAACTACTGAAGGCAGCCCTGAGTCACTGAATCCCCAATAGTTACATATGAGATTGTTTCAAAATTACATTTATAGCATTACTATACAAGTATACAATTTTGCATCTATTGGCTGTAGCTGCTTTCTTGTTTTGTAATATGTACATATTGGTAATTTCAGCAGCACCTCAAAATCTGTGTTTCAGCACCCCTGACATTTCAGGTTTTAGAGACACTTTTGTTGGAGTAGTACTTAGATACAGTGATTGGGGTCTGAGGAGGGGCTAGGGCAGGACAAACATATCCAGCCAATTCGTAATTTACTCCAGGATGTCACTTCAAATCATGGTGCCCTGCTCTGCTCTTCTCTCAAGGTGGCCACATAGGAGCTACATTTGAGAACTGTGCTGCAGCTAAGCAAAGGAGATCCTCATCTCCCTAACCAAACCATGGCTGCCACAGCCTTCAAAAGCAGCTCAGCAGGGCAGTGTCAGGGCTGTCTCTTGCAAAATGGGCCATGGGAAATATGTATTGGTATACAAGTTTAGCCTGAAATAAGGATAATGTTGTTCTGTATAATATACTGAACTACGTTGTTGAAACAAAATTAGCATTTATATGGTCTTATTAATATGTGTTCATAAACTTCAGAAGCTGGTATAATAATGTGAGAAACTCGCATAGTACTGTAGTCGCAGATTTGATATGCTGGGGGTTATGCATAAAAAGTGATTTTGAGGACTCTTGAAAAAATGATTTTATCCTTTGAACACCAATGAGAAGTTCCTGCTGAGTTAACTAAGTTCTACATTTAAAACGCTAGTTAGACCTTAATGCTGTTCAGTGCTGGGCACCAGTTCCTAAGAAAGACATGTCTGATTTGGATAAAGGTAATATAAAACATTTCTTGAAAAGATAAACTGGGCTTACTTTATTTACTCTATAAAAGAACCATCAACAAGATGATTTCATGACAATCTACATAACTCTTTACCACACAGGTAGCGTATATCAACAGGTCACAATCAAACTGTGCTTATATCAAAAGCAAATCTGTACTGTGAGGGCATTAAATCTATGAAATGCGCTAAGCATTAAGGTTATGTCCACAGCTAATGGATCCCTACAAGAGTGGACTACATTGAGTTTTTTTAGTAAGAAAGTGCATTTATAGTATTAAACTTCCAGAAAAAGCAAAGAAGTGAATTCTGTACAGCAACTACATTGCTCTAGTTAATCTTGAGGGTTTGCTAAATCAATACATACATTGTGGGTTATGCATAAGAAAATAGTTCTGGTGCAAGGTGATGTTGTTCATGAGCAACCAAAGAACTATTCCTGCTGATTGGCCTGTAATGTTGTAAGATGACAGTTGCACTTTTCAACATGCAGATATGTGGTCCAGTAATCTCTTCTGCATCAAACCAACCAGATTTCAAAGGTCCCAGTAACTGATTTATTATTTTCAAGTATTTGAGAAAATATTTTAAACATAAACAACAATTTGTTAGTATTATGTTAAAAAGTAAATTTTTAGTTGATATTGTCTCTGATAAATATTGATGCAACTGACCAAATTAATTATATTAATATATTAAAGCAACTTGAAAGAGTTATGCAGAAATTCCAGCTAATATAAATGTGACATTACCTATCGCAAATATGATTAAAATATTGGTCCTTAAACAGATAAATGTATGGAATATTTTATTAAAAGCCTCTGTCTTACATTTTTGTATAATCAAGCTTTAGATCAGTGGATGATCAGGAAGGAAAACAAGGAGTTTAGACAACATATATCTTAAACAGGCAAAATATTTTATTGATAAAAGTGATCTTGTTGAATGTATCTCTTATGGGAATGTCCATAGCTTTCTTCCTTCTGCAGAACATAGACAATACAACTTTTCATCATTTGATAAATGGATGTCTATATTTTTCCTGATATTCTGTGTATTCCATGTTGTCCTGAAATAAAAAAAGTTTTGAAAATAAGCTCCAATATGATTTTCCAGTAATCTTTTCTGCAAGTGCATTTGAGGAATTGGGAATTAAATTGATTTGTGCAGAAACTCAGCATTGCTTTACTGTGCTGTGATAGATGATGACAAATAACAGATCTAACAGTGTCACAGCAGCCTGAAAAGATGTCATGTTAACCAAAGACATACTAGCATTTTATTTCATTAATTGTTCTGAATCAAATTGTTTTTTCTAGCTTGAAGAAATCCATCATACATTGTTCACTGTGCACACCTTACAGCTACTGACCACCATCATACATTCTGCCTAGCACTCGGTATCCAATGGGTGTACACAGTGTAAGTGATGGGCGACAGCTAAAACGCGCTCGTCTGTCTAGGGGGACCGGGTGACCCCTGCTTTCACTTGTTCCTGTCTCCTCATGCCGATTTAAAATTGTTCATAAAAGGCCCTTATGACCTGGGTCGGTCCACGTCAGAAGGGCCCACTCTAAACAATTTTGAACCAGCATAAGGAGATAGGAACCAAGGGGGTCACATAACATTGTGTAACATGACCCAGAGGTGCCGTTTGTAAGCACCAGAACCAAAACCACAGGAGCATAAATGTCCATGTATGTGTAAATGTGACCATAAGTATCCATGTAAATGTCAGCATGAATGTCTATGTATAAGTGTGTGTTAACATAAATCTGTATGTGAAAGTGAAATATGTACAAGTATAAAAGTGTTTGCGTGTTAGCATAGAAGTGTTTGTGTGTGAGAATATATGTGTAAGTGGTGTGTTTTAACATGAGTGTGTAAGTGTTTGTGATAGCAAATGGATGGATGTGTATCTCTTGTGTCTGCGTGTAAGCATGAATGTGTGTATATAAGTGGTGTGAGAGGGAGTGTATGCTAGAATCAGTGTGTACATATGTGTTAGTGAATATGAGTGTATGTGTGTTAGTATGTGTTTTGAAGGTAAAGGGTGGTCACACCAAATATTGATTTGATTTAGATTTTTTTTCTGTTCACTTACTTTGCATTTTATTAAATGAATACAACTATTAACTATATGCCCATTGTTCCATACATTACATTTGAACATTTGTTCACACCTGCCTAAAACTTTACACACATTATTGTATATAGGTATAAATACTTATTATTGCAGACAGACTTGCAAAACGTATTATTTTACTAGGTCTGCTGTTTGCAAGGAGACCTCTTATGTGACAACCCTTAAGTAAGATCCAAAATTAAACCAGTCCATTTTACGACATTAACAAGAGTTTACTCTTAAATAAGCGTGTTTGGCATCTGTTCATCAACAAATTTTAGAAATATATCAATCGTTATACAGAAAATTTTAAAAAACCCTGAATACCTTTAAGCTGTCAACAAAAAATAAAATCTTTAGTATACACACACTTTCACCCCTGCGCCTAGCGGCTATATTCTAGGTAATATGCGCACTCCCTGGTACACGAAAGCAGGCGCTGACTCGTGATGGATGTGTTCTTGTGTATCCCCTCCCCCTCCTTTTTTTTCCCTCTTCTCTCTCTTCCTCCTCTCATCCCTTTTTCTCTTCTTCTATATTCTCCTTGGATTGTGTGTTTTTTCTGATCATCATATTCTGAAAATTTTTAAAATCCTGAGATTTCTCTGGCAGATTAGTTGCTATCCACCTCTGCCTGTACTCGGCGCGTTTTGGTCGAAATGTACTGTGGACTCTCCGATTGTTTTTCACGTGTTTACCATCTCGCATTGTGATATTTCTTTAACCATGTAAATCTCAATAAAAATGTTATGTTAAAAAAAAAAAAAAATCTAATGTATTTAATGGCAAAACAAATTACATTGTAAATGGTAAAATAAAAGTTATTTGCTCATTGTGTTGAAAGAGGTAAGAGGTTTCTATGGCAGAAATAAAACAAAAATATTTGGAATGCCACATCCAAGTGAATTTCAAGATATTTTACAGTTTGCCATAAGCAAGTAGTCGGTTTCAAAATGAGATAACCCTCTGCGTTTAGCCACAAGGGACCTATAGGTAAAAAAGTAAATAGAACAAAATAAAATAGATAAGATAAACCCAATTTCATATATGAATGCAATGTAATGTATGTAATAATGGATACAAAAATACTAGGCGGAATGTGCTTCTGATTGGAAATACTCACCTTTTGTTTAGATAGCAAATCAGTTTATTTTTAAATGATTTTGTTAATAAAGGTTCTGAATGGATACAGAAAAAAAGAAAAAAGAAATCTTTAAAGGGAAACATATTCATGAAATGCAGATCACATGCCTTTATGCTCTCTTTCAAAGATTATGTAGGTGAATATGTGCAATATACATGTGCATGATGTCTCACGGTAACGTTAGTCACCTTTGCTAAAATATGTAATTGTATTTATTAATATTCGTATTGTGTGTATTCTCAAGTGTCTTACAACTCTGAACTATACGTGGAAAATGTCCACCTGGGGTGGCCCCTTTCTGGGGGTGTTGCTACACAAGGGGGGTAGTCCCAGCCATTTGTGGAAGTGCTGCTAGCTGTCTAGCTGAGGGGCAATTCTTAGTCTTAAGTAGGCAGAAAGCAGATGGGGAACTAGGTGGGGAGTTGGTGTGGCCAAACAAGGCTCCTCTAGCCAGAGAATTGGAAAGTGACTCAGGGATCTGGAGAAGTATTGCTTGGGTTGGGACATAAGATTTGACCAGGCTGTACATAGTTGCTGGCCAGTCAATAATATAAAACACTTTAAATAAAGGAAAATGATGAAGGTAAAGGGAAGAAGTAAAAGTCCAAATTCTCAAAATTTTCCCAAAAAAGCAAAATTGGTAGTTGTGAGGATTTTTAATTACTTGACTATGAATGTATGAAATTTATCTCATGTATCTTATAATAAGAATTACACATTTAAGAACTTATGTCTATTTGTCTTCTTATTCACTAAAACCTTGTTGTTTATGAACTTTCTACACAATCAAGATAGTTCTCAATTAGGGAAAAGTATAATTCAAAACTATATTATAGTTTAGTGTTGATTAAAGTGTTTATTATAGTGCCCCCAGGCCGCCCTGAATCTAAGTTAAACGGCTCACTGAAGTGACCAATTCGGCTGTGCCTGGGGCGTCTGTAATGCACGGCAAAAGCAGAGCCTGTACTGGTGCGTGTGTTTGGGTGTCGGTGTGGCAGAGCCTGTCCTGGCGTGTGTGTTTGGGTGTCGGTATGGCAGAGCCTGTTCTGGTGTGTGTTTGGTGTGTCGGTGTTGCAGAGCCTGTACTGGTGTGTGTTTGGTGTGTCGGTGTTGCAGAGCCTGTACTGGTGTGTGTTTGGGTGTCGGTGTGGCAGAGCCTGTGCTGGTGTGTGTGTTTGGGTGTCGGTGTGGCAGAGCCTGTGCTGGTGTGTGTGTTTGGGTGTCGGTGTGGCAGAGCCTGTTCTGGCGTGTGTGTTTGGGTGTCTGTGTGGCAGAGCCTGTTCTGGTGTGTCGGTGTGGCAGAGCCTGTACTGGTGTGTTTGGGTGTCGTTGTGGCAGAGCCTGTCCTGGTGTGTGTGTTTGGGTGTGGGTGTGGCAGAGTCTGTCATGGTGCGTCGGCGTTGCAGAGCCTGTACGTGTGTGTGTTTGGTGTGTCAGTGTGGAAGAGCCTGTACTGGTATGTGTGTTTGGGTATTGGTGTGGCAGATCCTGTCCTGATGTACGTGTTTGGGTGTCAGTGTGGAAGAGCCTGTCCTAGTGTGTGTATTTGGCCATCTGTTTCCTGGCACTTTCATTTCTGCAGGAATGAATTGAACAAATAATTTTTAGTTACCCAGAGATAAAACGCCCTCCAGAATTTATAGTCACTTCGTAGGACAAAACTTTCAAGGCCCAGAAATCAGTGAGAGGAAAAGTAAAGGTTTTGTGTTATTTACTCTATTTCAATCCGCATATTTTATTGAAAAGGATTAGTTGCATTAAATTGTGGCTTCAGGCCTCCCGTGTATGATGATTTTTTTTAGTGTACTAATTACTCCCAGTCCATCACATTACATCAATATGCATTAGAAAATCAAGAGAAGATGGGCATGGATGGTGGGCTGATTCTGTGACGCAACGGGCCACTTGACTAGACTTGCCCACTAGGCCTTAGGCTGCCAGCCCTCCCCTGAGCAGTCCCCTGTGACACTTCATCAGAATCTGTACCATAGTGATCTGGCAGCATTTTTATAGGAAATTACTCCCTAGACAAAGCATCTTCTATGTGATAGCCTTGATAACTGGCATATCAAAAATGATCTGGAAGACCTTATAGCTTTTTATTTTGTTTGAAACTTTGGTTGCCTGTTGAGATGTTTAGAACCACTATTGGGCTAATATACAAATATATTCAATAAAGTATAAACAAGTAGTTCAACTAAAATTCTCTGTATCTCTGTGTTTCTATATTTTTGCATTTTCATTTTTGAAAATATAAATTTGTAATTCTATCTTTATGCAGTAATAGAAACAGAAATATTTTCATTAGAACAATATAAATGTGCCATAACAAAGTCTAGTTTCAAACAGTGCTCAGTTGAAAAAAAACCAATCATATCTCCTTTGAAAGGTAATGGAACATTGCCTTTTGGTAAAGATAATAGTGTTCCAAAGTTTTTGCAGAACAACGTTGCCTTAGGTAGGCATGAGATTGAAATATATTCAGGTACTGATATAGGGAATAAATGGTACACGTTCTGTTATGTGAAAACTGTTCTTTTTTTCTTAGCATGCAATCATTCTAAATTCCATTACATTGCTTTGCTCTATATAACAAACATAAATCGTTTAAAATTTAAAATATCAGTCTTCAGGGCATGTTATTTCACAGATGACATGCAAAGAACATAACACAACTGTACAATCTAATGCAAATGTGTATCTTTCTGTAATCATGTTATATATATTAAGTGTTTTAGGGCTTATTTGTGTCTTCTAATAGTCTTTTTTTCATGTAAAAAGTCACATACTAACATGCTAAGATTTTCTCTAAAATGATACAAATTCAGAATTTAATATGGTATCTTACAGAATAATTTTGAGCTTTAAGCTTACTGTCTTTGTATGTTTATTACAGGAATTCTGTTGGGAATTAATCGCTACAGGGGCCAAAGCACATCAGGGACAGACCAGGGATGGAAACTAGCCCTGGCACTTTAAGATGACGGCTGTTAAAATGGTGATCTGCAGCAGCCTGTTGGACACATCGGCTGTATGTCAAGCTCTTTCAGTTTTTCAGTGTGCCGGATCCAGCTGGTGGCTACACAATAAAGGACAAGATCCGATGCATTAGTGACAATAAAGGATGTGAGAGGCTCCAGCCCACTCTGTATTTACACTATTTGCCTGATTGCCAGTCGGGCCTGCATGCAACAACATGTTACGAAAAGAGGGAAAAGCTTACTATGAGTATCAAATGGATAAAGTGTGTTTTATAAGATGTGCATTTAGCTCATATAGTAGGAGTACATAGCGTGTGAGGTGTGTGGTCAAGCGTTCCATTACTCAAGTCTGACATTTTATGTGAGCCTAGCACCACCCCGTGTGGATTTATGTTTCCCTATTTGTTTTCGTTTATTTTATTTGCAGTTGATCTGTGTACCTCACTGTACTCAGAAAATGTTAATGTGTGAATTCAAAATGAAAAAAATAAATAGACTGTAAGACCATTAAAATGTGAGATGACCAAGATCGCGTGCCTTGTTGAGGAAAAGTACAATGTTTTGCTCACCAGAAATATCATAGATATTCTTTATTGAGTAACATAAACACAAGTACACATATACTACTTCCATTTTTCATCAACAAGCAGATGCCAGTTTTTCTAGATATGTAGTAAAATGATTTGGACACCAATGTGCATTATCATACCTCGGAGCTCTCCGGGTTCGACCCGGAGATTGTCGGGTGAGCGCTGCTCCTCCGGTTCTCCGGGTCAAGACACTTGATGTCTTGACATGCCCCGCTCCCCGCCCATTTTTCCTTTTAAATGGGGGTGTTTCCCTGACGCTGACGCCAGTGTGCAGTCCTGGCCGCGTCCCGCAAGGGAAGGCTCCGGGTAGCCGGAGCCGAGAAGTTCCAAGGTATGTGCATTATAGAACATGATTAAAACAATTTTAAGGACCACACTTCCCATTGTACACCTCTACAGAACATGATGGAGCTATATAAAGCAATAAATACTACTAATAATAGACAGTTCCTTTAAATTAGGCGTGTGGGAGGCACAAACCAGGGCCAGACTGGCAATGACAAGTGGGCAGCCCGGGAACTGTAAAGCCAGCAAGTGCTTGATGGCTTAAGTGCATCTGATGGCGGGATAGGCGTAGACATGCGCTACGTTTTTATGCTAATGTAGCAGCAGATCAGGTAAGTATGTGGCGTGGTTGGTCCGTGGCCTACCAGGAATAGGCCCGGTGGGCCAGATGGTCAATACTGGCCTGGTGCAAACTGTTTAGAGAAAAAACATTTCACCAATGGTGACCAATTTTACTCCCACCCAAGTACATATAAGGATGATATCCCATGAATGACTATTACAATTGTGATTTAATTTTATTGCAGTTGTTAAATGGTTTTGAAAATAAAAGATTAATATTTCAGCTGCAGGGTATTAACTGGGAATTATCTGCTACCCACTTGCTTATATTTTATTAGTAATTGTATTATAGTGCCAAAGAATGTAAAATTGGCAGTAGATGCTATGTGACAATAAAAGCATTTTATTTATTTCTTAGCCTCAGGCTGAGCAAATTTTATGAAGTATGACCAGTATTTCCAAGTGATTCAGTGTGATTCTGAATATTTTTGCTTATTATTTCTGGGGACAGACATATGCATGTAATTATACTCTTTCAGTTGGTGTATCTGATTATTTCCCAGAGAAGAATACTGTTCTCAGACAATCATTCTGTTAATTTCCTGACTAACCAGCATGGTCTGAATATTTTTTTAGCATTACAATTGCCATATTAGAATCATTTAAGGTAAATGAGCAAATGTGATTCTCGTTGTATACCATTATTTTATCGGCAGCCTTTAAGTGTTAGGGTTTTAATCATATTCATGTGTTTGCTCACAATACAGTAGGTATTAAATTATGATTGAGGATAAACAAGCAGTTATTGTACATTGAATAGTTGTGATATAAATGTAAAGATCTAGCCCATAAAAATACATTTTCTTATTAATATAGGATTATTTTGCCAGATAAGGTATTTTTATCATTGAATTAACAAAAATATTGGGCAGGGATATAACAAAAAAATATTTTACAAAATGTGAATTGTTCCATGACATGTACTAGAGATAAATTCATAGTAGTCCACTCTACAGGTAAAGAGAGTCTGTATGGGGATGAATTATTAAAGTAGAAGAGAACAAGAGATTAGTATGAACTTAGAGATGTCGATGGGGAAATAGGTTTAGCTAGAGGAAGTGGGGTAGTGGTTACCGAAAAGAAGAAACTGTAGGGAGAAAGAAGCTGGGAGGGCTAGTTAGGAAGAACAGGGTAAGCAAAAAAAGGAAAAAGGGAAGGATTGCAAAAAGTTTAAAGAAGCTAAGGTAAAAAAGAACATTTAAGACAGGAGAGGGGTGTGGGAAAAGCTAGAAATTAATAAAGGAGAAATGTATAGTATACTGTATAGTAAGCTTGTAAGAACAGGGACCTTACGATCCGAGTAGGGATTTGCTGTTACACAGCACAACAGAATCATAACAAAAATCCTAAACTCCATTAAGTAGGGTAGGACAACTTGATGTGGGTACCAGGGGACAGCTGGCACCTTTTAACCTTCTCAATGCCAAATTCACACACTCACTCCTCTAGCTGAGCCCCACACATTTGGCGAAGGCTGCAGCTGAACCCTGAATAACTGTCAGGGCCTTCTTCTTGAAATCTGACTGCCAGGGCGGGGGGGTCTTGGACTAGCTCGCCCACGGCAGGTAAACTAATTGCCCTGATAAGCAGGAGTGATTGAAACAGTATTTCCCTCGCAGTCATCAACAGGAATATCCTACACGATGCCACCCTTGCAAGAAGATAAATGCATTATAGATAGCACAGACAACGGTGTGTAAGTGGCTGTGTAAAACTGAGCATTGCTGGGTAGGGCTATCATTTAGCCAAAATCACTGACTCTCTTCTAAAAACCTTATTATGATAAAGCTGTCTAGTGTGCACTCTGATAAATCCACTCTTGGTAATTTTATGACTCTATGATATTTTCATAATTGACGTAAGAAAGAATGTGATGGGCCTTTTTGTTATTATATTACACATTTTAATAATACAGATGAGCGTACAGATAAAAATGTATAGGTTAAAAAGATACTATATGTTATTCCTAAAGATACTATATGTTATTCTTAACCATATTCATCTTTGTATAATGGGTAGGGAGATTGGTATTATATGACAGCATCATATACTATGTTGAAACATTTATTCCTTTTCATGTTTAATGTTTGAGAATAGCTCAGTTAAAAATGTAAAAGCTTTCTCTATGATGCATCTCTATTCAGGAGAGTCTCAAATAGTGTAACGGTTCTATATGTTGACCTCCTTTTTCACTTGTGCGTAGAGGGATACCAACCACGTTCGACTGACAAGGCCTATAATATGCACACTTGGGGTTGTTGGTTCTTTTACGTTGAGTAAAATTGCCTTGCATTTTGGTTCGGGACTGCCCTTGTGGGCGGTATTTGATGGATGTATCAATGTAAAACTTGATGCGACTTAGCAGGGTATGATTACAGACTGGGCCTTTAAGTTATTGTCTTCTCTTGGTTGAGTTAGTCACATACCTCTTTATATTTTTCACTTGAGGATCTCTTGAGGTTCACTCCAAATGTAATGTGGACCTCCTTGTTCACTTTTCAGAAAAGATATGGCAAGTACACCCATTGTCACGAACTGGGGACACGGGTAGATAAGGAGCCCAGGTGCAGGGGATACGAGGGGCTCTGTCTGTACCCCACGATGCATGATGGCTGGGGGTTGGTACAGACAGGCGCAGGAAATAAATCAAAGACTGAAGATGCGGATTAAGAGTTGTATTGCATATGATGGTACAACAATATAGCAACAAGGAAAGTCTCTTGGCTGAAAGCCCTCGGGATGGGGCACACATGGCTGAAAGCCCCCGGGATGGGGCACACACGGCTGAAAACCCCCGGGATGGGGCACACACGGCTTAAAGCCCCCGGGATGGGGCACACACACACGACTGAAAGCCCCCGGGATGGGGCACACACACAACTGAAAGCCCCCGGGATGGGGCACACACACGACTGAAAGCCCCCGGGATGGGGCACACACACGACTGAAAGCCCCCGGGATGGGGCACACACACGACTGAAAGCCCCCGGGATGGGGCACACACACGACTGAAAGCCCCCGGGATGGGGCACACACACGACTGAAAGCCCCCGGGATGGGGTGCACACACACGACTGAAAGCCCCCGGGATGGGGCACACACGACTGAAAGCCCCCGGGATGGGGCACACGGCACGACTAGAAGCCCTCTTGCAGGGCACACGACTAGAAGCCCTCTTCCAGGGCACACGACACGACTAGAAGCCCTCTTGCAGGGTACACGGCAGGTTGCCTACTTGCAGGGCACACGGCAGGTTGCCCACTTGCAGGGCACTCGGCAGGTTGCCCACTTGCAGGGCACTCGGCAGGTTGCCCACTTGCAGGGCTCTCGGCAGGTTGCCCACTTGCAGGGCTCTCGGCAGGTTGCCCACTTGCAGGGCACTCGACTTGGGAGTCCACTTAGTGGGGCGCTGGCCGCAACTCAGGAACACGGCAGGAGACAAAGCAGCATCAGATCAGGAACCAAAGCAGGAACCAAAGCAGGAACCAAAGCAGGAACCAAAGCAGGAACCAAAGCAGGAACCAAAGCAGGAACCAAAGCGGTAGTCCTCAAACGTCAATGTCAAGGCCCAGACTGCAGGGCTGGGCAGGTTTATAAAGGCTATCTTGATCATGAAATCAACTGCAGCTGGACCTGATAACCAGTCTTGAGTGGTTCTGAGTGGCAAGGGCGGCCACTAGTGGCTGAAAACGTAAAATGAGTAGCACAAAGGTTAACCAAGTCCATACAGCGAAGGGTGAACGTTACACCCATGTGCTTTGAAATAATTTGTTTTCAAACTTTTCCCCCCAAATAATTTTTAGTGGTAGACCTATGTTTTATATGTGGTTAGAAGTGAAGCATACCATTTTGTGGAGGGGAATTTGACTTAGTTGCCAACAGCAGGCAAGCTTCAAAACCAGAGACAAATCATTGATTAAATCATTAATTGAATATTAATCAACATAGATTGCAATAGAAGTAGATTATATTGACGCAGTGTATTTAAAGGTATATTGAACAATACACATTGGGTAAGCATGAGACTAACCATATCTCCTGGTAAACATTTTATATTTCCTTGAGAAATAACTAGATTATATTAAATATAACATATAAAATTAATCTATAAGGATATTGATTTTTGCATCTTGAGCTAGTAGTTCCTTTGTCATTGTCAATATAAAAATAACTGTTTTAAATTGTATCTTACTGTACTTTATTGCTTGTCAATTCATATGGAAATATAAGATAGCATAATTGCCTCTGTCATTCCTTTTCTTAAATGCAACATCTGTTGCAAACTTAATAGTAATAGATTGTTCAAGCTATTGAACAATTATAGAGCAGCTATTGCATGTAAAATATGATGACCAACCTAATAGCAGTACATGGTGTACCCTTTACAAATGCAGAACCGCCCCCCCACGTTCATTTATCTCTCAACTAATTGCCCTGTAGGAGATGTGTCCGTCCTAACACATCTCCTGGAGGCAGTAGTCAGATTATAAATAAAGTGTAATTGCTTCACTTTTTCTTTGCTGCTCCAATAACGGGTAAATATATTGTACATTTCCTAACCTTTTGCTAACTACCAATATTATTTATTGTATTTTATCTTTTCAAGGAAATAATTCTACCACTGTACAAGTCACTTGTCAGACCACACATGGAATACTGTGTACAGTACTGGGCACCAGTGTACAAGAAAGATATAATAGAGCTGGAGAGGGTTCAAAGACGGGCAACCAGAGTAATAAGGGGAATGGGAGGACTACAGTACCCAGAAAGATTATCAGAATTAGGTTTATTTAGTTTGGAAAAAAGGCGGCTTAGGGGGGACTTAATAACTATGTATAAATATATAAGGGGACAGTACAGAGATCACTCCCAGGACCTATTTATACCCAGGACTGTATCTATAACAAGGGGACATCCTCTACGGCTGGAGGAAAGAAGGTTTCTACACCAGCACAGACGGGGGTTCTTTACAGTAAGAGTGGTGAGATTATGGAACTCTCTGCCAGAGGAAGTGATAATGGTAAACTCAATAAAAGAGTTCAAAAGGAGCCTGGATGTGTTTCTTGAAAGCAATAATATTACAAGTTATGGATACTAGATTAATAGGGACAGAACGTTGATCCAGGGATTTATTCTGATTGCCATATTTGGAGCCGGGAAGGAATTTTCCCCCTGTTATGGGGCAATTGGCATCTGCTTCATAAGGGTTTTTTGCCTTCCTCTGGATCAACACAGTAGGGACACAATATGTATATAGGTTGAACTTGATGGACTTTGGTCTTTTTTCAACCTTATGAACTATGTTACTATGTTACTGTGTTACTGATTGTCTGATTGGTTACACTTGAATTGTTCTTACCTTTGTTATCTTTTGGGTACCCTTGTGCTTCTTTGTTGGTCATATGTTTCCCCTAATCTCTTTCACAGTTGTAATTTTACGTTTTTTTTCCATTGCTCCACTTTTGTTCTGAGCTGCTTTGTCACTGCTAGTATTCTTCCTCTCCGTTCCGGTATAGTATGACGCTATTTTCTTCCTCTTTCTGTCTTTATTGCATATAGGCGAATGTGTGTTTTTTCACTCTGCTCTGTCTCTGTGTATTATCTGTATTGTTTTCAACAACCCCCACACCCCCCATCACAACATGTATTTGTGAGAGTTAACCTGTGCTTTTTACTTTGTTGATCAGAAATGATTTAGACTTACTAAAGAGAAGACTCCTAAAAGCTTGCCATTACAAAATACTGTTAGTCCAATGAAAAAGGTATTACAAGATTCTGTAAGATTCTGTTACTTTGCATCCATAAGCCAGTAATTCACACCTGATAACCGCTTAATACTACACTGTATTCTATGTCATTGTATATTTTTACATGTTTTGAAGATAATTGACATTTTATAGATTTTTGTTTTCACAATAAATGATATTGTCTCGATTTTATTACCCATTGGCCTGATCATAATTCTCTATCTCTTGAACAACTTTCAGTGAATTTTTCTATGCTTAATTTCCTGGTAAGGAGTTTTGGGTGTTCCTGCTCTCTGTCTCAACAATAAATCTCTTGAACCCAATGGAGTCACGTTCTATATTTCTAAACCAAAATAAACCTTTATAAGATCTGTTTTTTTATCCCACTTTTCATCATAATCCACAATAATGTGTTGTCAATTCCTTACAAAACTAAATTTTTTAACACTACACTTTTTCAAAACCCAACTAATCAATTGCTGATTTCCTTCCGTAAAAAACACATTCGCCTGTATTTATAACCCGACTACTGTTTCCTGATTGCTGCATTTAAAGTTTCCATTATTTTAATGCTTTACTGACTGTACCATTAATGCTGCTATGGGATGCAGTAAAGAAATGTTATGCATAAGATACATAATACATTCTTTGGCTTTATGTCACTGCCCTCTAATATTTTTTTTATATTTTCAAGAATACATAACAGGGCCACACTGGCAGTGATGATGCCAGCAGGCTTATGAAGTAAGAGCAGCTGATGGCTGGATATCTGTGTCTGATGCATTCCAGAGTATTCACACTTACTAAGGTAACCTTAATATGCATTCTTCCTTGGTGAGACTATCTGGGATATTAAACTGCCCTTTTGAGGCAGTCTGGTCAATCATTTAAAATAAAAGATTAAGAGGTGACCAAAACACAATCTGATCAATTATATTCCGAGTGATCTTCACTCGGCCACGTAATTGGTAAAGTTAAGGGATGTAGTTCAGTACCATCCAAGATAATCCCTTTTGGTTAGAACGATAAGAAGGGTAGATACCAGCTGGTGTATGATTTAACGTACCACCAAATATTTCAATGGGCTAAAGAAGGGCACCTTGGTTTTAGCTGGTGTAAAGCACCAGAGCTGCTGCTTGAGTGCAGAGTAAAGGTAATTGTGTGGCCAATGGCCTCTGGTACACTAGCTAAATGGCCAGCCTGGGCCTGTTGAGTTCCGAGGAAAGAGGAATAGAGGGAAATAGGGGGTGTTAGTTACTGTTCTACTATTTAAACATACTGTCAAAGGGGTACACAACATTGGGAATACACCATTACTGGTTGTGCATGAGTGTCCAATGTCATGCACATATAGTGCTGCCTGCTAGAAGACAAACCATCAATAATTTAAATGAGCATCATTTACAAAATCACTTGTTTCATGAAAAAATACAAACCTAAAAATTGGCATGACTGTCCCTTTAAGCCTAATTATATACAAAAGTATATAAGACAGCAAGGATGATGATACGAATGATAATTTTTAGTAAAATGTATTTTGCAAACATATCTATTGTAAAAAATTTATGAAATAACCTGTTCTTTTTCTACTATGTACAAGCTATAATTAATCATTATAATGTAGAACTTCCTCTGGTGAACATCACTTTTTGTAGCCACTGCAAATTCATATTAAGTAGCTTTGCCTGAGTGTCTCTCCCTAGATAATGAGATACTGCGTTATTTAAACAGATAATTTATAGATTAAATGTATAAATCTATATAATTAGAAATGCCATTTTTTCTGTCTCATGCCTGTGGGACTGGAAATAAGAAATCAATGCAATGCCTTCCTATTTTAAATCTTGCTTTCATGTGCATTTCAGGTTTTGGAAAAGCTAGGTGACACCTAGTATTGGTTATGCTATAAATATTTAAGGTTTCAAAACAACTGTCAAGTACAGGAATGCACGATCTATAAACTAACTGCCATGTTATTTGCAAGCAGGTGGGAATTAAAAGAAAATTCAGTCTGATTTACTTTTACTCCCTTCAAACTTCAGGTATTTAGAGAATCCTAAGAGCTAAGCAATGGTCTTGCAGATATAAATGAAGACTAGGTCAGTAGGTCTCTAAAGCGCAAACCATTAGAGGTCCTGCTATTTATAAGTGCCCTACACCAGTCATAACGTGAGAATTCAGGACAGATATCTGTATTGTCACAATAAATTATGAAAAAGTGATGTCTAAGGGTGTTGCGTGAGGACACACATTGATGAAGTCCATGTCTTGTAATCTGTTTGATGTTACAACCTAGCAGAAAGGTGGTCATGCTTTTTACCTTGTCATAATGCTTGTCAACCACATGTCGTTTATCGTTGCACCAGAGCTGTAGCAAGAATGGAAAAAATTGCCCCCCAGCTGCTTTTTTTTACAGTTATTTTATTTACACTGCCCTAACACACACCTGCCCATACACGCTGCCTTTACACACACCTGCCCATTAACATGTATATACACATACACTACCCTTGCAGGCTGCAGCTGGTGATCGGGTGGCTGTGCGCCCCCTCGCTGCTGCGCCCGAGGCAAGTGCCTCTCTCACCTCACCCTTCCTATGGCCCTACATTTAATTTAGTGCAAAATAACCCAGCATTGACCAGTCCTTTATTCCCAACCCTAGGAGCCCTAATCGGACCTGGATTGTAATGACCTTCCCTTAACTAACCATCCTGCAATGTTCCAAGATCACAATCATTGAATAGTATAGGAAGTTTCTATGGAAGAGGGAGATTATGTGTGGCACCAGAGATTTAAAGCCATCAGAAATTTATATTTCTTCCCTCGGAGCACTTGGCTTTCTAAACAATAATTGGTCTATGGTCTTATGAATGAATATAATGAATAGAATGCAAGGCATCTTTCTGTTAAAATAAAACTAAAGGTCAGAAACCATTATAAACGAAACATGTAAATTGAGCCTTCGCTAAATTGCTAAATGTGCTTTATGCAGTAAAGTACAATACTGTTATATGTGGACAGGGAAAGTAATAGGCAAATAAAGTCTATGTCATGGCAGAGAGATTCAAATCAATGACAGATATTCAGAGTTTCACCAACATTTAATTCTAAATGTAATATTCTCCATGAAACATCTAGATAATAATAAATAAAGAGTGGAATATGGGTTAAATGTATTTATCCATTTCATCCTGGAGCCCAGACGTGCAGTCCCCTGCAGAGGTGTGTATGTGAACCAAAGGAAAGGTACATAATTAAAACAGGATATGTTGCTGAAGAATCCCTGTTGGGGACACAAAGCTTTAAGCAGATAGTTGCAGGCCAAGTACTATGGTTTTTGAATTGCATTTAGCATTGTAAGAAATCACAGTTTATTTCTCAGAGCTACAAATAACAATAACAAGGTTTAGACTCAATGCCCATAGGCTCAACCAATTAATTATTTTAAACCACTACTAAACCACTACAATAACTATTTTGTCATTAATTTAAATATTCATAAAATGTATCCGTAACATTTTGTATCTTTAAAATTCTTTGAACTTCATAAAACACTATAATTGCTATTATGTAATTACACACATTATATTTTCTAAACAAGATCCAATGTAAGCATGATTCTGGATTATTTTCTATACCTCCTAATCTACCCCTAAATCATATACCCACTTTACACTTATCAGTAACATCTTGTTGGTACAAATTTTATCTGTCGGAATAAAAAACAAAATCCACATATTGTTTTAATAGTAGACATTGTTTAATTGCATCTATGGTTATCCCCTTCAGAATTGTACAAGGGTACTATGACCAGCCCGGGATATACAAACAAATCAAAGATTGAAAATTGTAAGCCAACCCAAAATACCTTACATCAGGAAAGTTGTTCATATCTCAAAATAACAGCAGACACATGTAATTAAATGTGATTTATTATGTGATTGATTTATACAAGATAAAGTACACTATGTGGACACAAATATTGGGACACCTGACCAATACGCCAATAAGGACTTTAATTACATCACATTCTAAGTACATAAACATTAATATGAAGTTGTTCCCCCCTTTGCAGCTATAACAAATTCCACTCTTCTGGGAAAGCTTTCCACAACATTTTTGAGTGTTTCTGTAGGAATTTTTGCCCATTCATCCTGTAGAGCATTTGTAAAAGGTCAGGCACGGATAGTGGACAAAAAGGCCTGTCTTGCAAGCTCTGTTCCAGTTCTTCCCAAAACTCACTGGGCACAGTCATGCTGGAGCAGAAAATGGCCTTTCCCAAACTGTTCCCCCAAAGTTGGAAGCATAGCATTGTACAAAATGTCCCAAAATGCTGAATTTCCTTCAGCCCAACCCCTAAAAAACAGTGCCATACCATTATCCCTCCTTCACCAAACTTTACAGTTGGCACAGTGCGGTCAGACAGGTAATTTTCTCATGGCATCTGCCAAACCCAGACTTGCCCAAGAAAAATGTGATTCATGATTCCACATAACACGTTTCCACTGCTACAGAGTCCAGTGGTGGCATACTTTACAACACTTGATCTGACACTTGGCATTGTACTTGGTGATTTGAGGCTTGCATGCATCTGCTCAGCCATGGAAACCCATTCCACGCTTGCGCCGAACAATTCTTGTGCTTATATTAATGCCAGTGAAAGTTTGAAATGCTTCAGCACCCTGCGTCTCAGCACTCATGGCGCTTCATGGCTGGGTTGCTGCTGTTCCTAAATGCTTCCACTTTGTAATAATACACCACTTAGAGTTGACTGTGGAATATCTAGCAGATATGACATTTCCTGAACTGTCGTATTGCAAAGGTGGCATCCTATCACAATACCACACTTGAATTCACTTTAGCTCTCTAGAATGACCCTTTTTTTTCACAAATGTTTGAAAATGCAGACTGCATGACTAGATGCTTCATTGTATACCTCTGCAGCAATGAGGCAATATTTTAGTCAGCCAACGTCGATGATCAAGAGTACAGAATGGCTGGACACGAATATTGAATCATATATTCATGCAGAGCTTCAAATTACTGTGAAATAGATATTTTTATACTCTCTAGATAGGGAGTGATGTACTTTTCTTTAAGTGGACAGTGGTCCAAGATTCAGCAAGCGCTAACACTTTGCAAATATTGTAACACTATGGCTGTGTACCAAAAGAACACTAATTGTCAGGCTCATCATATCTCAGCCCTTACTGGATGTTGGAGCCCAGGGCGCAGGAGTGTAAGAGCGCACACAGCGATAGACGCAAACTTCACAAATGACACAAAAACTGAATGTTTGAATATAGGTATAATAAATCAAGCAGACTGTATACAGACTGCTGGGGAGTACAAAGTTAGAATAGTTCAGTTAAGGGTCTGGGACAGGTAGCAAGCAAAGGGGTAAATCCAACAGGCAGTCCAAGTCAAAAAGGTAACAGGCTGGCAAATGGGTAAATCCAAGAGACAGATCCAGAGTCTGGCACGAACTATGGCTCCAAAGTAACTTAATGAACTCACACTTCTGTTACTGAGAGGCAGGGATATAAAGCCTGTTGATTGGGTCAGGTGTGATAATGACATAGGCTTCAGGTGAGAGAGGCAGGGATATAGCATAATGAACACAGCTGAACATAAATACACACAACACGGATTCTAAACATAACTAGACAAGACATACATGGTACAGGACGCCACAAAGGACAGGGAACAAGAAAAGGAACACAGGGGATGGAGTGAGGAGCCGAGATCCTCAGACGCTCCTCCTTTAAGCAAGGATAGGATATCTCAACCGGGACATGGGGAGAGGAGAGAAGTAGTAAGAAGGTATATATGTTGTCAAACTTAATTTGACAGGTGCCCCGCCCCTTTGTGGGTGGAGTTAACAAACCTCCTTTTAGCCACGCCCCCCCAGTAAAATCTCGTCAAACTTAATTTGACAGATGCCACGCCCCCTTTGATCTTGAATAACCGCGCCCTTTTTTATACACGATTGATTTCATTCAATTTCTGATTATAAACCTATTTAATTATAATGAATTAAACACACACCTTTTGTTATACGTATCTGGTCTCATTCACCGTACCAAAATACGATTAATAACCCTTTTGGACACGTATCCGGTCTCATTCACCGTACCAAAATACGTTTATATTAGGTATTTTTTATGTTGCTTATGTGCGATTGGTGTACACATTAGGAATGGGGATGTGCTGTTCAGGACAAGTCTGGACATGTTTTTAGAAATAGCGGACGTGTCTGGGCATGTTTAAGACAAGTCCGGACATGTTTTTAGAAATAGCGGACGTGTCTGGGCATGTTTATAACTGAAATAGTAGCGGGTAATGGCGTGACTAAAAAATAAATGAGTCCCAGAAGTAATATAGAAATAAAATATTTATTCAATCGTCAATCGTGTCTTTTTTTTAAAAAAAAGCACACAGCAATACAACATTTACAAAAATAATAAAAAAAAACAATACAGTTATACACGCGAGTAAATACACCAAAAGATATTTTTACATATAGATAATTACAGATTCAACCAGTCAACAGATTGTTTCATTACACTCGAACGTCTTTTAGGTAGCAAATAGCCATGGCTAGTAGTTACACCTGACGGAGTTAAAGAAAGATCACTCAGAGAGTGTTTTGGGGTCGGATAACCCACAATGGGTGATGTAGCCGTCTCATGGTTCTGGGTTTTCAAATGATCCAAATAGTCTCTGTTTGAAGTATTTCCTACAACCGATGATGGTATGTTCAGTTCAGCCATGGCCTGTAGAAATAAATCCCAACCCTGAGGCATTTTACGCTGAGTTATTTTGTGACTCTGTGTAACACAACGTACCAAGTCTATTAAATTAGACCCCGGCACCACCCTATTTTTGTACACAAATTCCCCTTTATCATTCCAATATGTAACATGTTTTGAATTGACCATTCTAGTAAGCAATAATTCAGCATTTTTCTTATAGCGATCATTTACATTGTTAATAACATCTCTAACTACAACAGCCGGTGCTTCGGATGTTTCAGCAGCTTGAGTTTGAGGGTTAGGTTGTGTTGATGCGATGGATTCACCAGGAGGCAAAGAAAGTGTCAAGCTCAGGTGTATTTCTGGTAAGGCAGTTACTGCCAGTCTGTATTTGCCACTATGAAAATTTTCTTTTCTGTTTTTTATTCAAACCCTAATCATTGTAACTGTTTGTATCTGTAGAAATTTTTCTTTTCTGTTTTTTTATTCAAACCCTAATCATTGTAACTGTTTGTTTCTGTAGAAATTTTTCTTTTCTGTTTTTTTATTCAAACCCTAATCATTGTAACTGTTTGTATCTGTAGAAATTTTTTCTTTTCTGTTTTTTTATTCAAACCCTAATCATTGTAACTGTTTGTATCTGTAGAAATTTTTCTTTTCTGTTTTTTATTCAAACCCTAATCATTGTAACTGTTTGTATCTGTAGAAATTTTTCTTTTCTGTTTTTTTATTCAAACCCTAATCATTGTAACTGTTTGTTTCTGTAGAAATTTTTCTTTTCTGTTTTTTTATTCAAACCCTAATCATTGTAACTGTTTGTATCTGTAGAAATTTTTCTTTTCTGTTTTTTCATTCCAACCCTAATCATTGTAACTGTTTGTTTCTGTAGAAATTTTTCTTTTCTGTTTTTTATTCAAACCCTCTTTCAGTTATAAATATGCCCACTATTTGTAAAAACATGTAGCAACATATAAAATACCTAATATTAACGTATTTTGGTACGGTGAATGAGACCAGATACGTGTCCAAAAGGGTTATTAATCGTATTTTGGTACGGTGAATGAGACCAGATACGTGTCCAAAAGGGTTATTAATCGTATTTTGGTACGGTGAATGAGACCAGATACGTATAACAAAAGGTGTGTGTTTAATTCATTATAATTAAATAGGTTTATAATCAGAAATTGAATGAAATCAATCGTGTATAAAAAAGGGCGCGGTTATTCAAGATCAAAGGGGGCGTGGCATCTGTCAAATTAAGTTTGACGAGATTTTACTGGGGGGGCGTGGCTAAAAGGAGGTTTGTTAACTCCACCCACAAAGGGGCGGGGCACCTGTCAAATTAAGTTTGACAACATATATACCTTCTTACTACTATAACCGGTAATGCTAAGTACGCCATTGAACGTGTTAGTATGAAAGTATTCAGCGTACCAACAGGAAGCCGAGTTTGTAATCAAGAGAATCTGTTCCTGGGGCAGATACCAAAGTTTGTAATTTTAGCATTTGTTGATAATGAGGCATTTTCTGGGGCTTACGACAGAAACCCTTTATGCTTTAAACATAACAATGTGAATTTTGCGGCTCTCTATCTGGATGGTGAACAAATACCCGCAAAACCGTTTCAACCCGACTTGTCCTGAACAGCACATCCCCATTCCTAATGTGTACACCAATCGCACATAAGCAACATAAAAAATACCTAATATAAACGCTAAGTACGCCATTGAACGTGTTAGTATGAAAGTATTCAGCGTACCAACAGGAAGCCGAGTTTGTAATCAAGAGAATCTGTTCCTGGGGCAGATACCAAAGTTTGTAATTTTAGCATTTGTTGATAATGAGGCATTTTCTGGGGCTTACGACAGAAACCCTTTATGCTTTAAACATAACAATGTGAATTTTGCGGCTCTCTATCTGGATGGTGAACAAATACCCGCAAAACCGTTTCAACCCGATTTTGAACACTTTAACGCTGTACGTGAATATATGGCATTTTTACAATTGGCGCAGAAGAACTGCAGCGATTCGGGAGTTATCATCGACAGAGAAGAATTTGTGAACGGTTATACGCTATTTGCTTTCGATCTATCTCCTGATCAAGAGTGTAATACCCACTTCTCACTCATTCGGTCCGGTAACCTGAGGGCCGAAATACGTTTTTCCAGGGCATTGGAACGCACCGTAAATCTGTTGGTTTACGGTCAGTTTGAAAATATTATCGAAATAAATCAACGTAGGGAAGTGCTGTACGATTACCTCTAAAGATAAGCATGAACACTTTAGAGTTGACACACATTTTAAAGACGGATCCTTTTTCCAAGGATATATTTGTGGGTGTGTTTCCCTGCGACTTGCTACCGATTGATAAACTGACCAATATGCCTGCAGCGTTCATTATAAATACAGACCCACATACATTACCCGGAGAACATTGGTTAGCCTGCTATATCGATCAAAAGAGAAGAGGATATTTTTTTGATTCATACGGACTCTCCCCCGCAAGCCCATTATTTCCTAAAGAAATATTAGCTTTTTTGAATATAAATGTTAAGCGGATATGTTTTCAAAATGCGCAGTTGCAAAGTACTCTGTCATCCGTCTGTGGAGAATTTTGTGTATTTTTTATTCATCATATGTGTAAAGGATTATCATTTAAAGAAGTTTTAAACCATTTTACTAATGAATTTAAACAAAATGATCGATTGGTGTCACGTTTTGTGTGGAAATATATGCGTGGTATACGAAATGGGGGTTATCGTAGTGTGCATATTCAGAAATGTATAGCGTGTTATCAAAAACGTCATTGATTCAATAATTTTTTTATTAGCTTATGCATGTATTTGAGTTATCAATAATAAAACATACAATTTTTATAATGAAAAGTATTCGGTGGTTATTTTATTTTATTTTTTTACCAATATTCACCCTGACCCCAGATCATTAAGAAACAATCAATCAAACCCACCGACAGTTTAAAAGGGTATATAAACTCTTTAGAGGTTTCATCCTTTACAAGTCTAGGAGCTACAAGAAAAGCATGGACAAGACCACTATTTTCACTGATTTAATGGATGCGGTAAGCTCTTGAATGTTTTAATAACTGTGTAAATTTTCTTGTACGATGAACATTATTCTGTAGTATTCTTTAACAAATATAAAAAAATTTGCATATGTGTGGCGTGTGTGCGGAAATAGTCTCTAGACCTTTAAATTGTATCCCTACGCGGTGTGAATGAGAAAATTCATATAAATTTCAATATGTGGTCGGGAGTCTTGTAGTTCTTATATTTATCTTTAAAAAAATGTGTATGTTAACCTTTAAATGTATGCCGCGGATGTAAGTATCTTGTAGGCGTGGTTAAGTGATCAATTTTACGTCACATACCGCTCAATACCCTATGGTGTTTCAGGAACAAACAAGTCAGACGTCATTTGACGCCAGCCTTTTGAACAGTCTCTCCGCGGACACACAAGCTTGTAAGTTTTTAAACTAATAGCGCTTTAAAAAACCTTTGAAATGTATCTCAAGATCATACGTTAACCTAAAGCATTTGCATTATTTAGTGCTGGATGATTTCTATATCGACATTTTGTCCGATGCATTTATGACCGGATCTCCAAAGCCTCAGAGTGAGAGTCAACGGGATTCAGTATTATCAGGTGGGTTGTATGCTTAAGAATTTTATGTACTATGTATTCCGTGTAATTGTACTCTCTAATCAATTACTGGTTATTTTAGAAACGACACATACAAATTCCAGCCTCTACCCCAAAGTGCTGATCAACAGTAACTGTGAGCGGTCTGCAACCTCTCAGAATCATCAAGTGTTGATCTCTAATAACGGAGCATCCACTCAAAGCAACAAAAAACCTAGTGAGTATAAACACTAAGCAGTGACTTAGTCATGGAAAACACATTAAAGTTTACTCTGTAAGATAATGATTGCCTATATGCTATATTTATGTATAGTAAAGATATGTCTTTATTTCATATACAAGATTTCAATTTATTTGTATCTTTTACACAGAGTCAAAGTTATCGCTGAACCGAGCACCTAGAGATACGCTGAACCGACCACCAAGAGATAGTCTCCATATATCTGAAGAACTACCGTCTACGTCGTCAGAGGTTTTTACAAAAAGGACAGCCCCACCTAAGGATTTGACCCACGAACGATCGATATTGAAAGGACCACATAACCCATCGGGTGAGTCACCAGACATAATCCCAGTAAATGTCTCAGGAATTTTGCATGATAATGCGACAGTAAATGTAAAAGCAAAGAGGGCTCTGACAGATGTAGTTGTAACACAACCATTGTTTAAAAAAAGGAATGTTTTACAAGACATAACAAACAACACAAATTTACATGTATCAAAACAATTAAGTCCTTTACACCGCTTATCAAATAAAAATAAGAAACAAAAGCAAAAAAATAAAAACCCCCAGTATTCTCAAAGTGTATTAGAATGCAGTTTGTGGTGTATGAATAAAATCATCTTCTGTTATGATCTTGAACGCTGTGCTAAGCGTACACTTGACGATGTAAATAAGGCTTTGGCTATTGATAGTGTGTTGAAACAAGATAAATGTCTCAACCTCTTACTTTGCAAGGTTAGGGAACCATTTAGGAGCGGGTACAACCTCGTAGCTACAGACACACAACACAACGTGACTACCGATACAACAACCTGTTTACCACATGCTGGGGATATACAGGCTTTAACCGACTGGTTGAAATCAGAAGTTATCTTCTGGACTGATTTAAAAGTTGTTATTATCCGTGTGATAATAGAATTGCGTGAATTAATGTATACGGTTCGACATGTCGATGACATTAGACGCCCTGACATTTTGAATCGTTTATCGTGTATTGATAAGGCTACTGCACACTTTCGCACAGGGGTTCGTTTGTTGAATACAGCGTGACTAGGCATGGCTGGTGGGGTTTTATCTCACAAACAAATTCGTTATAGACATATTACCAAACGTAGAGCTAAGTCAATTAAACGATCAATAAAGACGTTGACACGGGCAACACGTTTAGCACGGACTAGAAGTTTACCTAAAACAACTTCTGGTACAGAACGTAGTGTAGCACCCAGCACACCTCCGACTGAGCATGTAGCTACAATTCCTGTTTTACCCTTGACACCCCACACAAATGAGACACCGGCGGTACCCCTAAGGTCTCCTGCTTTTGATGTTAATGCTGATGTAGAGCCTGAACCGCAGAATGCTCAAGATGTTGTAGATCCCCCTGTGTTTTTAGAGCATGTTGAACAGCGTCGCAGGGAACTTAACCATTTTAATGCTGTTGAATATTATGAAACTTTTCGCTTTGTAAATTTGGAACAGATACCATCATTTGCTAATGCAATTCAGGCTGTACATGATGCAGTTCAGGATCTTTTAAATAGAATTATGCCTGATATAGGTCCAAATGATTTTATCCAGTTACGTCTGGATGCTGATGGACTTAATAGGCCTTTGTATTCTGTTAGGAGGTCTAAGGATATGTTAAACGCTGAGGACTTTTTGAATGCCATGGCTAACCTGGTTCAAAGCAACGCTGAAATCATAGGTAGTGGATCATTGAGACTTGTTGTCATTATTGTTAGGAATAGAGCCGGTGGTGTTGTGACTCGTAGACGACTCAGATCAACACCCTACAGCCGCATTATTGCCACAAAAAGGCGCTGGCTTTATGATCTAAACAACGATGATAATAACCTGTGTTTGGCTGCTAGTCTCTGTGCCCTCTTAGCTGAGACAGATACCGCTGACTCTGTATTGTTGGATAGAGCGAGGGACATCCATAAAGCTCTAGGTATCCCTGATGGTCAATTAGTTAGTTTCAGCGAAATACCCGCGTTTGAAAAACATTTAAAAGTCACAATTAAAGTGCTGTATCACAATCGTGGTTCATGGAAGTATTTCCATACCGGTGGGCCTTGTAAAGACAAGGTTTTATTTATATACCACGAAGATAAACATTATTATGGTATAAAACAAATTCGATCATTCATCGGTGCAAACTATTTTTGTGATTACTGTCACACACCGTTCCAGCACAAAAACAACCATTCATGCATGTATTTTTGTAAGGCTTGTCACAGACAGGATTGTGTAGATGTGAAAACTGAGGTACCTAGATGTCCTCGCTGTCGGACATTTTGTCGCTCATACAATTGCTTAAAACAGCATCTACTCCTGGCTTCATCAGGCACCATAGATTGTAAGCAAAAAAAGTATTGCGACACTTGTGGCCATTACACAGACATGTCTAAGCATGAATGCAAAGGATTAATTTGCCAAATATGTTACGCGCCTGTAGATACGTTTGACGGCCACATCTGCTACATGCGCAAATGCACACCAGAGGAGCCCACTGAAAAATATATTTTTTATGATTTTGAGTGTATGCAGGAAACCGGCGTCCATATACCCAACTACGCTTATGCATTAGAGTTGGAGGGGGATAACTACTGGGAGTTTCAGGGCCCATCTTGTCTAGAAACTTTTGTCACCACATTTATAGATACGCCATTTCGTGACTACACATTTATAGCCCATAATGCTGGCAGATATGACGCCTATTTTGTGGTGAACCAGATGATTAAGGAGAATATTGAAATAAAATTACTCGCTCAAGGAGGGAAGTTGTTGTGTGTAACCGTGTCTGACTTGGGTATCAGATTCATAGACTCTTTAAATTTTCTACCCATGAAGCTTAGTAAGTTGTCGCAGGCTTTGGGTTTTGAGGGTTGTAAAGGATATTTTCCACATTTCTTTAACACCGCTCAAAACCAAAAGTATATTGGCCCTATGCCTTCTGTAGATCATTATGGTTATGATCAAATGATGCCTGATGAAAAAAACGACTTCATGATTTGGTACGGTGAGAACAATAATTGTAGATTTAACTTTGAAGACGAACTGAAAAAATACTGTATTGAAGATGTTAAAATTCTCAAACAGGCTTGTATCCGTTACAGAGCTAGTATAATCAAAATGACAACAAGTAAAAGGGTAATTAATGGTGACTTGGGCTCTGAGGTAGTCAAAGAATACATTGACCCTTTTCAGCTAACAACTTTAGCCTCTGTGTGTATGGCCATGTACAGGTTTAAATATTTACCGGAAAACACTATAGCGATTTTGCCAGCTGACAACTATCATAGAAATAAGAAGCGGTTTTCAACAGTGTCTATACAGTGGCTGATGTATATCGCTCATAAAGAGGGCATCACGATACAGCACGCCTTACAAGGTGGTGAAAAACCTGTTGGTTCCTATTTTTTGGATGGTTATGCATTAATTAATGGTAAGCCTACAGCATTTGAATTTCAGGGTTGCTTTTACCACGGTTGTCCCATGTGCTACAACGAAAAGGACTTTAACAGCGTTACAAATACAACCTACGCTCAGCTGAACCATAAAACTAAAATTAAAACGCATTTTCTAAAAAAACAGGGTTATGAAGTCCGTGAGATGTGGGAACATGAGTGGAAACACTTAATAGAGACCGATCAGAGCGTACAGGAATTTATTCTTAAACAAAAATTCCCACAGCCTATGGAACCTCGCGATGCTCTCTACGGCGGCCGCACAAACGCTATTAAGCTGTACCACAAAGCGGCTCCCGGTGAGACCATACACTATTATGATTTCACTAGTCTATACCCCTTTGTTAATAAAACAAAAACATACCCCATCGGTCACCCGGAGATTATTTTTGAAAATTTTAAATCTTTTGACAGCTACTTTGGTATTGCCAAAGTAAAAGTCTACCCACCTAGAGGCTTATTCTTCCCTGTTTTACCTGTTAAGATGAACGGTAAACTAATGTTTCCATTATGCCACAAATGCGCTAACAGTAGCCAAACAATTATTTGTGCGCATACGGATGAGGAGCGGGCTCTCACGGGTACTTGGTGTACCGTTGAAATACAACAAGCGTTGACAAAGGGGTACAGGCTGGGTGAAATATTTGAAATTTGGCATTTCCCAAGGTTTACTAGCAGATTGTTTGAAGACTATATAAAAGTCCATCTTAGGGATAAGCAGGAGGCCTCGGGGTACCCGAGCTGGTGCACAAACCAGGAGACAAAACAAAAATACATCATGGACTATTATGCAAAAGAGGATGTACGGTTAAGACCTGAAAAGATAGAGGTCAACCCTGCAAAAAGACAGATTGCTAAACTGTTTTTAAACTCTTTATGGGGTAAATTTGGCCAGAAATCAAATTTACAGACCACAAGTATAGTAACCGACCCCGATGAGCTTTTTGCCTATACATTTTTACCCCAATACGATGTGTCCTCTTTAAATTTTGTCAACGATGAAACAGCTATGCTCGGTTGGAAGTATGCTGAGGGGTGTCACAGTACGGCTCGTAATACAAACATCTTTATCGCTTGTTTCACAACTGCCTACGCACGGTTAGAGTTGTATAATGTTTTGGACAAATTGAATGAGAGATGTCTTTATCATGACACTGACTCTGTTATTTTTGTCAGCAAAGATGGTGAGTGGACTCCGTCACTGGGTGACTATCTAGGTGAATTGACTAGCGAGATACCCAAGGATACATACATAACTGAGTTTGTATCTGCCGGCCCCAAGACTTACGGTTATAAATTGACGACGGGTAAGACAACTCTGAAGGTGAAAGGTATAACCCTGAATGCCAACAACGCACGACTGATACATTTTGACAGTTTAAAAGACTTGGTACTGGACTACCCCCACAACTCTGACCCTGACAAACAGAAACGAATTTTAGTCCGCCATTCGGGTATCGTCAGAAACAAATTGTGTTGGCAGATAGAAACACGACCGCTTCATAAAACACAAAAGTGTGTCTATACCAAGAGACTTTTAACAGATAATTTTACTACCCTACCATACGGCTACTGATACACGTGGATACAATGGATACACGTTTACAACACCCCTTTTCATGCATTTTAGCAGGGCCTTCTAGTTCGGGAAAAAGTTTTTTTGTTAAACAGCTTTTACAAAATGTTTCATCTTTATTGTCGCATATTCCTGATAACATTGTCTGGTTTTATGCCTGTTGGCAACCCCTGTATGATGAATTAACACGTACTATACCGTATATTCGGTTTATTGAGGGTTTACCGCAAACATTTAGTGATGACGATTTGTTCCCACCTAGCAGAGTAAATTTGGTTGTTGTTGATGATCTAATGGAAGCCGCGAGTGAAAGTTCTGAAATTGAGAAAGCTTTCACCAAATATGTTCATCACAGAAACCTAAGTATCATATACCTTGTTCAGAATGTGTTTTGCCAAGGTAAAAAAAGCAGAACAATAAACTTAAACACTAACTACATGGTACTTTTTAAGAGCCCGAGGGATAAATTACAAATTACAACTCTAGCCCGCCAAATGTACCCCGGAAAATCACAATTCTTTTTAGAAGCTTTTGAAGATGCCACCTGTAGGCCCTATGGTTATCTGCTTGTAGACTTAAAACCTACAACGCCGGAAGAATACCGATTAAGAACCGGTATATTTCCGCCTGACATACCTGCAACGTATATTTATAAAAAACGGAACTCTAAAAAGAGATAGTTTGTAGTTCCTCTCTACATTTCCTGTAGATACTCGGCAACTGTAAACATGTCTGAGCGGCTACGCCGAAATTGGCATAAACTAAAAGCTCTACTAAATGCACCATCTAAACAAAGACAGTCTATTTTACACTCAGCGTCTCCCGATTTAATCACCGCCATATGTGAAATAGCGCTCAACATTCTTAAAGGGAAGATACCATTATCACCACGACAAGTAGAAATACTTAAAAAGTGGAAGAAAAAAATTAAAGCTCTGAGCGATAAGAAGGTATCAGTCATTAAGAAGTCGAAGCTGGTTAAACAGTCTGGCGGTTTTATCGGGTCTCTGTTGGGTTTTGCTATTCCTCTGTTGACAGGACTTTTAAGCAACCGCTAATGGAGCATACTGAAAAAATGTATTTGGTTCCTAAACAAGAATTGGACTTACTACAACGAGCAGCGCAACACTCTACGGATAGTCAAAAATCTCTGATACAGGGTCTTGATGAAGATATTATAGCCGTCCTACATAACAGAAACATATCCCAGGATGAGAAGATCAAAAGGTATACTACTGTTCTGCAAAGATACTTGGTTCATGCTAAGCAGAATGATCGTGAGAAGCTGAGCTTGACACTTTCTTTGCCTCCTGGTGAATCCATCGCATCAACACAACCTAACCCTCAAACTCAAGCTGCTGAAACATCCGAAGCACCGGCTGTTGTAGTTAGAGATGTTATTAACAATGTAAATGATCGCTATAAGAAAAATGCTGAATTATTGCTTACTAGAATGGTCAATTCAAAACATGTTACATATTGGAATGATAAAGGGGAATTTGTGTACAAAAATAGGGTGGTGCCGGGGTCTAATTTAATAGACTTGGTACGTTGTGTTACACAGAGTCACAAAATAACTCAGCGTAAAATGCCTCAGGGTTGGGATTTATTTCTACAGGCCATGGCTGAACTGAACATACCATCATCGGTTGTAGGAAATACTTCAAACAGAGACTATTTGGATCATTTGAAAACCCAGAACCATGAGACGGCTACATCACCCATTGTGGGTTATCCGACCCCAAAACACTCTCTGAGTGATCTTTCTTTAACTCCGTCAGGTGTAACTACTAGCCATGGCTATTTGCTACCTAAAAGACGTTCGAGTGTAATGAAACAATCTGTTGACTGGTTGAATCTGTAATTATCTATATGTAAAAATATCTTTTGGTGTATTTACTCGCGTGTATAACTGTATTGTTTTTTTTTATTATTTTTGTAAATGTTGTATTGCTGTGTGCTTTTTTTTAAAAAAAAGACACGATTGACGATTGAATAAATATTTTATTTCTATATTACTTCTGGGACTCATTTATTTTTTAGTCACGCCATTACCCGCTACTATTTCAGTTATAAACATGCCCAGACACGTCCGCTATTTCTAAAAACATGTCCGGACTTGTCTTAAACATGCCCAGACACGTCCGCTATTTCTAAAAACATGTCCAGACTTGTCCTGAACAGCACATCCCCATTCCTAATGTGTACACCAATCGCACATAAGCAACATAAAAAATACCTAATATAAACGTATTTTGGTACGGTGAATGAGACCGGATACGTGTCCAAAAGGGTTATTAATCGTATTTTGGTACGGTGAATGAGACCAGATACGTATAACAAAAGGTGTGTGTTTAATTCATTATAATTAAATAGGTTTATAATCAGAAATTGAATGAAATCAATCGTGTATAAAAAAGGGCGCGGTTATTCAAGATCAAAGGGGGCGTGGCATCTGTCAAATTAAGTTTGACGAGATTTTACTGGGGGGGCGTGGCTAAAAGGAGGTTTTGTTAACTCCACCCACAAAGGGGCGGGGCACCTGTCAAATTAAGTTTGACAACATATATACCTTCTTACTACTGAGAGAGGAACCGAATTCCTCAGATTTAGAAGGGAAAGAGGGCAAAGGTACATAAAATACAAGTAAACACACAAGTAAACAAAACAACAAGCTGTGGAGAAGAGTTCAACTCAAGTCAGACCTCTTAAAGAGGCAACCATGCCTGTCAGTTTGCAGGGCAGGGGCCGAATACTGACACTAATACTTAACTACAACTTCAACAACTCTATGGCATATATCCAATGCTTTTATCTTTAATATCACGCAATCATGCTCTAATAAAAAAGGAATAATAGTGCAGAGAACCAATTACTGTCTTTAATACCAACTGAAATGTTTTAGTCTGCACAAGCTGGTTAGATATTAAATTCACTGAAAACCTTCTCACAGGCTATTTCTTTCAAAATACTAATCTACATTAAACCCACTCTACTAAAAAGGTTATAAAGTTTGTGACCACATAAAACTTTGCCCATGAAGAATTTCTCTTTCCTTACAAAAGTGCGTACAATAAAGTTAGAAGGTCCACTTAAAGTATAATTCCTATTAGCTGTCAAAAAGTCAACCATCAGGAATTTCAGAATAGTCTCTGTATGTTATTAGAACGCTGAGTATATTGTTAGATACTGTGTTCCACCTTAATGCTTTTGATGAAAGAGTAGACAGTAACTGGGAGAGTACAGGAATAACACTGTGCTGATCGCATTGTGCTTTGGTCTTTGCAATAATGCGTAAGTGTCCCTATTTGATTAATAGCATTTTGAAACCAGCTGCCAGTTTGCAAGGATTTAACTAAGAGTCTTTTATTTGAAGTTCAACTACAAAGTCTTTGATATTTACAAGAGCCTATGTTTGTTTTCTATTAGGGCTGCAACACAGATGTTTCTATGCAGGCAAGTCAATTTATAATCTAAAACCAGCTGTAATTCTATATGACTATTCTACTCTATGTTCTTTGCATTCTGGGTTGGAGAAGACAGCAGATCTCTGCCCCCCAACCCATGGACAGATCACCTTATATGTCAATTAGGCTCTCTGGTAATCTGCTGGTCAATGGACCAGTTACAAGGGAGAACTCTGCTCTCCCTAACTGACTCATTTACACTATGAGGGACAGCCTCCATAGCACACTGTTCCCAGGCACCTTGCATCAATAGGTGCATTTCTGCATCTCAAAAAAATGGCAACCCTGTTCTGTGAGCTGCTCTGCTCATGAAACCATTACAACCAAGATCATGCTTACAGTTACTGATATAATCCCATCACTTTTGCTTCACTTTCAATGTTCAACAATGACTGGACTAGAGACAAATATTGTGTTCTTAGGTGTGCACTTAAACTTAATAGAAATAAACATTCCCGGATGGATGTTTGCATTGTGTTTTATTTCTTGAGTCTGGCTCTCCTTGTTGAACAAGGTTTGGCAGGTCATTGGCCTGACTCAAACCTGTGAAATGAGAAATTGTACAGAGCTCACCAAGCCACCATAACAGAATCAACACCTTAGCCATAACCGGTATTATCTGTGCTATTGTGCTATTAGTGTTAAGTGCCACTGTATAGTTACAGTGCAAGAAACGAAAGTATATTCAGTTATACGGTTCCTTTCTTGGTTCTAATATGTTCTCTTAAAGCTTTTTGAATAATCAAACGAACTAAAGTACATTTTATTAAAATGTATGTGGACACCTCCTAATTATTGAGTTCAGCTATTTCAGCTACCCCCATTGCTGTCAGGTGTAAAACAGCTTGCCTGTGCCATTATTACTCCAAACAGCATGTATGTGCTCCAAAACAGCTTGCACCTTTGCAACTAAACACTCTGCCTGTGCCACCTTAGCCCCCAAAAACATGTTTGTGCAATCTTTGCCCCATGCAGTTTTCAGTGCCCCAAACAGCCTCACTGTGTCATCTTTGCCCCCAAACACTTACACATTCATGATAACACACACTTACACATACATGCTCAGACACACAAAAGCCTACAAGTATACATACACATTCATGCCAACACTTATACATACATTCTCATTCTAATATATATAATCCTTCTCTTACCCTTCCACTCACTAGCTCACTTCCTCCCACTAGCACCCCTTACCTCACCGGCAACTTTCTCTCTAGCACCCGCACAATGTGCGACCAGCCTTGCTTTTATCATGGGGTCACGTCTGTCAGTCAGTATTGTAATGGATAGGACATCATATCCGGCTGGCACACGCACAGTGTGAGTAATTGTATGTGTATCCATTCCACGGCCACACGTATAATTAAATAGGTGGCCTTATAACCGGCCCAAGGGGAGGTGAACTACCGGTATCTTGGTAGGCCAGTCCGGATAAGGGTGCCACTAAGAGAGGCTTGTCCAGGGCTCATAATTATTAAACATGGCCCTGTGCATATGATAGACTGGATGGAGAAGAGCATGGGTTTCACATAAGATCTTGGTAGAGCTACAGTTTACCTACAGACACATAGCAAATATGTATAAAATACATAAATAATACATAAAAAATTTCAATTAAACATTGTTTTCACAAACAGCCTAATTCTTTCTCTTTTGTCTAAAGCACAATGTTTTGTGTTTTTGGATTGTAAACCAATAAAAATATTTCTTTCATGTCCCTCCTGGGCACAGAATGTATGCTTTATATAATGAAAATCAGTATGCATAAAGACATGATTCTGCAATTCACTTTAAAAAATATATTTCATTACCCACTACTGATGTTAATCAAACCTGAGCACCAACTATTACATTAAAATGTTAACAGTTTTCCTGTATTCACAGAATATATGGTTGCTCTTGACCAATCTATTGTATCAAACAAATAATATCCTTTCTATAATTCTACAACCTTAATACATAGCAGTCGTTAAAAAAGTTTTATTCTCAGATGTAAAGAGGAGCACATCTTTTCCACAGCACTCAGCTTCAATGTAGCTCAAGGAAAATTTTCTGTTTCAAGAAATATGTCAGACAAATTGAATCCGACATCAAATAAATTAATAACATCTCTCTTCTCTTGCATTTCATGTCGGAAGCACATAGGCAGCAGAAAGTACTTTAAATAATTCCTGTAGATTTTATTTATAGGCACACACAGTGTATATGTAAAAGTGCAACTTTTACCACAACTTCTTTTATCTGCTGGAGCAGTGCAAAATTGTTCTCTGGGGTGATGAATCACGCTTCACTATGGGTGAATATGGGTTTGGCAGATACCAGCAGAATGCTACGTACCAGAATTCATATTGCCTACTGTAAAGTTTGGTGTAGGAGGGATAATAGTCCAGGCAGTTCTACAGAGTTTGGGCTATGTCCTTTAGTTCCAATGAAGGGTAACGGTAATGATACAGCATACAAAGACAATTGTGGCAATAGTTTGGGAAGGTCGTTTCCGGTTCCATCATGACTGTACCCCTGTTTACAAAGCAAGGTTAATAAATACATGTTTTGTATCATATGGTGTAAAGGAACTCGATTGGCCTTTAAAGAGCCCTGACCTCAACCACACTTCAATTGAAATGCTGATTACAAGCAAGGCCTTCTCATCTGAATGGGTACAAATTCCCAACTCCGTATTAACGTGAATGGTTTTGGAGTTGGATGTCGAACAAGCTCATTTAGGTGTGATGGTAAGGTGTCCACATACTTTTGGTCATACAGAGTACCTCCTATTATCTTCAATATCAAAACACCAACGGAGTCAAAAGTGAAATTAATAGTTGAATTTATTTAGAGCACATTTTTTACAATATCAGATATAAAGTGCATGATTTATAGATAAAATATTTCATTTTAGTGTTCTTGTGAGTCATATCCTGGCTTCATGTTTAAAAGACCACACAGAAAACTGTAATGGAACACCTTTCACAGAAGAGGTGAAACCCTCATAGACAGCATGATTGTGGGCCTCATTAGATATTGACTCATTGAGGTTCACATGTTAAGTTGTTTATGTATACATATGTATACATAAATCCACATATTTTTTGGTTAGCGTGATTCATTATTTGATTCTGCAAGTGTTAAATGTTTTAATTCTGGGACACTACTTTGTTCCATGGGATTGCCTGGAAATTAAGACGTTCTGACTTCAAGACTATCACCGGCAATCTGGGAGATGTGGTCATCATAAACGGAGAACTCTCCAAGTACAGTCCTGCTTTCCCAGGTCTCTGGGTCTGTTTCTTTTTTCTCTTTGCAGGAATGCAGGATTTGGTCACAGGCACTTCCCTATCTAATTTCCACTCACCCACTAAAATGAAGGTGGTCATTCAATTGGTCAAATGCCAATTAGAACATGAAATATGTTGGCAGGATGGCCTGCCATGGAATGTATAGAAAGTGAAGCTCCTAGCCTAACCGATAGGAACTCAGTCTATATAGTATATTTACTACATATGTGCTCATAATTTATCTCTTCGATTATCCATAGTACATCAATATCAGTTGTTAAATCTCCAGGAAGCCATAGTTCATTATGTGAAGGCTCCAGATGGCATGATACCCTGTAGATTAATCTCTTTACCATTTATTTGCTAGATTAATCCATTTTGAAATGTATTTTCATTCCTTAGTTCATCTATGAAGAGTTAAAGCCATTTTTTCATTTTGCATGTATAAAATCTGTTTTCTTCATGTCTGCAAATTGAAATCAACAACAGCTGTGGAGAAAGAACTAGGCACATAACTCACGGATAATATGTTCCTTCTTTTCATTCGCAAAACAGAGACGGCACTGTTTACATAAGTTATTTTAAAAAAGCATAGTAAGTGAATACTGAGCCAAAAAAAGCAAAAGAATAACATGTAAGGATTTTAGCTTTCCTGCACAACATATTAAAAGGCTAAAAGTAGTCATTGCTTAAGTGCGCAGATTCCCATATTTTAGGACAGGCGAATAAAACCAGGTTAATATAAACTGACAAGTTTTAAAGATCTGTCCCAGGCAGATGTAACAGCTACAAATATTCTGCTACATAAATGTTTATTTCAGTCTAAAATCAACTATAAAAACACCTAATTTGAAGTTGACAGTTAAAGCATTCAGATTTTTTGTTCCTTGTAGGAATTTTGTAGCTCTTTCAGTCCTCAGTGACTAATACCTAATGTGACCTGCGGTCGCCATGATGAGCCCTTGGCCAAGCAAATAAAAATAATGTATTGTATTAAGCGCTGCGTAAATTGTTGGCGCTATATAAATAAAAGATAATAAAATAATAGGGCACCAGAGATCCTCCTGCTCAGGTTCAAGGAAGGGTTTTGGATTCCTTTCCAAGACCGGGAGGTGTCTTTGAGTTTGCGGAATATTCGGTCAGTTTCAGATTACCTCAAGGTGATTAGAAAGAAGCTAGACAGGGAGGTGGCATTAGACTTGATGACCGTCCCTTTGATCCCCCTCCATTGCTGATGTTTTCTCCTGGGGGTTGTCCCAAAGAAGGCACCAAATAAATTCTGGCTCATTCATCATTTGTCATAACCCCATGGGAGTTTGGTAAACAATGACATTGTTTGTCTTGGCGGTTCAAATTGTGTGGGAAGAGGGCCCGGACTAAAAGTCCATCTTGGCCGGGGAGTGTCACCTGCCCCTTGACAAATTGTGAGGACTGTGTACAACTTATAAGTAGCACACCATGACTCCATATGTTAGCAGCAGTTAGATCATATTGGAGTCAACTTAAAGTCCAAATATCCAGCAAACAATATGTTTTAAATATACTTTTAATAAAAAAATGAAAATCATTTTTCTTATTTTGGAATCATTAACACTGACTTTAAATGAAGAAAGTAAGGTCTGCTGTTCTTTAGATGTTAGTCTTGGTTCTTTTGTGACCTCCTGGATGAGTAGTCGAATTGCTTGTGGAGGAAGTTAGGTAGACGGCCACTCCTGGGAAGTTTCACCACTGTTTCAAGTTTTTTCCAGTTGTAGGTAATGACTCTCATCATGGTTTGTTGGAGTCCCATAGCCTTAGAAATGGTTTTCATAATGATAGATGTCAATGGCTTTGTTACTCATCTGTTCTTGAATTTGTTCAGGTCATGTGCTGCTATTTGAGACTTTTTAGCCTTCATTGCAAGACAGGTTCTATTTAACTGTATTTAGATGTTTAGATTCAACTGGGCTGGTGGTAATCATGTTTGGGTGTGTCTAGTGAAATTGTACACAATTATCAATTACATTTGGTTAAATTGTTGATGCTACATACTGTTATGTCCTCCATACTTAACTAAGAGCTGTGAGGATATATAGCATTCCAAATAAGTTAATGGTTGTAGAGTGTGGATAATGATACTCTTTAATCATTCCTAAAATGATTACTGAAATGCTTTTTTAGCCCAGGGTCTTCAGTTGATGGACTCTAGATCACCTGCAATGGTTTATTTATCTCACAGATACAAATTTCAAACAAGGATGCAAAGTAAAAGTAAAAATAAAGTTCAAGTGAAATGCAACTGGGCCTTTATATCTACTCTTTACCCTTGTTTGGGTACTCCATATTCTCAGATTTTTTATCTAAAGTTGTCCAGTACATTTCATGTAGTGGCAGGAAGCTGATTCATTTTTAAATGGTTCTTGTCACCAACCTGGATCAGCGGCCGCTGGTATGAAGGAGAGGGAGACCACCTTCTGCTAGTCTCCAGCCACAGCTGCCTCCACGGAGGAGAGGGAGAGCGCCCTCTGCCAGCCTGCAGTCACAGCAGCCTCCACGGAGGAGAGGGAGACCGCCCTCTGCCAGCCTGCAGCCACAGCAGCCTCCACGGAGGAGAGGGAGACCTCCCTCTGTCAGCCAGCAGCCACAGCAGCCTCCAAGGAGGAGAGGGAGACCTCCCTCTGTCAGCCAGCAGCCACAGCAGCCTCCAAGGAGGAGAGGAAGACCTCCATCTACCTCCGCACGCCCTCTGGTGGTTAGACCCAGAACCGCAGGCACCTATACTTATAGGCTAAGGTCTAGCCACACTCAAGATGGCTGCCGGATTCCACCAAACAGGAAGTGACATCAGCCTGTTCAAATTTTGGCGCCAATTGCTCCAGTTGGTGCCTAGTCACTCCCTCTTCCTTTATAAACTCCCAGTGGACATTCAGACCTTGCCCTCTTATGGTCGTACCTATTCCTATAGTGTTACTCCTCAGTGCGCGTTCTGGTTCGTGTTTCCTGTTATTGACCCCGGCTTGTTATTCGTTTCTCCTGACCTCTGGATTCCTGACCTCGGCTTGTCATTCGTATTTTGTGATCTCTGGTACCCCGACCTCGGCTTGAACCTGACCTTGTACTTATCCGTGCCTTGTGTCCTAACTGCACCTCCGTCTCCTACCTCGCTGTGCGTGACAGTTCTTAGGCCATTCAGCCATTTGCAGACTAAAGCAATTTATCTAATTATAGGTTAAGCAGTGTTAGGTCAACCTTATGTTGCAGACTATGCAAAATATCCTCAAAGTACCTGTGATTAGTCCACACAAGAATGTTCATGTAGGAGTCTCTATTTAGCGGTGTAGCAACATCAGCACTCCTATAATTACCCAGTTATATAAACATGACAAGATAGGGATACATCTTAACCCCTTAAGGACTATGGATAGTTTATAGCTACAAGGCAGAAGCCACAAATATTTATTAGCAATAAAACATTTAAAAGGGCAAACATTTACATATCTCCCCCTTCTGGGATTTGTAAAGCATTTTGCACTGTCCTTATATGGTAGACCAATGCAACAAGGTTAGAGGTCCTTTTTTGAACTATTTTGTACCTGTATAGTACCCTTGAAGATGTCTTCGTGACATCAGTAAGGTCCATGTAAATATGCATAAATATTTTTTAAGTTGAGCTCAAGTTTTTAATTATTGTTTACATTTTTTTTTAATTTAACATAATTTCCAACTCTTTGCATTCTGAAGACCCTCGTTGAATATCATAAAATTATTAGGAAGCCTTTGCAGCCCTGGTTTCGTGATCAGAGCTTGTGTGATCAGACATTGGATGTTATCATCAGACCTCGGCAGGGGCTGTGAAGACCCAACTTTAACACCTCAGGAAAGGAATGCCTGCAAATGTAATACTAAGATCAGCTAAGAGCCAGCAATGCTATCTCTTGCAGACAGAGACCTAGCTGTCAATGGATAGCCCCGTCACCAAGATTTGCTGTGCAATGCTGATTTTATCTCATGATGTACAAGCATGGTACTGATCCTATTTTGTCTCCAGGACTCCTGGGTCTCTAGGGTACTCACTTCATTTATGTGCCTCAGAGAGTACATAAAGATATGCACTATTATTCAGGTTGCCTGTTTGATTTGCCTTTTAAATACTACATTTTCTATGATAAAAGTTTTAAATATGTCTAGGAAAATAATCAGCATATTTGTGACCAGCCTAATTACCCACTAACTTGACCTCCCCACCAGACCCAGCTAAGCCAGGCTCTGGAAAACCTCCCCCAGACAGCACACAGAAGGTCCAGGTAGGTGATGCCTCACTTGGCTCAGGAATGGTCTTCTTCAGGGCCTCTCCTTGCCCTGGGAGCACAGGGAAACTTCCTCTTTCCCCAACAGTCTCTCTAAGTATCAGGCTCCAGGGGTTTTAAATGCCCAGCACCTGTGCCTGATGCCGGCCCCATAGGAATCCCGGACCGGATCCTGCAGACTTCTAGCCTCCTGGAAAAGCTGGCATGGAATTTCCACAGAATGGGGGAACGGAGCATTGGCCCACCCTGCTCTCCAATTGCTCCACCCCAGGGACCCATATGTATAATCTGCATAGCAGCTGTACCCATATGCCATGCCAATCAACTCCCTGGGGTTCACAGTCTCACATATTATATATTTTTAACTGCAGTGTGCCTGTTCTTGAAGACCTGAACACAAAATTAGGCAGGGGAATTCAGACAAATCTTGATGTTTCTTCTTGGCAGGGGGATTTAGACAGAGTTGGAGACTGGCTGGGCAAGTGGCAACTATAAAGAGCTCTTCAGTGACCTTTTCATTAGCAGAAATGTACAAAGAACAAGAGGTCTTTACAGTAATAACAATAAAGGTATGGAATTCACTGCCAAGGAAGGTGGTGTTATCAAATACATTAGATGTCTTCAAAAGGGGTCTGGATATTTCTTTAGAAAGACATGGCATACAGGGCTATAAATAGCATTAGTATGTTAGAGCTTCTTGGTCCAAGGAGAAATCTGATTGCCTTTTGAAAACTCAAGAAGGAATGTTTCCCCCTAATGGCAGAAATCAAAGTAGCTTAATTAGGGTTTTTTTTTAGACTTCGGCGCCGGCCAACTCTTCATTTTTATCTTCGTGGGGCTTTGGTTGATGGCAGACGAGTCCCCTGCTGGCGACCAATAGAGTTGGTCGTACAAACTTTTAAAATCCTAGTGCCGAAACTTGGCCTGGGGAGACCACTGGTCTCTCCGCTCCAGGAGTTAAAGGTCTGTACGAGCGACCAATAGAGTCGGTTTTACAGACCTTTAAACTACTGATGTGAAATTCTGCCTGGGGTGACCAATGATCTCTCCGCTCCAGAATTTAAAGGTCCGTACCAGTGACCATTAGAGTCACTGACACAGACCTTTAACTCCTGACTGTGAAACTCCGCCTGGGCCTGCTCCAGGAGTTAATGCTCCGTATGAACGACCAATAGAGTTGCTTATGCGGACCTTAAACTCCTGACGGCGAAACTCGGCCTGGGGAGGCCATTGGTCTCCCCGCTCCAGGAGTTAAAGGTCCGTAGGAGTGACCATTAGGGTCACTCATACAGACCTTTAACTCCTGACGGTGAAACTCCGCCTGCGGAGAGCCTTAGAGTTGCCGGCGACAATTAGAGTTAAAGTTGCACTTCATTGGTTGATGGCAGACAAGCCCCCTGCTGGCGACCAATAGAGTCGCTTATACGGACCTTAAACTCCTGACGGCAAAACTCTGCCTGGAGAGAATGGTCTCCCCGCTCCATTAGTTAAAGGTCCGTACGAGTGACTAATAGAGTTCCTGATACTTTATTATTTCATTCTCTGGTTTTGACTCATGTTGACTGTTGACCTTACTTCTGGATTATTCTGTGGTTTACAAACACACAGAAGAAAGCCCTGCACTCAAACTCCCATCACTCTTGGGCGGCAGCAACAGCTATAGTATTCATCAGCCCAAAATAATTTGGTGTTTATCCTGTGGTTTATTTGTATCCAGTGTGTTTTTACCTCAGCCTGCCGACTATTCCATTGCCTTTGGTTTGATTCCTGTTCCTGGCTCTGATTGATTATCTGTGGTTTGGTGGCATTTGTGAGAGCTGTTCCAGTTCTGTATCTCGGCTCCTCCTGCTATAACAGTAGTTGACAGGCATGCATTCTTTCATTTTGTAAATTAGAAAATAGGACAAATGTATATTTTTTTCTCTCCCCCTGACTGTCTCTATTAAAAACCAGGAAGTAAAGGCAGAAAGTGTACTTAGGTACATGTGTTGCACATGCTCCATGGCACTTCTATTTAACTTCTAGTTAATGAGAGCAGCCAAGCTCATGTGTTTAGTTGACATCAGTGGGAGCTCCATAATAGATGTGTAGTAATTGTACTTAAGTACCTCCTGCTGTCAGTAGAGGCAGCCATGGGATGAGGAAAATGAAAACTGCATGCTGCCATTTCCAGATGGACTCCAATATGCACTTTACATGAAAACTGGGCTAAAGTGGTCTGGTTGGATAATATACCCTAATGATATAACCTCCTAAATTTGACTCATTTAGTTCTTCAATGTCATGTATGACAATGAAATAAATTCTTCCATATTTTCTATAAATCATACTTATTTATATTTGCCATGCATTTTGCTTTACTTTAGCAATTTTAAGTAGTTTGAGAACATTATACATGCATCATTTCTAGTGCCTTGAAGTGGACTCAGCTGCCAAATTTCCTGGTGGATGACTACTTAATGCAAATGGCTACTTAGAACACACAGTCTGTGTGTGCGAAGAATTGTAAAAAAGAGTGTATCATTTTGAGAACGCACTGAACATTTTAAAATTTGGAGCTGATACTGATTTTAATATGCGTTGTCCATCATTAAAACCTCCTAAAATCTTAAATATAACAAGTGAAAATTAGTTTGGACCCAAATATGTTGGAAAAAGTATTGTAACATCATAGTTTTAGTTTATGTAAAAATATTTACATTAAATAAGCCTGATTCATGTGGTCTAAAAGTCCAGCCATTTTATGGTAACTAAGACTGTTTTTCTTACCATCCATGAGGTGCCTTAATGTGGCAGGTGAGCTTGCAGACCTACTAAGACTTGTTTATTTGAGAGTCATTCTTTGTAAAATATGGCTAAATGTCATGTCATACAGTCATTGCTGCCTCACAGTAAACCAGTATGGATGTCAGACATAGTGAGGTGTAGTCACTAAAAGCATAATTGACAAAGGAGTTTGCTACTACAATGAGCTTCTGCTGAAGGAAGAACATGGTTTGCCCTGCATAATGTATGGTTAAATCTGTGAGATTTCTTCAAAGACTGCTTTGACTTATTTAGGGGGCTCAGAGCTTCACAATTAAAAAAAAAGTTTTTGCCCTTCATAACGAATAGCAAAGTGAGAGAATTAAAACCACAACTCTAATGCTGTCTCTCCGTTTCAAGAATAAACCCCAATGTGTCCCTATGTAGATAATATACACCTGCCCTGTGTGTTCAAAACTTGAAAACTGTAATATACATACATCTTACAGTAACTGATGCACCACCATCGCAGGAAATATCTGTGTGAAAATGTAAATGGCATATAGTAAGAAAAAAATAGGCAATGTACACAAAAATGCATTGATTTATTTATATACACTTTATAGTTCAGATAAAGAAAGGACAAAATAACTGCTAAAATTAAAGGACAAACTGATTCCTATATTATTGAATACAAAAGAGAATGGTAATTATCCATACTGTAGCAAAGGTTTGCTACACTTAACTATACATTACCACATTTATAGCTATGGATAGCGTTAGTGACAAACAGACATGCTAGTTTTGCAGAATCCTGTTAATATCTTATGACTGTAGGGGCAGAATTTAAATCAATATATCTACTTAATCTTTTTTTGGAAAGTGTATTATTTTTCTAAAATAAAATGCTAAAATAAGAGGTATGTCCAGGCCATCTCATAATGATTTTTTCAAATTTTGTCTTCTCTTTTCATTCAATTCTCTTTACTTTTTTTATCTTCCTATAGTTTGTAATACTATATTCTCTTCCACTTATTTCCACCATTCTTTCTTCTACTCTTTCCTCTCTTCTTCATTTTCCATCGTTCTATTTATTTTATCTTCATTCTGGTCATCACCTCCTCTTCACTTCTTTTTCTTTACCCAAGAGAATCAGACAGCCCCTATCACTCCACCCACAATACCATCTGGGATCCCTGTATAAAACACTATTTAGCAGCCCTCATACCCATATATATAACACTATTCAGCAGGCTTCTCAACTCTCTACATATACAACACAATCCAGCAGCCCCTCAACTGCTCACCCCAGCATTCAACACTATCCTGCAGTCACACAGCACTATGATATGACATGGTGCATAATGCTGTGGGCAAGTTAAAGTGCTTTATGAAAGAAAGATAATTTTTTTGTATTCCCTGACATTCTAATCGGCATTGCTCACTTTTAAAGCTGGTAGCATTATGTCATATTCATGTGCGTTAGTGCCAACTTTCTACAAAATAAACACATTGACCTTTTCAAATATCAGCTCTACATAGATAATAATAAACTCTCTCTCTCTCTTAAAAAAATCATTACATCAATAAAACACACATAAAAAACATATTTGATAAATCTAGACATTGCAATGAAATTTTAAGCGTATAAGGTGAATAACTGGATTGCGTTAGAATCAGCAAACTGTATGTAAGTAATGTCTAACACAATGATGGTTCTTAATCAATGTGACTGTATGTTTGAGGTTCTTGTCAGGCTGCAGAATAAATTTGGTCCAATCAGATGCCTTCATGATGGTATTGCATGATGGATATGTGTCTGCATGTACCTCTCAGCATTGAGGAGACCATTAATTCTGACCAAATTCCCATCTGCTTTTGCAAATCTAGCCTAAAACTTGCAAGGAAACTTAACTATGCTTTACTGTTGCTGGCAAACACGCCATCTTGTACAGCTATCCAGCCTTTTGGGCTAACAAACTGCCTTCTGGTACAGCCAAATACTTTATACAGCTGAATATCTCATCAGTCCAGACCACTTGCTGCCATTTTTCTGCGCCCCGGTTCCTGTGTTTTCCTGTCACTTGGCCTTGTTTCCACGTCAGAGATATGGTATTTTTTGTCACATGTTTTCCACGAAGACCACTTCTGACAACTTCTCTGGACATTAGATGAGTGTACCAGTGTTTTCTACCAATACTGACCCGATGGCACTGCTGGACATCTTCTGATTCCAAAAGGAAATAAGCATAATATATCTGCAGCGCTACGTTTCCTTGGCCGACCACTGTGGCTATGGTCCTTAACAGTGCCAATTTCTTTGTGCTTCTTCAAAATAGCTTGGGCAGAACCGATGCAGTGTAACTACCTTGTGTGTTGTTGCTGTGCTCAGTCTTGCCATGGTGTATAACTTTTGACATTAGACTGTCTTCATTAACCTCACCTTGTTAGTGAGTTTCAGTTAATGACTGTGTTTCAATCTACCTACTTACTTGATGACCATTAGCACCTGTTTGGTATGACTGTTTAATCATACATCTAACTTTTATTCTGCTTACTTATATTGCATTTTGGTAAATGATTAAAAATAAACTATTAACATTTTTGAAAGCATTCTTACTTTACGGCATTTTTTCATACCTGCCTAAAACAGTACAGCACAGTACTGTATCTCTAAGATATATTATACTCCCTCCCAACTATAGGGGTTTTCATGTCAGTTATTTTATCTTCCCTATTATGGTCATGGATTGAGGAATCCAAACAGACTAATAAAGACTAGTAATAAAACATAAAGGAATGGACTAGAATTGGCTTCAAAGACATTTTTGCAGATGCTCTCATGCTAAGATGAAAAACCATGAATTATTCCACTAAAAAGTATGGGGAGACTGAATTATTTTATATTTTAAATTCCCATCTGGTATCCAAATGAGGGTTTACTTTTATTTTCTGCAGCTATGTATGAATATATTCAAGCATGAAGAGTCATTTTTAAAATACATTTTTCATTAAAAAATTTCTTAGAAGTCATGAAAGTACAAGAAAGCCAGCATGTAAATTCAGATCAAAGGTTAACTGCAAACATTATATGGTACCTATGCCCTGTCAATATGTAATATCAAATATTTTTTTTTTGCAATTAAAACTAAGTTAAAATAAATGACTGAGTTCTAATGTACGCATACTAGCATTACATGAGTGAAAAAAAGGACACTTTTGTTTTGGGGGTGTGGTTGAAGGCGGGGCTTGGGTGCAGGATTTTACCCAATTTGTAACCTTTGTTAGCTATTTATGTAACTTAACCCAACATTTAGACAAAAAAACGTATTTTAGTAACATAATTACATTTTGTAACATATTTTTTAACATTTGTACAACTACAAATTCCAACACTAACATTTAGAACAATTAATGAAGGTCCAGCATCTGAATGTCGCACCCATAGGTCTCTACAGTTACAGCTACTATTCCTACTATTGCTGGCTCGACATCTTGGGAGGCTCTGTGTCTATGAAGAAGCAGCTGCCAGACTGAAGGGAAGGAGACCTGGTAGATGGAGAAGAAGAGAGCAGACCAAAGCACTCTGACAGCAGGAGGTGTAGATAATTAAATAAAAGCTTTTTTTGCTGACTACCAGATGTTTTTCTGGTTAACCTACAGCCTACTGTTTTTCCCACCCCTGCTTTAAATTGGGTGGGGTGCTCCCTCTTGTCCCCCACAGGATGCCCATGGGCACACTTTCTTTATTGTACATAATTTGTGTCTGTATTCTATGGTTTTGGATTATATATATTGCAAAGACCTTTCTTGCCAATACAGATGTAAAGAGAAATGATTGACATGCATTCTGAATTTGATAGATGGCAAGAACCCAAAGAACGTTGAATTGAATGTCATTGGGTTCAAAATATTAGCAAACGTTTTCATTTTAATATATCCCACAGTTCAACAAAAGCTAGTTAGTTGGAATGTGATTTTTTTTAACCTTGAGGCATCAGAATTATTTGTAAGAATAAAGAACACTGCAGAAAATGATACAGAGAAAAATTGGAACTCATATTGTGGATGGTAACAGCTGGTGCTGCGCTAGTGGAAAGGAGTTAGGAAACCTACTCTCCTGTTAATGTCATGGTGCTGCAACAATGCTAACTAGGCCTAAGCCTGCAGTCATGTCACTCTTTCTTTCTGTTTTCTTTGATGTGCAACTACTTGTAGGACTCTCTTTAAAACATTAACTTCTATTAGTTTTACTGACTATTAGGTGAACATGTATACAGCAAATGATGTATTATATCAAGTAAAATTTTGAAATAGATGAAAGGCAAAAAGTAGCATTGCTTGTCTTTCATTCAAAGGTCTACTAAAAAACTAATATTTTTTTTGTAGTCTTGTTGTAGTAGTTTGCAACCCATTCTTTAAGTAATGTGATAACTAATACATTTTGCTCTGTTAGTGTGCATTGAGGATTGGGTTGGGAGACACTGCTCTAGAGCACATCTGCAGTCATGATTGGATTAATGCTCTAGGGCCCCAGCGTTCTGAAGGGCCCTGCACCTCTTACCTGTCACACAAATCGGCAATCCAATCTTCCCCATGACGTATGGCAATCATCCTCCTTCACTGAGAGGTTGGAAATCAAATCACTTGAGGTAGTATAACTGACACACATTGTGACCATCGATCGTATCGCTGCTCGATAAGGGAGCTGCAGGGCAGCGCCCAGATTGCATTTACAGGGCTTGCCCAGCACCCAGATTGCGCATATATGACTTGCTTGACACCCAGATTGCGCACATAAGGATTTGCCCTAGTACCCAGACTACACACAAGGACTTGCCCCGACAACCAGATTACAAAAAAAATGGGACTTGCCCAGACTGCATTCATGGGACTTAACCAGTACTCAGATAGCAACCACAGTGGCCTCCTCTCTAGGGGCTCTTTTCACTCTGGCTCCTCTCAGTCAGGGTTCCCCTCAGTCTGGCTCACATGCACCCTTTATTCATTCTTTACCCTTTAGGCTCAAAACAGGTACACTAATGGATATACAGATAGATAGAACACACACACACATATACACTTCCTTTCCAAAATGCCTGATCATAAACACATGTGCATTCACCCTTGCCCTTACACAAAGACACCCTGGCTTTCTGTCTATCTATAACCTTGCTTATTATCCCCTTTTAATCTCTTCTTTCATGTTGTTCCTTCTTTTTCTATTTATCTCTCCCTTTTCCATATTTCTCCTCTTTTTCTCTCTCTTTTCTCTCTCTCTCCATTTTTCTCCTCTTTCTCTTTATTTCTCCTCCTCTCTCATTATCTTTCTCTTTTCTCGTTATATCTCATCTTTCTCTTTTATCTCTCCCCCTTTTGTTTGACCCCCTTTTTCACGATCTTTCATCTTATTATATATATAATTTCTCCCATTTCACTTTATCTCTTCTCCCATTCCACTTCATTTTTTTCTTTATCTCTCCCCTTTACCACTATGTCTCCTCACGTCAATTCTTTCTCTCCTTTATCTTTATCTCATCTCTCCCTTTTCCCCATATCTCCCCTTGTTCTTTATCAATCACCTTTTTCAATATTGTTCCCCCTTTGCCCCAGTCCTCTTCTTTCTCATTTTCTCCTCATTCTCATAATCTCTCACTTTTATCCCCTTCTTTTATACTTTACCATTTCCATTTCTACATTTCTATCCCCTATATCTTTCTCTTTATTTTGTATTTTTTTCTATCTATTCTATGCTATCTTTCCCTATCACTTACCTTTCTCCTTTCTGAAATATTTCTTCTTGCAGACCTCCATCTTCTTGCAAGCCATGCATTCCATTGCTCCCTTGTGATGCTGCCGGCAAGTAATGCTGAACACTGTGATATGAAGTCATATCCCAGGGTTGGGTGCACTATGATCACTTGGCGGCAGCATCAGGAGGCAGCAATGAAAAACAAGGTCAGGTCTTGCATTTTATTGCTCCCTCATGATGTTGCCAGCGAGCAGTGCTCGGGATATGACATCATATGGCAGCACTCAACAATGAGGTTGGGCCCACCGCTGCATAGATGGAGATCAATGATCTCCCCAACAGGCCCTGCTCCTCCAGCTGGCGGGCCAGAGGAGGCGCCCCCAAGGTATCTGCCTCAACATCGGCATCTACCTTGCCTATAGGTAGTGACGGCCCTGGGTGTGCGCAACTTGACATACACATTGTCCGTATTCACTGTATTCAGCCTTAAAAGTAATTTCTCTAAATTGCTGTGCAGGTTTGCATTGATCTCCCCTACAAATAAAATATCTGCATTACTTACTTTGACCTAATGAAACTTTACTGGCATCTCCAGATAGGAAATGTTAAATAATCGCTAACGTGAGGGGTATGAACAGGCAACCTCTTAATATTTACAATTCACTAATCCCCTGGGGTCTTATTAAAAGTGTAATGAAGTGTTGCTTCATTTTAAGTGGTAGCAATGATATAAGATTATAAGTATGTACATGAAATATCAATCTGGTTTCATAATGTAAGGTCATTTGCATAGTAATACACTATTCTTAAATTCTCATGAGAAAAATCCCACCTTTCCAAGACACCTGAAACAATGAATGTTGTATTTTTCACATAGACTCTCTGCTTCATAACAGCAGGATTAATCGTGATGAAGAGTGTTCTGGATCAGGAGACTCAGAGGGAAGCTGGGCAAGATGGTGTCTTAGAGAATGCTGTGAATGGAGAGAGGCTGCTCAAGGATGAAGACCCTTGGAGAAGGACTTGAAAGAACTGCATCATTGTTTTAGTGCTTAAGTATCCCTTTTGTTTTGTAATATTTCATATTTTGCGTATGTTATATGTTTTGTAACAGTAACTTAATTCAATATCAAAATACATTTTTCTATACACTTGTATCTGCACTTTATTCATCAAACATTCCCTAAAGAAGTAACCATGTAGGAGAGTCAAAATTTCTTACAAAGGCAATTTCTTGTGGGGCTCTTACATATGGGTTCTTTCGAGTTTGGTTAACAATAACATGGTACATCTGGTGTATTGTTCAAATATTGTGTTAGTAAGTAATCAATAATCAAGCACTGAAGTACCTCAATATTCAAATATACCTATTACTATATCAGAATGGGGATCCTGACAATATTATTATGGCTAATATAATAAAAAAATCAAATAGTAATAAATACTTTATATATTTGGTGTATTTTAACTTGATATTTACCTACAGATGTGTTTCGAGAAAAAGTCCCAGATTTTGTTTTCCAAGTCTTGCAGAGTACAAATAACATGAGGATTAAAATATCTGTATCAAGATATTTTTTTAATATAAAAATTTTATTATGAACAACCACAGTTCTATAATGACACTGTATATAAATAAACGTAAAAATATATTCTACATCCAAAATCTCTTATCATTGTTAATGTAATGACAGCTGGAATTTTCTTTCCGCCAGGTACTTTTTAAATTATTTCCTACAGATATGCAATTACTTTGTAAAATGATAGAAAAACATATGAAGGAAATAAAAAAGAAATAATTTACAACAGTAAAACCAGATAGTTTGGGCAATAGAGGAAACCATGACAATGAAGAGAATGGTTATTATACAATACAAACTAAATATTAGCATTTCTTGTTTACAAACTCTATGCAGTTTAAACTTTAACTCTTTAAACAAATATGGTTTTCTAAAAATAATATCAAGTAGAAAGCTATTACTTTAGAGTGCATTTTATTTATTTAAATTATTTGGGTGCTACCATGCAGACAATGGCATGCTAAGGTAGCCGAGGCGACCTGCGGAGTCACATAACACATGCTATAGGACCAGTGGTAGTAAGGCAGAGTGGGAGGGAGAGAGAGGTAAGAGAGAGAGAGGGAGGGAGAATGATATAAGCTGCATGGATGATGGTAGAGGAAGAGAATGAGAGTGTGTATTTAAGTGTACAGTGTTGAAGAGTCTGTATTTGCATGTAAGTGTAGAGTGAGTGTGTGTTACAGTATTGTGTAAACGTATGTGTGTGTGAGCATATGGTAATGGTGTGTTACTGTGTGGCAGTGGAGTGTTCATGTATGAGTGTATGGTGTTAACATGTGTTGGTATATTGTGTTACCATGTGTTTGAGCATATGATGTTAGCATGTGTAAAAGGGTGCTGTTAGCATCTGTGTATGTGGTAGCTAGAGAGTGTGTGTGTCAGTATATGGTGCTAGAGGTTCAGGGGTGAGCCTAGGTTTAGTGGTGCAAGGGAGATGGGGAAGTAGATAGTGTGGTTATGTATATCGAAGTGTATTTGCATGTTAGTATGTTTGTGTATGCTTTTATTACGGGAAGGTCCCAAAGAATACTGCACCCAAGTGCCACTAACCCTAGGCTCCAGAGGCCTAAACGTAATTATGCAGAGATGTAAATACCTGTATCTGTAATATTTATTACTTTAAGTTATATGTTAGTATGTGTTTGTGTGTGTGTGTGTGTTACTTACAGGGGGGTCCCTAAAGAAATACTGCACTCAGACACAACTAACCCAAAAGATAGACCAAAGTGCAAAATGTACCAATGTTTCTCAAATATCTTGTTAACCAATGAACACTCTTTTGTAGATACCAATGCAATTAATTACATTTGATTTATTGTCCTTCTTATTGGTCTGGTCTTAAGTAATAAGCTTTTGTCACATTGTAGGGTTTGTTGGGATACCCCTTATCTTTAAAATATGCCTTTAACGTCTTAGCTTTTTGTTTAAAAGTCATCCTCATTACTAGAATTTCTCCTAAGAATTTTGGTATATGGCATTAAACATTAAATTAAACATGATTTTTTCAGAGTAAATATAGAACTAAGTTTTAAAGGAAAAACAGTGCTTTAATTTTTTTATTTTCTAAAGACGTAAAGACACTGCAGATTCAGAAACTCTAACATAACAGTTCAGAGCCGTAGATAGCTTCTTTTTGTGCCCGAGGCAAGAATAGACAGCTGTGCCCCCCAGCTATTTTTTTTACAGAGGCTATTTTATTTACACTTCCCTTACACACTGCCTTTACACACACCTGCCCATGAACACACATATACACATACACTGCCCATACACATACACTGCCCTTACAAACCCCTGCCTTTAAACAGGTGCCCATTAACATATATACATACACTGTCCATTTATACTCCCTTTACACATACCTGCCCATAAACACACACACGCTGCCTTTACACACACATATACACATACACATATACACACACACCGCCCTTACACAAACCTGCCCATTAACACACATATACTGCCCTTACATACAACTGCACACACACTGCTTTTACACACACCTGCCCATTATGCCCATTAACATGCATATATACATATACACTGCCTTCACACACACCAGCCCATAAATGCGCATATACACATACACTGCCCTCACACACACCTGCCCATACACACTGCCTTTACACACATCTGCTATTAACACACATATACACATACACTGCCTTTACACACACCAGCCCATACGCGCTGCCTTTACACACACCTGCCCATTAACACATATATACACATACACTGCCATTACACACGCCTGCCCGTACACACTGTCTTTACACACACCTGCCCATAAAACACATATACACATACACTGCCTTCACACACACACCAGCCCATAAACATGCATATACACATACACTGCCCTTACACATGACTGTCCACACACACTGCCTTTACATAAACCGGCCCATAAACACACATATACACATACACTGCCTTTACATACACATATGCACATACGCACACACACCAGCTTACAAACACACAAATACCTATACTGCTCTTACACACACACAAGCTTACACACACACATACACTCACTGGCCACTTTATTAGGTATACCTGTTCAATTGCTTGTTAACACAAATAGCTAATCAATCACATGGTAGCAATTCAGTGCATTTAGGCATTTGGACGTGGTCAAGACAACCTACTGAAGTTTAAACCGAGCATCAGAATGGGGAAGAATTTAAGCATCAGAAGGGGATTTAAATGACTTTGAACGTGGCATGGTTTTTGGTGCTAGACAGGCTGGTCTAACTATTTCATAAACTGCTGATCTACTGGAATTCATGCACAACCATCTCTAGGGTTCACAGAGAATGGTTCGAAAAAGAGAAAATATCCAACGAGCGGCAGTAGTGTGGATGATTGTTGATGTCAGAGGTCAGAGGAGAATGGGCAGACTGGTTCGAGATGACAGAAAAGCAAAAGTACAGCAAATAACCACTCGTTACAACCAAGGTATGCAGAATACCATCTCTGAATGCACAAAATGTCAAACCTTGAAGCAGATGGGCTACAGCAGCAGAAGACCACATCGGATGCCACTACTGTCAGCTAAGAACAAGAAACTGAGGCTACAATTTACACAGATTTACCAAAGTTGGACAATGGAAGACAGGAAGAACGTTGCCTGGTCTTAACTATAGCTGCAATATTGAGATGGCGATGTTGGCATAAACAACATGAGAGCATGGATCCATCCTGCCTTGTATCAATGTTACAGGCTGCTGGTTGTGGGGTAATGGTGTGGGGGACATTTTCTTGACACACGTTGGGCAATTGAGCATTGTTTAAATGCGACAGCCTACCTGAGTATTGTTGCTGACCATGTCCATCCCTTTATGGCTGTGCACCCCCTCTCAGCTGTTCTCGCCTCATCCTTCCTACGGCCATGTAACAGTTCCACATATCCCTACTTCAACTTTTATATTACTATTCTAGATTGAAGTTGAAGCCTGTCAATTAAAAGAAACACATTATTCTGCATACGAAACCTCCACAAGAAAAAGGAATGTTAGATCCATTTGTCTGCAGGTGACATATCTTCAACTTACAATGACCTTAAAGATCTGTTACATATATGGTATTCCTTCCAAACAGAGAAGATCAATTTGCATGCTGTCTTATTAACAAACTGTCAAAGATAAGAGCTGTATAACAACGTAAATGCCTTTTTAATTTGTTTTCTAATACGACAGCTGGAGCGATGTACACAAGAATAAATCATCCTCTATCACACCTACATACAGGTTGGACAAAAGTTCAAATTCACTAAAGCCAAGGGATCTGGGAGTTGACTTGCAATACCATCTCCTCGGAACAAACATACTAAATATGATGAATGAATATGAACTAAATTAAAACAAACAAACAAACAGGCGCCCTTTTTTAACAAAAGAGAGGTTCCATTGTCCTGGATTTGCTCTAACCTGAATTAAGTGAGATGGGAGCTGTAATTAAACCAACCTGTAAGGGGGTATACTAGGATATACTGTGGGTAATGAGAGGCGAGGAAAATAATAGGGTTCCTGTTTCCCATAGGGTATTTTTATACCTTTCAACCCCCATCCCCTTGAGGTGGAGATGAGGTGAGTCGTATACTATACCCCCAAGTTAAATAATTACTGCCTAACTGCACATGGGGTGGAGGAATAGGACAGGGCAACTACTTTTGCTAACATGGTGTCATTTTTTGAATTGAGTAATTATTTTTTTGTCATTTTTGATTGCAAATGTATTTAGTGATCTTAAAAGTATTATATTTTATTTTGTAAGATCATCTGGTAACAATAAACTTTTGTTATTGGTGACAGACTATCTTTGTCTTAAAAAAGGTGTTATAAATTCTCTGGGACCTCAGGGATCTCTCATGTAGTCAAATGGTGCACCTGATGATGTTACAATGACATCAGTGGAGTCAGCATTTATAATAATATATAATATTCATATTTCATTTTAACTTTTATTATTTTGTTTTAAAATGTTTACTTGTTACTTTAATCTGCCCTGTAGCAGGGCTATGGAGCTGTGGCTTCCTGATTGCAGTGGATGTGACAAGGGTTTTATAAAAGATAATATTATTAATAATAAAAATGTATGATTTTATAGCACTTTTTCTCTCTTTACAACTATATAAACAGACATATACATTAACGGTTTCTGATGGCCACACAAGCTAACTGAATGCCTGATAAAAGAGACTTAAGCTTTTTTTTAAAGTTTGTAATGATGGGGCCTGTCTGAGCATGGGGAAGAGTTCCAGAGTGTGGGAGCAGCCTGGCATAATGCCCGGGAACATGACTTTGTATTTATTCTGGGCACTGACAGGAGAAATACATTGGCTTCCTAAAGAGAGCAAGATAGAATAAAGGGTGTGAGGAGCTCTTTCAGGTATTGTGAGCCATGATTGTTTAAGGCTTTGAAGATGAGCAGGCCAATTTTAAAGTATAAAAATACAAACTAGGGAAGTGCACAACCTATGCCTTAGGTATGTGTTTTCTGAACCGTATGTCCTGGGTATATGCTGGATTCTTGCTATGTTTTGTGCAAGTATGTGCACAATTTAATTTTAAGCAAATGCAGGGAGTGGAGAACAGGTGTTATGTGATATGAACGTGTTTGATTGGTTAATAGTCTGGCTGCTGCATTTTGTTTGTGTGTGTAGGCCATGGAGTCCTTTTTCTGGCAGGCATCAAGTAAATTGCATTATTGTAATCTATGCAAGAGGACACAAATACATGGATTAATGTTGGCATATCCTCCGGTGGAATTAGGTGTCATATCCTGGCTATTTTTCTCAGATGAAAGAAGGCAGATTTTATTATGGAAGAAATCAGCTTTTAAATGACAGTCCAGAATCAATCAGAACATGTGCCTCTGTTGAACGTATGAGTTCAGAGCCTCTTAGTTTCATGCCAGATGGGAGATCCTGAGCTATTCTTGTTGCCTGGGGTACCCTCACCAAGAGTAACTCTGTTTTGTCTTTGTTCACTTTTAGGCAGATAGCATTCCTCCACTCTATGAGTCTTTAGTAGCTGGGGCAAATGAGATGTAGAATTGTCTGTCATCTGCATAGCAATGGTATTTTAGGCCATGTTGCCTTATGATATCCCCCTTTGGTAGAAAATAAATTGCAAACAGAATGGGAAACAAGATGGAACCTTGAGGGACTGTGCCTCCTAGTCCACAGATGTGCTGTAAAAATCCCATGGTCAATGCTGTCAAATGCAGCTGAGAAATCCAGGAGGATTAGCATGGAGTAATCATCTTTGTCTCCCTCCATAAGGAGATCATTTAGCGTTATTTCCCTGCTTTGGCCACATCTGAAACCTGACTGTAAAAGAACAAAGATATAGCTTGATAGATGGGCCTCCAGTTGAGTTGCCACTACTTTTTAATGGTTTCCCCCAAAAATGGAAGGTTTGATACTCATCTGTAATTTGCCATGGAGTCTTTGTTTTATGAAAGTATCTTTATGAGGGGTTTTACCACTGATTCTTTTACAGGACGTTTCCAGTTGTAGTGAGTACCGCACTATTTTTGTGATGTTTCTCTTGCAGAGATAAGATGAGTTGGGGCAGGGTCTAGGTCACAAGTAGTGGGGTGCAACGTTTGCATGGTTCTTTTAACTTCTTTATCTTAATTTAATAAGTTAAAAAGTTAATGACTTTTTACCTTTATATCCACATTTGTGGCAATCTCGCAATGTAATGGTTCTGGTGTGTAACTGGTTGGACTGTTGTGATAGAGAATTGGATTGAGGAAATCTTGTAAGTGAAGATGATATGCGTGCTGGTTTGCAGAGCATTTGTGCTGTGCAAAACAGTTGCCTGGGTCTATTGCCAGAGAGTGTGACTGTGACTCTGAACAAGGTCTGCAGTCAGAGAATTTACCAACACAGATATTGCAGCATGTTAGCAAACCCAACCTTAAGGTTTCCAGTGCCATAGGCAGAGGAAGGGTGAGGTGAGGTGAGAGCGATACTAACCTCAGGTGCAGCCGCACGCGGGGGCGGGGGTTGGCGCACAGACACCCGATCAGCAGCCGCAGGACTAGTTGGGAGATCACGATCTCCCTCTAGTCGGCTCAACATTAGGGAGCGAGAGGTCTGTAATTTCAGACCTCGCGCTCCCACCACAGGATGCAGCATACAGGATGGAGGCAGGATGGGGGAAGAGGTAAGAGATGGGGAGAAAGGGGTGTAAGGGGAGTATATGTGTATGTATGTTTTTGTAAGCTTGTGTATGTGTATGGGCCGGTGTGTGTAAGAGTAGTGTAGTTATTTGTTAGCTGGTGTGTAAGGGCAGTGTATATGTGTGTGTAAGGGCAGTGTACATGTATATGTGCGTGTAAGGGCAGTGTACATGTATGTGTGTGTGTAAGGGCAGTGTATATGTGTGTGTGTGTGTAAGGGCAGTGTACATGTATATGTGTGTGTAAGGGCAGTGTACATGTATGTGTGTGTGTAAGGGTAGAGTACGTGTATATGTGTGTAGAAGGGCAGTGTATGTGTATATATGTGTGTGTAAGGGCAGTGTATGTGTATATATGTGTGTGTGTGCAAAAGCAGTGTATATGTGTGTGTGTAAATATAAACTGAAAAACGAAAAACTAAAAACACCCAAAAAACACGTGTAAGGTGATGGTAAAAGAATAGGAACCAAAAATTACTTCTCTAATGTATCACTGCCGCAGCCCAACCAAAACGCTCCTCTCGGCGTTCAAACACGTAACCAGCAAAATTCGGGGCGCATGTGTACATAGAAAAAAGAAATAATCTTATAGTGTAATATTGTCAAGAACAATAAGCTATGTAAAAGGTGTGAAATGCACTCACAAACAGTGCCAGCACAACAGGCTCGTCTGAGGTATGAAGACTGTTCTTTATTCTTTAAAATCTCTAAGAGCATAAAATAAAGAAAACAACCATATGGTGCAGTATCTTCCTTAATAGTATATGCGCAAGTTAAAAAAGCACTTACAGGATGGTTGAATTCAAGTCGCTATTCAAACTAAATGTCCATTGAAGTGGATCAGGAACATGCAGATTAAAAAAACTTCTCAACGCGTTTCGCCGCTCACTGGGCTTCCTCAGGAGAAATAAATATCAATTGATGTCATCCGCTATGATAATCCGCAATCGTGGTGAGTAAAAATAGAATAAAAATTGATTGTAGCCGTCCGCTTTAAATGTCCTCCGGAATGCTTTTAGTCACAGTGCATGTTGGGAAAAAACGTCATCACTTCCTTGCGTCGTAGCCTAGCAACGGATCAAGCTCCTCACAGTGTCACGATGCATGTTTTTTTAATCTGCATGTTCCTGATCCACTTCAATGGACATTTAGTTTGAATAGCGACTGGAATTCAACCATCCTGTAAGTGCTTTTTTAACTTGCGCATATACTATTAAGGAAGATACTGCACCATATGGTTGTTTTCTTTATTTTATGCTCTTAGAGATTTTAAAGAATAAAGAACAGTCTTCATACCTCAGACGAGCCTGTTGTGCTGGCACTGTTTGTGAGTGCATTTCACACCTTTTACATAGCTTATTGTTCTTGACAATATTACACTATAAGATTATTTCTTTTTTCTATGTACACATGCGCCCCGAATTTTGCTGGTTATATGTGTGTGTGGGTAAGGGCAGTGTATGTGTATATGTGTGTGTAAAGGCAGTGTATGTGTATATGTGTGTTTATGGGCAGATGTGTGTAAGGGCAGTGTATATGTGTGTGTAAAGGCATTTTATGTGTATATGTGTGCATAAAGGCAGTGTATGTGTATATGTGTATAGGCAGGTGTGTGTGAAGGCAGTGTGTAGGGGTCCTGGGAGGGTGACTAACATTAGCCTTTTTTAATTTAAAAAAATCTCTGCTGCTGTGGACTACTCTTCCAATGATGCTTAGCCAGCATTATGGTGGACACCTGGCTGGCTGAGAATCATAGGAATGTAGTAATAGTCTACAGTAGTCTGAAGTAGTAGTCTGGCTGAGCTTTATGGGAATTCAATTCAATGTGTTGGTTATTTTTAATATGCATGACTGTGCTGACAAAAATGAAGCATGTTAAATAAGTGGCTATGCAAGTGGGACATTTTAAAGTGCATTTGCTTGTATTGGTGAGTTCTGCGAGATTTTACAAAAAAAAATAGTATGCGGCTATGTATCACTAAGTATGGACCACAAATAAAGAACTAACATTTACATATCTTGGTGGTGGGTGCTGGTTTATTATATCTGTTTAAAATAAAATATTGTTTTCCTTGTTCCCAAATCAGTTATTTGTAGCATACAATGCTTATTGATAACTTTAGATATTTTTGTTTTATTTTACAGATTGATATACAATATATAATGAAATGTTTAAAGGCAGCAGTACAGCAGAGAATTTAAAATAACTGCATGTTTATGCTAAATCACATATATTAAGAATACTATATAACAAGATTACATGATGTTATTCTGATTTATAGCACTTGAGTTGCTAAAATGTTTAAATTAGAGTTCTTTAATTTTCTTCTCCCATTGCATCAATCCCATGGGGTGTATTTATACTAAAAGTATTTCCACAAAGGGCTTATACAGCATGTTGGTTACATTCCTTTTTCTAAAGCTGTGAAGGCTGATGTTTATTTTGATGTTACCTTATGCAATTTGCATAAATGATGTTATACTGAACCTTTAATATGCAATCTCAACATACAGTGCTATGAAAAAAGTATTTGCCCCTTTCTCAATTTCTTTTTGCATATTTTCCCACACTAAATATTTTCAGATCAAACTAATTTTTAATATAAGACAAGGATAACCTGAGTAAACGCAAAATGTAATTTTTAAATGATGATTTCATTTTTAGAAGGTAAAAAAAACACTATCCAACCATACTTTAATTGATGAAAAGGTAATGGCCTCCTTAGTTACTAAAAGTTCAATTTCACTAGACACACCCAGGCACGATTACTGCCAGCCCTGTTGAATCTAAACATTAATTAAATAGAACATAGATTTGCAAAGTGACGTAGGCTCAAAGGTACAAAAAAATCAGAACATGATGACACCATCTGAAGAAATTCAAGAACCCTGCTGACAAGAACCACTTCTATACAAAAAAAGTATAAAAAGGGTTGCTTCATATTTGCCAAAAAACTTCTTTATGACCCCCTAGACTTTTGGGATAGTATTCTGTTGTCTGATTAGTTAAAAATTGAAGTTTTTGGAAGATATGGGTCCCGTTAAATCTGACATAAAGCTAACACAGCATTCTACAATAAGAACATCATAGCAACAGTCAAACATGGTGGTGGTAGAGTGACGGTCGGGTTGATTTACTGCTTCAGGATCTGTTCGACTTGCTCCTTACCAGAAAATCCTGAAAGAGAATGTCTGTGGCCTAGAGCTCACGCACAGTTGAGTTTTGCAGTAGGACAATGATCTGAAGCACGCAAGCAGTCCCTCCTCTGAATGGCTGAAACAAAATAAAGGTTTTGGAACAGCCAAGTCAATGTCCTGAATTCAATTGAGAAGCCACGGCATGACCTTAAAAAGGCTGTTCACACTCGGAAACCTCCAATGTAGCTATATTAAAACAATTCTTCCAAGAAGATTGGGCCAAAATTCCTCCACATGTAAAAGACTCATTACCAGCCATCATAAGCAATTGATCATAGTTGTTTCTCCCAAGGATCGCACAACTGGGTATTAGGTTTAGGGGGCAATTACGTTTTCACATCGGTGAAAAAACAAAATACATTTTACTTACATTGTTTCTGTCTTATATTACAATTAATTGGATGATCTGAAACATTTAAGTGTGACAAATAAGCAAAAACAGAAGAAATTGGTAGGGGGTATATACTTTTTCATAGGACTGTACACGAAATACAGGTCTACTGGTGCTATTTGTAGATTACATATTATTTTTGTATCATGGTGAAAACAACTGATTTAAAACAGGAAATCCCCCAAAAAGATAAAATACAAGGGAAATGTTAGAAACAAATTAAAAATTGATCTTTCAAGAGAGCAAGCAGGAAATAAATATTCTATGCTCTTAACCTTTTAAATGGTGAGACACCATAACCTCAAAAATAGCCCCAGGGACAAAAAAGAACATACTGGTTTAGAAAAGCCAGGATTTTTTTTAACAATCATTTTTCACAATTTTATCCCACTCAGAGCATATTGTTAAAGTAATGGGAACTTTAACTGTTAAACTTTAAAATGGAACTTGTAGAATTTTGTATTCCAGTGCTACTTGTAAAGGTGTGTTTTTAGTTGAAGATTAAAGGATAATTGAGATAACAATGTAGCTACATGGCTATCTACTGCTTTCAGGTATATTCAGCTGGGATCCAGGCTTTGTCATCCTGACCTCGCAAATACTCTACTGGATGAATGAGCAAAAATTCCCAGAAGAGTGGAAGCTGTTATAGCTGATCAACCACATATTAATGTCTATGTATTTAGAATGTGATGTCATAAAGTCCCTGTTGGTGTAATGGTCAAGTGTCCCAATACTTTTGTCCATAGAGTATACATAATCTCCTCAGCTGCCAGCCTACAATCTCATGACCTAAAACGAACAAATGCAAGTGTTTATGGACAAATTAATTTTAGAAAGCATAGTTTTAATACTTTATGGCTGTTTTTAAAGACTGCTTTAAAATCTCAAATAAATTGATATATCTAGAATTAGTGCTATTATTGTATGTACACTTTGCAAATGAAAAACAGAGATAACATCATAAAAGATCATTTAAATTCATTATAAACTATTTTTAATACCCCAAAGCAAGAAATAAGTTGAGTAAACGTATGTGAATGGAAATATGGTATATTGTTCTGCTTTTTTAACAGCGGTAGTGCAACTGTGCACACTGATAACCATGGAAAACAATCAGATTTTCCCTGCACTGTATTGATATTTCCTTATAAAAATAAAACTATGCTAGTAAAATATGGCATCTCACTCTGTGTATTTCTGGGAATTTCAACTGATTTTATTACAAAGCAGGACTCATATTATTCTTCTTTGCTATTTTACTTCCAGGGCAGAAAATGAACAAACATAAATACAAAACATGTCAGTCAAAAGGACACTTTGTTGTGCTCCCCTTGCCAATTCCCCAGCCCTGCTATTTGCCATACAGGAGATGTGTTGGCCCATTCCTCACCTACTAAGCACTGCTACCCCTATGTGCAGCCTTTCCTGTATGTGAAGCCACTGCCCTCCAAAAGAGGGAGAGCATCGGGTAACCTGCTAAGGGAAGTTACAGATATATTTAGCTCTCATGTCGGTTGCCCCATTGTGACAACTAAGTTTGCATGCTTTGACAAAAGTTCCTAAGACTAATACTGTAGGCTGGGAGCAGGATAGACTTATCATTGATCACAGAAGAGGCGGCTCACAAACAGGTCAGTTTCTAAGAAGATACTGTCTTAAAAGGTCATCAAGATCAAGACATATTTAAATGACATACACCATATGATCAAAAATATGTGGACACTCCTCTAATTACTGTGTTTAATTGTCTTGCTAACAGGTGTATGGAAACAAGTACATAGGCATAATGTTGGCAGTAGAATGGATATACTGAAGAGCTATGTGAATTAAAGATGGAACCTTTGCCCCAAGTCAGTCCGTGAAATGTCTGCCCAGCTAGATCCACCCCAGTCCATTGTAAATACTATTATTGTAAAGGGGAAGCACCTAGGAGTAACAACAGCTCGGCCATGAATCAATGGACCATGTATACTCACAGGGTGGGGCCTCCCAATGCTGAAACATGTTGCAGCATGACTGAGCCTCTATACACAAAGTAAGGTCTATTAAGACATGGTTTGATAAGTGTGACGTGGATGAACTTGAGTGGACTGCACAGAGCCCTGACCTCACAAGATTAAACACTTTTTGGATGAATTAGAACACCAGTTGCGAACCAATCGGTGACTGGCCTCACAATGCTCGTTTGGAAGGGCAAACTCCATAGTAATACCTATGGTTTTGGAATGGGATGCCCAATAAGCTAATATGATGGTCAGGTGTCCACATATTTTTGGTCATATAGCATACTTGCCAAATTTTGCTGCAGGTGTCCAGGGACATAAAGGGGTGGAGCCTATAGTAGGATTATGGGGTGGTGCTTGACTCTGTCTACTTTAGGCTCCATCACCTTCTGTCCCAAGGTGTCTGTGGATCATTTACCAGTGTTTAGGCTGTGTGTGTCTCTCAGACATACACAGCTTAAATGCAATACAATGCTGCTTGTGCACAGTGTAATGCAATATTTCTATGATGATGAGACTGTCTCATTATATAGTATTTTATAGTGTATATAAAATAGCATTTATACATATTATAAGCTTATTTTCTTCAAGTTTCATAATTTAAGCACAGTGACATGTATATCTACACCTGTTCAAAATCAATGCTAGACACTTTAGTACATTTACAGCTGCCAAAAGAAAAGACAATTAATGCTTTGTATTACAGTAATCCAATGTCCTTTTACACTTTGGAAGGACATTTCCAATTTTACAAGAAAAAAATACTGATTTCTAAATTACCGGTATTAGTATGAAAGTCTAATTAAAATTATTATTGAAGACTTTTGAGGAGTGCTGTTCACCACACATGTGGATGGGGTTAATAACACGAGGGTCAGGACTAGCTGCTGATAAGGGCAAGGCAAGCTCCATATAGCAAAGAACTGTATGGGAGTGGGAAGGGTATTGGGCAGGGAGTCGACATGGATAAACACCTCTCCTGTGCCTAGTGCAGCTGACCTAGATAACTATAGAGGAAGTAGAACTTCAGCCAGAGAGTTCCTAGTAATGTTTATGACTCACGTTCTACAGTAATTTAAATTTCTGTAGATCATACTTTTTTAAAGACTTATGTTTTACAGTAAAATCTTAAATTGTGTTAGATTTTAAATTTTGGAATATATAGACTAAATGTAATTTGAAAATTAAAAACAAGTTGTCAATATTTGTACATATATTTTTACGATTACTTCTTAAATTATATCCCTGCTACAAATGAGTGTGAATTTGGGATTGATTTTGTATCAGTCTTCCGAAATTACTGTATTCCAAAACAAAATTGTATATCTATTAAAGTGTTACCTAATATTATTTAATCAGTTGATATGTTATTTATTTTGATTCATTTACCTGTGTTTTTTCCTGATTCTTTTTTTGCATTCATCTTACAGAAAGCCAGTGGCTTATCCAATTAATAAAACGGGGTAGTTAATTTTGAACACATCCATGCTCACACACACATCATTGCTCACACACACACCCATACTCTCTCACACACACACATCCTCACACACACACACACACACACACACCCATGCTCATACACACACACACATCCATGCTCACACACATCCATGCTCACACAAGTACACATCCATCCACACACATAAGTACACATCCATGCACACACACACATTCATACATTCATGCTCACATTGACACAAACATTCAAGCTCACATTCACACAAACATCCATGCTCACACACACACACAAGTACACATAAATGCTCACATCCACCCACCCACCCATACTCTCTCTGACACACACACACGTGCTCACACACACACATCCATGCTCACACAAATCCATGCTCACACACATATCCATGCTCACACACACAAGTACACATCCATCCACACACAAGTACATATCCATACACACACACTTACACGTCCATGCTCACACACATACATCCATGCTCACACACACAAGTACACATCCTTGCTCACGCACATCTATGCTCACACACATACACACATTCATGCTCACATTCACACAAACATCCATGCTCACACTCACACACACATCCAGGCTCACACACACACACATCCATGCTCACACTCACACACACAAATCCATGCTCACACTCACACATCCATGCTCACACACACACACAAGTACACATCCACATGCTCACATTCACACAAACATCCATGCTCACACGTACATATTCATACTCACACACACACAAGTACACACCCATGCTCACACATACCAGTACACATCCATGCTCACACACTCACACAAGTACACATCCATGCACACACACACAAATACACATCCATACTCACACTCTCTCACACACACACACACACACACACAATTACACATCCATGTTCACACACACATACAATTACACTTACATGCTTTTATCTATATATATATATATATATATATATATACAGACTGTATATATATATATATATATACAGTCTGTATATATATATATATATATATATATATATATATATACACAAACACATATACATACTTCCCACATCTCTCCTGCCCCCGCTTACCTCTCACCGCTCCTTCAGCTTGCTATCTGGCTGCTCACACACTATGCGAGCAGCCTCAGTTACACCACAGGGTCACGTGAAGTCACATGATATCCGATATGCTCCTGTCTCCCCATGCAGATTAAAAATTGTTTATGTAGGTCCCTTCCAACCTGGAATTTTAAACTGGTACAAGGAGACATGAAGAAGGGGTTGTAAGGGGCGCACCGGGCCACCCTAGAGGTACGGGCCCTGTACACTGCAGCCCCTGTAATTACACCAGTGAGAATATCCTATAGCAAGCGCAAATGTAGAATTTAATCCTGGCTGTATCACCTGGCTAACCAAATCTAGAAGATTTCAGCCCAGCTGTAAAACATCAGGCTCTATTACTTATATGCATTTTTTATAGTCACAAATTAATATGTCTAGAAATCTAGAAATGTATAATTTATCCTCACAACCTGCAGAAAATCAATCCAATCTGTATGCTTACACTATTCCCTTTATATAACTCCTGTGCTATAAAATTGTAGCACAGATAAAATAATTTTATGATTTACTGAATTTTGCTAAATTATATTTACACCTGATCTGATTATTATGTACTTATAGGTATGCAGACGATTTCAGTGAAGTGTGCTGCAATTCACACTATGCTTTTTAATACTAGATGAAGAGCTTACTAAATTGGCTGAAAGTATTAGTTGTGCGCATATATAATGAAAGACAGGGACAATATTAGGTACAGGCATTGGCCCCCTCTGGCCTGCTACAGGGGACTAGGCCCTCACAACCTGCTAACCATGCATTGGTCCTAGCAGGCTCTAGGGCCCAGATGGTATCCTTTTGGGGATTAGGACCCGACCCACCCTTTCCGAGAATAGGGGCCTGGTAGCACCACTGTAAGCTTTAGGGCCGAGGGCCTCAGTGTGCATGGTGCAAGTGCGATGGGTAGAGCATGGCGTGTGGTGGTGGAAGGAGCCCAAAGTGGGACATTTCAAGAAGAATTATTTTGTAGCTAGGAAACATCACTCAGGAGCTGGTAAGATCAAGTACTGAGTAGCAAATGTAATGTCATGAGGAAAGATAGTGATATAGTGGCCCCCTTGATTCTATAAATGTGATATAAATGTGCAGCAATGTGATAAATGCAGAGGTTTGTACACCTAGCAGCATTGACCTCTTCAGTAGCAACTCCTGCTTAGCAGCCTGCACACTGCCTAATGCTGTGCATCAAAATGTCACAATGTCATCCCTTGGTGCAGGGGATCTGGATCCTAACCCTGCTGCTTGGCTGCAGCAGGGCTAAATGATAAAGAAAAGAAAAAAAAACACCCTCCAGGCGCCTGGAACTGCGTGTCCTGGGCGTCGGGCGATACAAATTGCGCATTTCTGCGCTAAACCCTGATTATAGGCCGCATCCAGTGTTCCCTCTAAGCTGTGCGCTTGTGCGCGCGCACATAGCTTTTTTAGAGAGCGCACACATCCAAAAATTGTGCGCATAACAGTTTTTTCCAAAAAAAAAAAATAATAATAATTTTTTGGAAACTTTATGCGGCGCGGATATTGTGCGCACAAAATTTTTGCTCTGTGAAAATTTTTGCACAAGAGAAATTTTCTGCGCATGCCAACTAAGAAAAATTAGATGGAACATTGGCCGCACCCCCACTTTAAAGACTTAAAGTGGGGGATACAAGTGCAACCGATAATCGGGCCAATACGGTATATGCAAAAGCTATTTTCAGGGACCATCACCTGGTCCGAGTAGAGTGGGTCAGATTACTATACCTCATTATGACTTTACAAGGAGGCCGCCTACTTACTAAATATACCAAATTATACTGACCACTTTGTAGTTTTTGATATTTACAGAGAAATCATGCTCAGTGGTTTCCCACACAGCCAAATTACTGTGTGCTCCTAAAATCTCCTTTATATAGTTTAGTCAGTGAATCTGACTATAAAGCCTCAACTACAATGTTTTTATTATATTTTCTATTAAAATATCACATTACTTAAAACATAAATGTAATTGCAGTGGGCACTCTTTTATAAAGAAATATGTGTATTACAACATATTTTTACTAAGCTGAAATTAATTTAACTGAGAATTAAATCCCATAATGTTTAATTTGTATTTTCCAAATTATACATATTGTGCTTTTATATAATTTCTCCTGTGACTTCCCGTGGTATTCCTTTGATCATTTCCTTATTGAGGAATTATATTAATAACAATGGAGTTTCAGAAATTATTAAAACCGTAGTAACACAGTAGATACCCAGTAGATGGTTGTTACTGTTTGCACATCTAGGACTATATCCATATAACATGGATGAATAGCTCAAACCTAGAGTTAAAATATGTTTACAGATTTATTTTTCACGGACCCTAAAAATATGTGTTGGATGCAAATGAAATTCATACTTTTACTACCTTGTCACGTGTAATGTGCTCAATTTTGGGAGGATAAGCAACTAAATTAGTGACTGATTTGTACATTAGAAAAAAAATCCCCTTGTATTTTAAGATTAAACAAGCTACAGAACATTAAACTTACTTCTGAATTACATTTCCCAAAGGTTCTCATTTGATTTTTCTACTTAGTATTATTTTTAAGGCTTTCAGTTGCAAAATGACTTCAAAACGTTTTGTAAAATGCATAAGAGGGGGTCTTTCATATCTTTCAGTTTTATTAGAAACATTCAAATCAATAAAATTGGAAAAATATTTTGAGAAAAAAATGTTCTTGTTTTCCATCTGGTGTTTATTGATTTTCTGATAACACTCTTATAAACCCCATATTTTTCTTATATGTTTTGGAAATTAACCAAGTACATGCTTGTGCCATAAAGACAAGATCAATATGATATTTGGTTACTCTAGACACTGCTCTTAGAACATTAGCTATTCTATACATTGAGGATGCATACACTTTTTCTTACATTCAGAAAACAGGATAATTTGATCTGCATTTGATTGTTGAGAGTAGAATGGCCTTTCAAACAGTTTTTCTTTCTAATTATATACAGATATACTATATATATTGTGAGATTGTGAACCCCAGGGAGATGATTAGCATGGTATCTGGGTACAGCTGCTATGCAGATTATACATATGGGTCCCTGGGGTGGAGCAATTGGAGAGCAGGGTGGGCCAATGCTCCATTCCCCCATTCTGTGGAAAATCCATACCGGCTTTTCCAGGAGGCTAGAAGTCTGCAGGATCCAGTACGGGATTTCTATGAGGCCGGCATCAGGCACAGGTGCTGGGCATTAAAAAACCCTGGAGCCTGATACTCAGAGAGACTGTTGGGGGAAGAGGAAGTTTCCCTGAGCTCCCAGGGCAAGGAGAGGCCCTGCACAAGAGGGCCATCCCAGAGCCAAGTGAGGCAATACCTGCCTGGACATTTTGTGTGCTGTCTGGGGGGAGGTTTTCCAGAGTCTGGCGTAGCTGGGTCTGGCTGGGAGGTTGAGGTAGTGGGTGATTAGGCTGGTCAGTCTGGACCAGCATAGTTCAGTTAGAGAGGGCTCCAATTGGGAGCTAGGTTTTCTTTTTATGATTTGGTTTTTGGGGCTTAAGCGGTTAAAATAAAGCACTGTTTTGTTCAAAGCTGCTGTTCCTGACTCTGATTGCCCTAGAGGACTGTGCTTAAGACCCCTAAAAGTGACATGTATGGCCCTCATGCTATAGGGTTTGTCACAATATATATATATATATATATATATACATATATATATATATACACACATACTATAATATTATTATTATTATTATTATCTTTTATTTATATAGCACCAACAGTTTACGCAGCGCTTAATACAATATAATTATCTCTTATTTGGAGAGGGCCCTGATCTCAAGCTTACAATCTTGAGGGAATGGGATGAGGACAAACATAAAGAGTAGAGAAAGGTAAGAGGTAGTATGGGGTTGTATCAGGGAAGTTCTAGCAACTAAGATAGTATGCTTCTCTGAAGAAGTGGCTTTTGAGATGTTTCTTGAATGTTGGGAGGAAGGGTGAAGGCTGAAGGTTCGGTGGAAGTAGGTTCCAGAGATATGGGGCAGCACAAGTGAAGTCTTGTAGATTAGAAAAGGAAGAGGTGATAAGTAAGGAGGAGAGTCTTAGCCCATGTGACGAATATTAAGATCTAGTAGGGGAGTATTTTTTATAAGGTCAGAAATGTATGGAGCACAAATGTGTAAATTACGGCTACACAACCATCCCCTCTTCCCGACAATCATGAGGATGGCCGTATGACCTTTGGAAGTGGACAGATTAATGATAAAATCCAGAGACAGATGCATTCAGGGGAGTTCACAGTTAGGTATTGGCTATAGCAGACCCACTGGAAGGTGCCTGTGGGTTTTGTTTTGTGCACAAGTACAACATGCCGCGACATAGGTTATCACGTCCTTCCTTAAACTAGGCCACTAGCATTTGTGTGATAGGGCCCATAATAATTGGTTTCACAATCTAAGAGAAGTTCTGGATGAACTTTCTATAGTAATTAGCAAATTGGCAAAAAAGGACCCGAGACTATTAGGGGGAGGCCATTGCAATACTGCAGATTCCTTTTATGAGTTCATAGCAAACCCTTTGTCGAAAATAATATATCCTAAGTACGTGACTTGGGATTGGTGGAATTCACATTTTTCTGAGTTTGTAGTATAGGCCATTTTCACGCAATAATTGCAGTAACCTGGTGACATCCGCTCAGTGGGCCTCCAAGGATGGTGAGTAAACCAGGATGTCGTCCAGGTATACTATGACACGCTGTTGGAGAATGTGTCATAAGACATTAATACATTCTTGGAAAGCGGCAGGAGCAAGAGAGGTGACGAGGATTTGAGTGCGACAGAGTGAGTGAGAGAGAATGTGGGCACCAGGTTACAAATTTGCCCCCAAATTTTTCAGCTAAAACGATATATATCAGAATCTGAAATTTGAATTCTATTTTGATTAAATACCGTAAACCTTCCTATTTCATTCTTGTATTTGGAACAAGGATTATCAGTTGTTTATCCCAAATATTGGTCTTCAAATAACATAACTGTTCAAGTTAAGCATGATGGATACGCTATTAACTAAAATACTATTGAATAATGTACACACTATATATTAATCTATGTTATAAAAAAAGTGAAGCAGAAAGACATTTGGTTAGAACCCAGCCTTATGAGGATAAAGTTTACCCTGAAGCTACATAATTATGTTTGTAATAGTCTTTTCACTTATAAAGTGAATAACACCTCTAATTATCATTTACTAATGTTGGTAAACGGTATAAATCAGCACAATGTAATTATCTTTATCTCAGTATAGTCTCACATAATTAAACGAAAAAAATATTTATGAAATTTGTAAGAAAAAATTAAACATTCAAAATAAACCTTGTAAATCAATAGTAAATTTGTTGCTATGCATTCCACTTCAATGGCGTTCATGAAATGTAGCAGCTTGCTTATCATTAATGGGACTGGTGATAAAAAAAGCAAATAAAATGAAATGTAGAGCATAATAAGGTATTGATTAAATGAGCATTTCCATAGATGCAAAACGCCAATTCCAAGTAACAATACCCTTGATGTGTAGTAATATATATATATGTATAGATTGTGTATGTTTATGACATCATTAACCCCTGGTACGTCCATAAAACGCATCCAAAGAAACACATATGGACGCACCAGTACGTCCTGCCTTTCTTGCCTGATTTCATGTAACAGCTTTCGGTGTGAATGCCGGAAATCTGTTACAGTTTTAAATACCGGATCATGCGATCGGGCATTCTCTTCCAGGTCGTGTCACTGCTGGCGTCACCCAGAAGCACAGGATATCCCCTGAAGGGTCTGTCTAGACCCTGCCGGGTATATCCGATCCCTCCGATGAGGCACTGATCACACACACTGTGGGGACTTGCATAGAGATCACAGTGTGATCAGTGCAGGGGGATCGCAGGGAGGAGGGTGAGAAACCATGTTTTTTACTCTCTGAAAAAAAAAAGAAATAAATGTTTGAGATTTAAAAAAAAAGGAAAAGAAAAAAAATCACTAAAATAATACAATAAATAATAATTAAAAAAAAAACAATAAAGTGAGCTAAGTGATTTCACTGTGACATCACTGGCTTTAATAACATGTTCAAGAGGTCCGTAAGAGGTTTCAAACCAAGACAGCAACCATGACTCCTCCAAGAACGGAGTTTTTCATGTTCTAGGAACATTTGAGGATAGATGTTCCATTCTAAAATGAGAAAGAAAACACAAACAAATATCCCATGTCTCCTGAACACATGTATACCACATATGTGAGATAAATTAGCATTACACATCCTTGTACACAAGTGTGTAAAGTGGTTTTAAGCTGGAAATAAAAATGGGCACCTCATGATTTTGGGGTATAACTAAATATTCCCTAGTAGCAAAGAGGGTTTCAAATACACCCCACTTACCTAATGGGAAAACATGATTTTGAGTTTTTCTCTCTCTCTCTCTCTCTCTCTCTCTGACAGATTTTACTGAAATGATTCATCTAGTGTCATAATTATGAAATCACTCCTATTGAAGCAATCATGCATCTTATTTGAAAAATAATTCTGTCCTACTAAAAACAGGTAATGGAGAGGGCAGGAAGTTCTGCCACATTAGAGGTAGGTAGCTGGCCATTAGAGGTCTACTCTAGAGGACACATGTCACATAAACACTAGTTGTGGTGATTAGAGTGCATGTAAGGTAAACTGTACATTGGAAAATGCAAATGTATAGATAATTGAAAAACAACCTTTAGACTTGTTTGCACATTCCCCTTTTAATGACATCACCATGAGACCCCCACATGCAAATAAACTACTGAAAGGGCTACAGGAATATAAACATAATTTTTTATGCCCTTAATCCACAATGAATCCTATTATAGTGACTATTTAAAAATGGAAAATCAAAATAAAGTTCAGCATGAAACAGAACATTAAAATAGTTTTGAATAAAAAAGTGACAAATCACAGTTCTCGTGGTCCCAAGAAAAATATATTATTCTAAAGTAGTATTTCATTTTTTCCATAAAATATTCATCTGTAACTTGAAAAAAAATGAGCTTTGTGTAAGTACTTCTATTCAGGGAGAAAAATAATGTTAGTCTTGATTCTGATTGAGTAAACTCGAACAGACCAATTTCACTCTTGAATAATGATTTCACAATTCTTACTGAAGCAATGGAAAAGAATCAAACATTAATTCTTCTTTTGCTTAATCTACCCAGAGGGATTTTTGTCAGAACCAAACACTTACATGCATCTATAATTGCTACAATATTGACCATAATAGCCTTCAAAATTAATCTAGCACGTACAAGAATTTTAGGCCAAAAGGAATTTCAAAAGCACTTACTATTCCAATTTACTTAGAAGACTGAAAAACTTTAGAATACTAAATGTTAATCATGTTATGATGTATAAACATACGACATATTTACTAGTGAATTGGATTGAAAGAGAATTACCTGTATCAATATGACAAGAATTGTTGTTTGTAAAGTTTTCATTAGTACTTTCAAGTTACTTTATGTGAACCAGGAAGGTGGTAAAATGCTATAACATCCTATTTTTTTTTTGTTCCCATGATTAACCAGAGTAATCAATTTAACAAAGCGGTCCAGAGAAAAAAAGAAGGTGTTGCTTTTATTTTGTTATTTTACAGATAGGAATAGTCTTATGATCAAAAGGATAAAGACATTGTGACATACACTTTTGGGACTATTCCTCTTTAAAGTTGAGTGGGCAGTTAACAGTTTACTCTACTGACCAGACTGAGTGAGTTTGCATGCCTTGCTTGATAACATTCTTAAAACAACTTTTATATTCATTAATACTGTCAAGAAATACTTTTTGTGAGTACCAGCAACTTTAAACCTAGAGAGTTTTAGACAAGGGCATAAAAGTTGATTAGAAATGTTCATGTCCTCCCCAAAATAAATAAAGGAAAGATCACCCTATGTGCAATACAGTGGGGGGGAGGGGGGGGCAGGGTGTGTGTGGACTAAATTAAGCCTTCTCAAGGAGGTGTGGGGGTTAAAGATAGGATAGCTAGAAGATCGTGTAGAAATCCAGTGTTAAGGATGAAGTTGCTCACTTTAATACATTTTTTTCACCATAATCTACCATCAATCCATTCAATTTTTGTATGCTACCTCCTACTCTAGTAACCAATTTAAGATGGAAAGCATTTTTTAAAAAATCCATTGTTCATGTGTTCATATTGTCATCCCTGTGTACCTCTTACAGCTTTACTTTTTATTATGATGTATATTTTCTTTATCCTTTGAGTTTTCATTTCACAACACTCTATCTAGTGTATACAACAATACCTCTTACTGTTAATCAATCTACTAATGTATTCTTGTTTTATAATGTAATGCAGTTAATTAAAAATGTTAATGAATATAACAGAGCCAAATTTCATAAATTATATACTTACAAAATAGAAGATGCCTGCACTGGGTTAGTGAAATTTGCAGCTGTTTTTTGGCAAACTTTATCAAACTAATAAGTCAACCAATTTCCATGGGATGCCATATTCTAATGAATGGTTTAATAAGAGATATTTGGATACTTATAGTTTCTGGGAGCCAGATTCCTATTAATCAAATCAGAATAAAATATTAGACTATGTGCAAAAATCCTATGCGAGAAAAAAACCACCAAACATAATCTTCTACGGTTATACTAAACCTGACTATTAAATTTAGTATACATGTTCAAACGAATAACAGATAGCCTACACTGCCGGCACTTCCGCTGGGGCTTCTAAGACTAATAATCTACCAAATTTTAGGTAGCGTTTATTAACATCACATGTTAATTACATTAATGACATGAAGACATACTGATAATCACTAAAATATATAATGTTCATATGTGGATAAACAAGATATATTGCTATTGGATATCACTGACAAGGGTAAGATCCTCAAAAGGTGGGCTGCACACGTAGCCAGCGTTCTGAATCTCCCTTCGTCCATCAGTGATAAAGCTATTGATCGTCTCCCGCAAGTAGTCATCAACAGAGCACTGGATAATACGCTAACTTTGCTAGAGACTAAGAAAGCGATCCATCTCCTCTCCAGTGGCATAGCGCCTGGCTTGGATTCCATTCCAGCTAAGGTTTACAAGGAAGGTTGCACTGCCTTGACTGAAAGGCTGTTCCTACTCATGTGGCAACAGGAGACGATTCCCCAGGAGATGCCTCTACGAGAGAAACGGGAATTAGCAGGCCTGTGACAACCACAGAGATACATGCCTACTCTCCATTGCAGGCAAGATATTTGCCAGGATTATGCTAAACCGCCAAACAGTGCACCTTGAGCAGGGACTTCTGCCAGAAAGTTAGTGTGGATTCCAGAAAGAGCAAGGGGCCAACGAAATGGTGTTTGCTGCAAGACAACTGCAAGAGAATTGTCAGGAGAAGAACCCTGACCTGTTTTCCACCTATGTTGACCTGACCAAATGGATTAAATAATGGATGACTGAGTGGTCCTCATCAAATCAATGGGTGAACACACAGGTTGTCGTTGGAAAAAACATTATGTCATTTTGTTGCAGTAGACCACCTTTAGCTTAAGACTGAAGGCTACTATTCTTGTCAGACATGATATTTTGTGGTGCTTTCCCTACTCATACACCACAGTGAGCCAGTTACTTATGACAATATTATAAAGAATGTAGTGTGTACAGATTCATTAGCCAGTGTTCAATTGTGTGATTAACACTGAGACATTGTATTGTTTACAACAGACAGTATTACAAGGAGTCAGGGTGTTTGTCTAGATTGGGCTAAGATAATAGCGCTAAACACAAATGGCTAATATAAATTACATTCGAGAAAGAAAAGTAGCATTATGATATACATTATGCGAGAGCTGTAAAGTTCACCCCTGGATCAACATCAATTATTTTAAGTCTATCCATAAATGCTTTTCTCATGATAAAATGTACCTAATACTTTCTAAAGTATCTAAATTATCAGCAGTCACCATCTCTTAAAAAGGTTGGCATATTCCTGCAAGTAACTTTAAAAATTATTGTTTATCCTCCTACTTACCCTAGCAAATTATATAGAATTCAACCGCCATCCTCCACTGGTAACAAAAACCACATTTTTACACATTTTTTTTGCAAACAGTATATTGTATATAATGCTTCAAATGGATAAATTAAGAACATGGTGCTATGTAAATAAACCTAGCATCATAGTAATAACAGAAACCTGGCTCCACTCTAAAATCACAGATACTGAAATGAAAAGTTATATGTGCCTTTAGAAAAGACAGAGCAACGTGAGGTGGAGGCTTGGCCATTTACATAAAAGGATCAATATATTACAAACTATTACACTTTCTATCTGCACCCTCAGATTTGAATACATTGCGGTTAAGATCAAGGTCTCATTTACAAAAACTATGATTATTCTAGAAAAACCAAAAAGCTAGCAGGTGCGCTGTGTCCAGATCTTAAATCCTCTCAAACAAACAGTGGTGTCACAAGGGTTAAATGGCACAATTTGTGTGTGTGTGTGTGTATAAATATATATATATATATATTCCTACTTATTTAACCACCCTGAATAGTCTTCAAAGTGTTAATTCCCCTGTAGCAAATACAAAAACAAATAGATCTTTCTTGAGAAAGATTTGGAAATACTAGTTAACTCAGAAATGCACATACTAAATAGTAGACTTGTGCATTCGTCTTCGGGCGAACATGAAAACGAACACGAAGAGTGCGTTTTCGTGTTCGTTCCGAAGACATGAAGAAGAGAAGACAGTGCAGGTAAAACGTAGGCGAAGACGAAGACTCACACACGAAGAATCTTCGCCTTCGTCTACTAATCTACCCGGTCCCTCCCCCATCTAATTTACCTTATCTTCACAGCATCGCGGGAGTTGACTGAAGTGGAAATCAGAAGGTTCGTCGTCAGGGGTTACAGGGCAGTGTGAGTGAGCCTATTGGTCACCTGCAGGGTCTTCCTCTGGCATCAAACAATTGGTTGATGCCAGAGGAAGACCCTGCAGGTGACCAATAGGCTCACTTGCACAGCCTTTTTAATTCCTGATTTCCGCTCCCGTTAACCCCTGCAATGCTGCGTTGGATAATGGGAGCAGAAATCTGTAGGGTAAAGGGCTGTGCAAGCGACCAATAGGCTCACTCGCACGGCCCCTTACCACTAGTTGCTAGGCAGAAAAAAAAAGCAACCTGGGACCCTGCTGCACCAGTTAACTTAAAAGTCCGTGCCAGTGACCAACAAAGTCACTGGTACGGACATTTAACTGACACAGCAGGGACACCAGTGGTCTCCCCACTGTGTCAGTTAAATGTCAGTGCCAGCGACCAACAAAGTCGCCGGTACGGACATTTAACTTAGTATAAATAGCTTACTATAACTTCGGACAGAATGCTGCCCTCTGTTGGTTTTACATTAAGTAGCATATGCTTGAAATCCAAAGTTATTCTGCTACTCAACGTAAAACCAACAGAGGGCAGCATTCTGTCCGAAGATATATTAGCCATATGTGGCAGTGTGTTCATTTTCATTTATTAATTATTTAAATAAAATATATTTCCATGATCCGCTGGTCTCCCCGCTGCAACAGTTAAATGTCCGCACTCGCGGACATTAATTTTGTCGAACTTCCAAACTCTTTTTTTCTATTTATTTTGGGGTTTTTTTGTATTAAACTGTTAGACGAAAGGATCATGGGAATAAATGCAAATGAGCACACGGCCCCATATGGCTTATATATCTTTGGACAGAATGCTGCCCTCTGTTGGTTTTACATTAAGTAGCATATGTTTGAAATCCAAAGTTATTCTGCTACTCGACGTAAAACCAACAGAGGGCAGCATTCTGTCCAAAGATATATTAGCCATAGTCTAACAGTTTAATACAAAAAAACCCCTAAATAAATAGAAAAAAAGAGTTTGGAAGTTCGACAAAATTAATGTCCGCGAGTGCGGACATTTAACTGTTGCAGCGGGGAGACCAGCGGATCATGGAAATATATTTTATTTAAATAATTAATAAATGAAAATGAACACATTGCCACATATGGCTAATATATCTTCGGACAGAATGCTGCCCTCTGTTGGTTTTACGTTGAGTAGCAGAATAACTTTGGATTTCAAACATATGCTACTTAATGTAAAACCAACAGAGGGCAGCATTCTGTCCAAAGATATATAAGCCATATGGGGCCGTGTGCTCATTTGCATTTATTCCCATGATCCTTTCGTCTAACAGTTTAATACAAAAAAACCCAAAATAAATAGAAAAAAAAGAGTTTGTAAATTCGACAAAATTAATGTCCGTGAGTGCGGACATTTAACTGTTGCAGTGGGGAGACCAGCGGATCATGGAAATATATTTTATTTAAATAATTAATAAATGAAAATTAACACACTGCCACATATGGCTAATATATCATCGGACAGAATGCTGCCCTCTGTTGGTTTTACACTGAGTAGCAGAATATTCTGCCCGAGAATATATTAGCTATATATGGTACTGTGATCATTGGTCGACAGCAGGAGGCCCCCTGCTGGCGACCAATGGAGTTGCTGATACACACATTTAAAGTACTGGCGCCAGAGCTGCGTTAACCCCGTATTAACCCCTTAACCGGAAAAAACGAAGAAAAAACGAATATTCGCCCGAAGAGAAGACAGGAACGGGCGAATATTCGCGGAATACGAAGATTTTTTTTTCCCCGAAGACGAGCACGAAGACGAACACGAAGAGCCCCCTGGTGCCCAAGTCTACTAAATAGTTTAATGTAGACAAATTACCAGCATGCATTAAGAAGGTATCAAGTGATTATGCCTTTATATACTGGGAAGCCGTTTTTGCATTATGCAGTTCAATGTTTGGTTTTGGTGCCTATTCATGAGAAACATACGATTGAATTGAATTAAGGATATTAAGTTATGAACAGTGTTGAGCTAAATTGTTTTTATTTACTCAGAAATAAACATCTAACATGAAATTGTCATACTATGAATCAGATTTAGGATTTGATGGGCCATAGTTCGGAGAACTATGGTCTTCACAGCAGGGGTCAAAAAGCTCTGGGATGCACTATGGACATAGTGACTACACATACTATATGTCACGCTGCTTAGCCTCGCTGCTGCTAGCAGGCCCAAGGTCCCTATGGAGCATGCACTTTCCAGGAAGCAGCTGGTTACATGGTCATGTTGTCGCCCCTGTGACATGCAGCAAGGGGCGGGACATTTATGCATTTAAATATCCGGAACTTCTATGCAGAGGCAACCTAGTGTGGCCTTGCTGCTTGGGATTGCTACATTGATTCCTAAAGTTGAGGCTTGTCTGACTACCCTCTGCCTGTCGATTTTGTACCTGATTGAAATGCTGTGGCGGGACCTAAAGAGATCTGTGCATAAATAAGTGCCCACGAACCTCAATGAGTTGAAACAACTTTGTAAAGAAGAGTGGGCCAAAATTCCTTCAAATGATGTGAGAGACTGATAAAGTAATACAGAAAATGAATACTTTAAGTTATTGCTGCTAAAGGTGGTTTTACAAGCTATTAAATCAGGGGCATCCAAGTTTTTTCTGCAGTGGGCCACTTCATCAGAATTGTATACGTGCGAGGGCCGCACTCATTTTTCACTGTGAGAAAATATGGCCTTTAATAAAATATGCAGATTAAAATAAAGTAAATGACACAAAACCTTTACTTTTCCTCTCACGGATTTCTGGGCCTAGAAAGTTTTGTGACTACAAATTCAGGATTCTGGATAAGTAAAAATAAAATAATTCTATTTATTTTAGGGATGCACTAAAATGAAAATCTGGACCAAAACCGAAAATTCAGGGTTCACTTAGCCGAAACTGAAAGTGACCCCCCCCACACACTTTGAATAAAAGTAAGTTACACACCAAAATTGTACAAAAAATTATATATTATGATTGTTAACAGCAATCTCAGGCATACCCAGATTCCAGCATGTACTGGTTGGCTGGGCATTGTATTTTTTGTCCAATTTTAGTGTGTAACCACGCTTTTATTAAAAGTAACAGACCACAATTGGACAAAAATCAACAATATGACTTGGCATGATAGGAGTGTGATTGCTAACTGCAAACACACTCTTTTTATACCCAGGCAACCAGTAAATGCTGGAACCTAGGCATGATGGGACTGTGATTGCTGTTAGCAGATTGCTGTTAGCTGTTAGCAAAAACACTCCTATCATCCCAAGTCAGCCAGTACATGCTGGTACAGGGTGGCTGTAAGTGCAGACCCCATACTGCTGGCAGCATCAATACACAAGGGAGGCAGCTAGCCAGGTTTCAGCATGTACTGGCTGACTTGGCATGATAGGAGTGGGATTGTTAACAGCAATCACAGTCCCATCATGCCTAGGTTCCAGCAATTACACACACACAAATTAATTCATTCACAGATTCATTCCCTCAATCAGACATACTCATTCAAACACCCTCCCCACCCCCTTACCTGCTCTACAGCTCTCGATGCCGCTCACAGACTTCAGCAGGGGGCGTGGCCTCCCTCGTTCTCCCCACAGAGGAGGCAGGACTGGAGCAGAGAATAGACCCTCCCACAAGTAAGCAGCAGGGCTCTTGTGATCCTGGCTTCCGATCTCACGCGGGCCGCACCTCGAGGTCCTGCGGGCCGTATTTGGCCCGCGGGCCGCATGTTGGACGCCCCTGTATGAAATCATAAGGTGCATTGAGTTTTTCACACATGGCTTCTCCATTTTGGCTTTATTTTTGTTTAATAAATCCTGACACATGTAATGTGTTGTTGTTAATCTGAGGTTCTATTTACCTACTTTTTAGAAATGCTAATCAACAGATCATTGTTATTATGTCCGGATACGTAAAACCATAGAAGAGGTGTACTTTCTTTTTCACACAACTGAGGCTCCTCCCTGTTGGGATCAGCAGTCCCTATCCACTTATGTTAGGACCCAACCTTTTGCTAGGTGATTTAAGGTGAAGAACTGCGGTGGTTGTGCTCCTGGGTCACGGCAGTCATGACAGAGTTTTTTTTATTGTCTGGGCAAATTGCTTAAAAAGTATGTCAGGTGTGTCGGGGTCAAAGCACAGCGCAGAGAGACACCGGATGAAACAGCAGATGCGAAACCAGGTGATCGGTTAACAGCAATGGTTTATATAGACAGCAGCAGCAACAAATGTAAAAAGCAGTACCGTGTACAACGCAGTATTGAAAGGGTTAAGCGAATGAGCAAAGTCCATAAATCCATGAAATCCAAACTAGCAACATTCAGCAGTAAGGATAGAGGTTACGGCAAGGAACTTGAACAACCAAGTACTGAATGTACAGGGCTGCAGGTTTAGATAGCCTGCCAAAGCTGTGACTCCTCCCAAAACTCCTCCTTCCCCCATACCTCCCGTACTGGTGACTGCCGTCACCTCCTTACTCCGTCTCTCTGGCTGCCAACAGCAATGTTGGACCGCAGGACACGCCCCCCATCATCCCACTCGTCCCGGTGCTTGCCGTACGCAACAGAGGCCAGGGATGCGGCCTGCAGTTTGTGGACGCGGCCTGCGACCGCGTGGTACGCGGCCATAGATGCGGGTGCCCGGGCAAAGACTTTCGTGGATGGCGGGGAGAGCAGGTAGGATCCTGACAAAGTATTTGTTAAAATGTATCAATCCAACTGGAGTATATTGGTTAGGTTAAAATAAATGAATGTATTTATGAGTTTATTAACTATTCAATATCAGAGAGTTATACTTTCCAATAGTTTGATGGTGGTACATAAAATAAGTATTTAATTTTGCTTTTCTCTTTAAAATGAATATTATGCACTCTGAATGAACTTGCAGTTTTGAGGTGAAAAATGAGAGCATATTTATTAGTTTTCTGCCCTAGAGGATAGTCAACGTGTTTAAAAAGCTAGAGTGATTAACTTCTCTTATTCAAAGTTTTACATATAGTTGACAACTGTGCCCACAACAAAGGCGTTAATTTGTATAGCACTTGTCAATAACCGTTAATCACACAATTTGGAATGATTACTAAAAATATTTCCAGGGGAGGTTTATTATAGCTTTAAGAATAATTTTTTTTTAAAAAAGGAATCATTTGAAATGATTTTGCAGTAGAGGTATTGTATTTCTTCCCAGCAGCAGTGTTCCCTGGGCAAGTTAAATTTCTTTTAAGGCAAGATTGATATATTATTGAAGGATAAAATCTGTTTTAGATATTAAATTTCAGTACCAATCATTGTAACTAATCAACAGTTAAATAAATGCAGTAGGTAAGAGTATTTAAGTTGTGTTTTATTACCCAAACATGTTTTACATTCAACATATGTGTAATTAATGAAAGTAATATACTGTTATGTATATAATGACCTAATTGTACTACAACTTCATATATATGTGAAGGGGATTCCTTTGGGTTAATATGAATTACTGTTCTCCTTAAATAACTTAAGAATTTTGACAACTTGGGGAATATAGTTTGTTATAGTAGAAATAAAATAAAGAGTGCTGAATACTGCATGAAAGATCCCACTACAATTTCTTTCATGATAATACTATATTTTAAAAATTCAGCAGAACCATTGGTCTCCTCGCTTCAAGAGTTAAAGGTCCGTACAAGCAACTCTATTGGTCGCTGGCAGGGAGTTCCTCTGGCAGAGGAGCTCCCTGCCGTTGACCAATAGAGTCGCTCGTATGGACCTTTAACTCCTGACGGCAAAACTCCGCCTGGGGAGACCATTGGTCTCCCCGCTCCAGGAGTTAAAGGTCCGCATGAGCGACCAATAGAGTTTCTTGCACTGACCTTTAACGCCTGACGCCGAAAGGTAGCCTGGGGAGGGGACAGGAGTTAAAGGTCCATAAGAGAGACTATATTGGTTGATGCCAGAAGAGGTCCCTACAGCCGACCAATAGAGTCGCTTGCACGAACCTACGGATTTCCGCTCCCGGTAACCCCTGAGATGCTGCGTAGATAAGGTAGGCTAGATGGGGAAGGGACCAGGGAGATAGTTGAATTTGTGTACGATTTGGCACCGCCATGTTAGTTTCTTCGGTATTCGGGCTGAACAACGAAAAGCACCCTTCATGTTCGTTTTCATGTTCGCCTAAATACAAATGCACAAGCCTGAAGAAGAGACCTAGATTTCTAGCAATTTCTTATAATTTCAAGAAGAGGCAACAGAGCTGCGGAAAAGCAGACAGGGACACTGAAGTGGTTGGGTGAGATGGTAGGGAAACAATAAGAGAGTGAGAGCATGAAGGAGGAGATGAGGGAGTGTGAGGGAGAGTGTGAGAAAGCATGAAAGAGAGTTTGAGAGATCATGAGTGAGAGAGAGTGAAAAGACTAAATGCTAATTAAAATTTGGAGCTTTGCTTCATTTCCGTTGGGGTCCCTTCTCATTTTGGACATCCATACAAATAAATGTAGTTGGAAAGTTTTGTTAAGATTAAAATTTGTATGAATCTGGATGCACAAATCTAATCTATACCTAATGTATAATCTTTCTTTCTATGACTAAAACAGTACAATGCAAAACCCAAAAAAGTTAAAATGATTCAATTACAAGAATGTAAATAAAAATCATCTTGCTCTAACAAAAATGGACACCTGAATTAGTTCTCCACTGCTGTTGGGTAAATAATACTGTTTGCTTCGTTTATGAGCCATCTGGCCCAACATCATTCAAGCCAGGTATTCTAATTATTGTATTTTGTGATATGGTAACAACAGCCCTTAGCAGGGAAACAAGCAAGTAATTGATGCTTCAAAGTGATGTCAGTAGACTGAGTACATCAGAGATGTGACAATAAACAGTTATAATTACTGCATTTTGCTATTTGGTAAGAAGAGTCCTTTGCTGGGAATCTGACTAGTAATTTATATTTCAGAGTGATGTCAGTAGTCATACAGTTAAAGCTGTAAATGAATTATCATTATATAAATCTGCATGTTTAATTTATAGTGAAAATCACAATTAAGCATAGTTTTACATAAAATACATAATGCCATTTTGTTGATAACCATTGGGTAAACGTTTTTAGCAGGGGATGGTGGAGAGGGGGTATATGTCCCAATAGTTATTACATTATCCCCACCATGCTGTGCATAGGGCAGTGGAAGAGGGGTGTAACCCCCCTTGGCTTAAATGGGGCCTTGAGAAATTCCATTTTTGAAACATTTCTTTTTTTTTATGTAATTGTGTTTTTTTGCAAGATACAGATGAGCAAATGCAAGTTCACATTGAACTCACATGTTCTCACCTATAACTGTCAAAATTAAAAGTCACAGGCACTTAGAAGCTGTTGCAAACAATCTCACAGATTACATCATCTGTTAGTTGCTTTGTGAGTGTTAGCCATGCAAGGGCACAAGGCTGGACTTGAGTTCTGTCAGTCAAGTTAACCCTTAATGCAACTGACCACTCAACTCAACTTAGCGGATACACCCAAATATATGTATCAAATATAAAACTGGCATTGACAGAAAGGCTTCCATGTATCTCTGTGTAAAGGTAAAATGGGAAGACACAAGTGCAGCCATCTCAAAAGTGCACTTATACTAACCACTGCTGGTTAGTCATGACCTGCCCTTACCATCTGGCCACTAGAGAAGGAAATGTGTCTAAAGACAGAATTAGAATGGGCTTGTTTACACTGCCAAGTAATTGATATAGGTGTAGAGTATTTAAAGTAGACCTGTCATATATGAAAAATATAGAAATATGCTCCCTATGTCTCAGCAAGCTCCACTCCAAAAGTTACTTGAATGAAGAAATAACAGGTCTGGAAGCAACCAGATTGGTGGCACCATTGTGTAGTTAAACTCCCAGGTACCCACAGTTTCCTTGGTAGACGTCAGATGGCTCTGCATATGACACCAGCTGTCGCTGTCATACATATTGGAAGGCCATTTTGCCGTGTTCTCCCATACAGATGTGCCCTATAACTTAAAGTAATCCCATTTTCTTTGCCTTTATCTTTTAAAGCCTTTTCAATATTATTTCTGTGTATATAACTATGCATTTGGTGTGAACATATTGATGTATTTTTTACTGCATGACAAATGCCCTTTAATATCTTTAGAAGCTGGAATATTTTTTGCAAAAAATTGTCTTGTTTTTGTTGTATTTGATGGTGCTCATTCTTTAGGTTCTGAAATAATAAAAAATCACTGGAGATAAGCGTGTTACAAAAGCAATGAATAAATGTAAGTGTCTGCTTATAATACTTTTTTCCACATTGCTTTATATCACTGTCTTTGTCTAGCCTTTGAAAACATACTGCTTATTTTGTTTTTATATCAGAATAAAAGGTCAAAGCTTGGCAGATTTCTTGCTTTGAAATTTCTATGGTCATTCTTCCCTGACTTAGATTTTAATAAACAGTACACTGGTTTTATGAATCTGGCTTATTAATTCTTTGCACTTTAAGTAAAAAGTGGACTAAACATTATACAATGACATGTCTTCTATTTATAGAATAACCCTACTGCTCTAATAAATTATAGACTGATCACAAGCTAAATGTATGTAATATGTATAAATTAACTGAAGTCCTTAGCTGAAGATAGTATCTTCTATTGAGTCTATATAGAAATGTGATTTGCACACCAAATCATAAATATTGCAGAAATCACAAATTTAATGGAAATACACAATTGATAGTCACACTGTATAGCATGACTATAGAAACTGACAAGAAGGGGCCCTACAACATTTTCTAACAACATTACCTTTCTCCAGGGACAGGTTCCATCTATAACCATGAGAGTTTATCTTAAATACCCAAATTATCCTCAAAATGATGGCTGCCATCACTAGTGGACATGATGGACTACATCATCATGCATGTCTTCCAGCACTAACACATAGTGCATGCAAGTCTTAAGAGTTAAAATAAAACAATACAATACAATATGTAACAACATTATATCCAGCAAGGTAATTGCCCAGGGGATCTAATCAACCACCAGAAATACAAATTACATAAGGTATTAGTGTCCCAAAATCAATAACAAAGTCCACGTACTCCATACAGAAGATCTAGGAAAAACACACTGGTAGTTCTTGACATCCATTTCACAACATGTCATCTGTCAAAATGTTCCTGGCGACGATGATTTGGCAAAATGTTAAATTATTTTTAAGTGAATCAGAGTGTTACCTCCGAAAGTGTATCTAAGATGGATACTTTGGTCAAACTATACTGGTGAGTAAAGCCAATAGTCTCCAAATATATCTTAAAGGACTAATACGTATACAGACCAATGCCAGAGAAAAAAAAATATATCGTCTGTATACTGCTGCCAAAGCAACATAGATTCAGTAAACAATACATTGTTGTAAAGAAATGCTTCTTCAAAGGCAGCCAAAAAATGATGTAACTTGAGACTGTAAGGTAAAATTCATCCTCAAAGCAAAAATACTTTAACGTGGGTACCAAAGTGAGACGTAACCTTCATTAAGATTACGAGTGGACAATCTAGCAAAAATTGCTTCTCACAGGGAATTGAAGTATGCAAACCATTGATATAGATAGTACACAAAAAGGTTCCTTCAGGGATAGTGCCAAATTCTCTAATTTTGTTAATGAAGTGTAGTCTTCTGTGTTTATGACCACATTTTAATCACCAATGGTTTAAATTGAAGTTTCCAAAATACCCCCAACTTCAAAAGCAACATGTCCCACAGTGCCCCCAAACTGCTTGTCTGTGTCAACTTTGCACCCAAACAGCTTGTCTGTGTCATGTCTGCCCCTGGAACAGCCTACCTGTGCCACCACTGCCCCTGAAACAGCCTGCATGTAGCACCTCTGCCCCTGAAACAGTCTGCCTGTGCCACCTCTGCCCCTGAAACAGCCTGTATGTGCCATCCCTGTCCCTGAAACAGCCTACCTGTGCCACCCCTGCCCCTGAAGCAGCCTGCCTGAGCAATCTCTGCCCCTGAAACTGCCTGTGCCAATTATGCCCCTGAAACTGTCTGCTTGTGCCACCTCTGCCACTGAAATAGCCTGCCTGTGCCACCTCTGCCCCTGAAACAGCTGGCCTGTGCCACTTCTGCCCCTGAAACAGCCTGCCTGTGCCAACTCTGCGGCTAAAACTGTCTGCCTGTGCCACCTCTGTCCCTGAAATAGCCTGCCTGTGCCACCTCTGCCCCTGAAACTGCCACCTCTGCCCCTTAAACTGCCTGCCGGTGCAATCCTTGCCCCTTAACCTACCTGCCTGTACCATTTCTGCTTCTAAACACTCATACAGTTATTCATTCACTTATTCATTTATTAATTCATCCGTTCTCTCTCCCGCACCCCCCTTACTTCATCTGGTCTAGGGCCAGCCGAGTGACACTGAGGCCTCGTTGATGCCTATGCAGCCCAACGGCCGCCTGATGTGGGCCTGTATCTGTGTGGCCCCAGTGCTCTTTTGCTGGCCCCCAGACCAGCTGGCCCACCAGGAAATCTCCTGGTTTCCTGGTAGGTCACTCCGGCCCTTTACTGGAAAGCCTTCAAACAAGCCTGGGAAAGAGGTACAATGAGTAGATCACTACTCATGGGCAGCTGTGTTGTCCTTAGTGAGACTTATCAGCATGAGGTTGTGATACTAGCATTAAGGATTGAGGCTGCACCCAAGGGTTAATACAACCCCTCCGCTAAGAATTAGGTAATAGCAGGCATTATTAAACACTTATCTACAAACACATTAAAAATAATATATATATCATATATATATATATATATATATACACATACATATATATATATATATATATATATATATATATAAGGTTTGTAATGTATCTACTAAATTTTGGATACAACAAGCAATATATTTGTGATGCATAAGGAATACCCACATCCAATTCCAAATCACATAAAGGTCAGATCTAATAGACTCAATCTGGAATAAAGCAAAAAACCTATCACAAATCTCGGGAGGCTATTGCTCACCTGTAGAAACCTCAATTAATATTCTCAGTAATGCAAGTAGACCTATCCCCTGTTGAACCCTATAAGCTATGAATTATGAAGACTCACGTTGCCTATTATGTATCATATGGTGAAGCAGATGCAACTATCAGCATATAACTACTTGATGTTTCCAAATCTAATTTGACACTTCAGTAATTTAATTGGTTATTACCCATTAAATCTCAAGAAAGTGACAAACTGGAATTAAAAAGCCAACATACTAGTGGACCCATTAGTGAAAGTTGAATAGTTTCTTTATACGAACAGGTAGCCCCAACGTATAGCAAGGAATCAGCTCTATGGGGGAGAAACAGATCATAGTAATGGCAAATTATTACCTCAGACATGAATACAATTATACCCTATTCTTCTCAAAGTTTGACTAACATCAGCAAATGACTTGGCTTGTTTTAAATTCACTGCATTGTCATTACAGTAACTCCTTTGTTAACAAACAATAGTACTTTATTCCTCCATCTGCTTCAACTTCATATAAATAAGGTTTAAATCAGTGTTTTCAGAATCCAAAAAACATTGAGTCATTTTGTCATTAGTATGTCTATATAAATCAAAACCTACTCTATACATTGATGCTATTGAAAAACCGATAGGCTAGCAGGAGATGTGTTTGACAGTGTCAGAAAATTAGGTACCATAACTTATCTTAGGGAGCTCCAAAAAGTTTTTTGAAGCTGGCTCTGTTCTGCTATTAATGGTGTTTGTAATATTTTATGACAGAAGGTCATACAAATGGGATATATTTTAAACAAAATGTATTTAATAACAATGCAAGTAATAACATGTTCAGAAACACAACCATTTAGATCCAAAACACACATGTTATATACATGGGAAAGGGCCTTCAACATAACATTATAATTTTGTATAACACCATTGAGAATTGCCTTTCATCAGACATAGTAGAGCTTAATAGAGTGTACAGGCAATAGACATAATGCTATTCTTAAAATAAGGCGAAACTAAGGACCAAAAATGTTTTAGGCTTAACAGTAGAAAAAGTGGAAAAGATGAGTTGAATTTACTCACAGAAGTATTTATCTATGGTTACATAACACCTGGTGTTTTATATACCGGTTAAAATATGTAGTTCTATGGTTTACATAAATGATCTTTTCTTCTAAAGCAATTATTTTTCTTTTAGAACATATGGAATAACATCAAGAAGAAATTATGCAATGAGAATTTGCTTCTTCCTGAAAATGTCTTGAACTGGCAGACATTTTCAGTTATGCTAATATATGTCACTCTAGAAAGATTTTAAAAGACTATGGTTCCAAAAGAATATATCACTTTACAAGACAGCATTAAATTTTATAAAGCAAAGCTGAAAATCAGAAATTGGAAGAAAAAACTCAAAGTACTATATACTGCCTGGTAAATCAACAGAATAAAATAGAATATATGTCGGTTTGCATCAAAAATAACTTTGTAATGTCCCTTAATACTGTGTAAATGAAACCAGAACAATATTATACAACATATACAATATTCAAGATGTAAACTGGTTAATATCTCTTTTATACTTCCCGTATTAGCAAGATTGCTAATGCACATCTTGTCAAGTGATGAGTAAAAAGCCCCTCTACAAAAACCTGCCAATTCTGAAACTTAGACTTTGTTGAATGCAATTCTGTCTAAAGCCTATAAAAATAAATGATTCTTTGGGGACCCTTGGGAACATGAGTGTTAAGCAAATTAATGCATAGTATGGGTAAATCGAATAGTAATAAGCCTTCCCATTTGCACAAAATAGTTTTGTTTCAATGGAGAATAGTCACTTAGGGAAATAAGTAGAAGAGAAGTTTAGTTTAAGACCGTTTAATGGAGTAGACATAATCAAGGGGGGGCAGAGTCTTTTAAAGTATGTTTGTTTTTTGCAATCATTTATTTGTTTGCAACATGCTGTGACATCTTTGGGAAAAAAAGAAATTATCAGGAGCAGGAAACAAATTGTGTTGTCCAAATTCACACCAATCCAAAAAAAGTAAACAAATAAAAAATCTATTTACTTACCTTTTTTAAATTACAAGAGCTGACAAAAATAAGCAAGTTTAAAAAAAAAACATATTCTAAACAATGATTCATTTAATTATTGAACAAAAGTGTCTTAAAACATAATGTGGGCTGCGTTCACTATACTGGTAGTTTGTCACCTTTTAACTTTGCATTATACAAGGCCAGCTCAACTCCCCCCCCCAAAAAAAGAGTTCTTCCTAACATGTAGAAGTTTAGCTCCTCTGAATGTGTTCTTTATCCTAGATTTGTTTTGGAATGTTATATTAAATTTGATTTAAAGGAAAGGTGTAAGGGGTCGTTTAGCAGGAATGTTGTTGAGGGAACTTTGTTTTCTTCAGTTAAATAATTGAATAACAACATCAAGCAGAGGAACACTGTGTTGTTAAGGTGACACTGTGAAGCCATCTCACTTGAAGTGCTAGGTATGTAGTTTGTGAGATACTAAAGGGCTAAGCCTTAGTCTGTTTGACAGGTTGCACTGTCTGATTTGCACATTCTGATTTGCATGATTTGATTTATGCCACAAATTCCTACTGAAAATCTTAATCTAGCTGGCATTGTGATGCGTATCAGAAATCCTATCCTAATTTGTCCCTTGACAAACATTGATTCTCTGTCTTCTGACAGACGTATAGCATATCACCGAATTCTCTTCTCTAAAATAGATAAATGTAAAAAGTTCATTTTTTAAGAAAGCTGAGCTGATCTTGCTCATGGTTGGACTTTAGGCATGTGAATATTTTACTTTCATATTTGCTTTATGTACCTCATATTAAAGAACAGCTGTCAGAAATATGAAAAAAAAAATTAATACATTGAATAATAAAATTTTTAGACCTTGCCTTGCAGGTTGCTCAAGTTGCATTCCTCTGAACCACAGCCAGCTGTTTGGTGAATATCAAGAGCTAATCTTTAGTTCTGTCTTTTCCCTATAAATATGTTGCTATATGTGCTGGTGTTGGGATATATTGAAATGGCACCTTTAATAATCCTTCCTGGCCTGGAGTTTGACCCCTGCATTAGAGGAATGGCTAGGTATTTTTTAATATCTGCCCCACAAAGTTGCATGTCCCCGTGACTACCATCATTTCCATATGTTTTTTTATTTGGTGATACTATGATCTAAGAGGAGGCTATCCTTTCTCTGTATCATATTGATGTTTGTGCCTTTGTTTCACAGCCATATCACACAAGTGTCCATTGGATGGAAACAATTAAAATTATTTGATTCAAATCTCTTCATTGATGTCCCCTTGATATCCCAATTTTTCAGTAATCTAACTACATTGGCCCAATAAGGCCATTTTAAATTTTAAGAGCTTCCAGATGATTAAACAAAACAAGGGTGTTTATTTTCATAAAACATTAACCATGTATGATTGGCGTCACAAGAGCACTTTCATAAACCTCACATTACACTGGAGCATAATGCGGGTAAATAACTAAATAAATTATATAGCGCAACAAGAGAAATTCTGAAGGTTGTATAGTTATGTTTATTGTTCACTTTACACATTTATATGCATATTTAAAATAAGAACAGTGTGCTTTTCCATCACATTGACTACTTTACCAGCAAACAAAAGTATTTTGCATAGTAATTATAAACAATAATTCACTTTTTATGATGAAAATAAAAGCTAACTGAAAAACGCTTGCAAATGATTAAAAGGACAGTTTATATCCGAGGGAGCTATCTCAAAGAATAATGCACATGAGTGTATATTCTGATTATTTTAATATGTATTATTGAAAAAGTAAAGTTAAAAAAATCCCAATAACAAGTAAAGTAAAACAATAAATGCACTCCACAGCTTCAGTACTATGTCTCATCTTTGGTCTGACAATATCCACCACTTGAAGCACTTGGTATCCCTGTTTGAAGCTTTAACATCTTCAACTCTTCTGAGAATGCTTTCCAGAGGATGTTGGAGTAATTCTGTGGAAACATTTTTCCATCCATCCATCCATCCATCTAGTAGAACATTTGTGAGATCAGGCACTGATGTTGGACAAGAAGTCAGACAAGCTAGGATCAGGATACCAGATGCCAGCATAGTTTCAGTGTAGTTCCAGATGGAACGTAATCAGGATTAGGAACCTGAGAAGAAAAGTCAGTCAGGCCAGTATCATATACAGAGAAAATGCCGTCTAATAGAGAAGGCACAAAGAGACTACGCAAGAGCACAGATATACTGAGCCTTAGCCGCTAAATAACCAGAGCACAGCAAAGAGGGGGCTGGCTGATTAACATGTAACTGTGGAGACAGCTCATTAGTCATCAGCTGAGGTGTACCTGTACTGATCAGAGAAGCAAGTAGCGGAGCGGGGGAACGGTGAGAACCCTGACAGCCCCATACCATTACCCTTCCTCCACCAAACTTTACAGTTGGCACACAACAGTCAGGCAGGTAATGTTCTCCTGGCATTCGCCAATCCCAGACTTGCCTGTCATACTGCCAAATAGAGAAGCGTGATTCACTACTTCACCGAAAACGCTTCAACTGCTCAAGAGTCCAGTGGGGCGTGCTCGATCTGATCTGACGCTTGGCAATGTACTTGGTGATGTGAGGCTTGCATGCAGCTGCTCACCCATGGAAACTTATTTCATGAAGCTCCCACTGCAAATTTTGTGGTGATATTAATACCAGTGAAACTTTGAAGACTTGAGCTATGGAATCAGAAGAGCAATGGCGGCTTTTATGTACCATGAACCTCAGCACTTGGTGATCCCTGTCTTTGACTTTACAAGGTTTTCTGCTTTGTGGCTGAGTTGCTGCTGTTCATAAATGCTTCAAATTTTTAATAATACCACTTACAGTTGACCTTGGAATATCTAGCAGAGATAAAATTTCACAAACTGACTTATTGCAATGGCGGCATTCTATCATAGTACAATCACGCATAAATTCACTGAGCTTGTGAGAACAATCCATTTTTATACAAATGTTTGCAAATGTAGACACCTGAATTCAACAATTTAGAGATATGCCCTATTACATATGTCCATTAAGTGGATTTTACCCATTTCACCATTGATGTGTGTTTCTTTGTCGTGATCTAATTATCTTGCTATTTATGTCTCTCTGGTTTTAGATTCAGTGCAGAAATTTCCAGATCTTGGAGCAGTCAATTAAATAACTCGATCTAATGTATAGAAGACACCATTGTCTAACTAAACGTTGTCTTATTGAACAGCCAGTACCGCAAACAAACACTGTCAGCACTCCCTAAAGCAGGGCTGCACAACTCCAGTCCTCGAGGGACGCAAACAGGTCATGGTTTTTACATATCCAGGCTTGACCACAGGCATCTTGATTACAAAGTAATTAAACCACTTGTGTTTCAAGCAATGGATATGTAGAATTCCTGGGCTGTTTGTAGCCCTCAAGGACTGGAGTTACACAGTCCTGTCCTAGAGCAAAGATTGGCAGGCACTGTCAGATTTTTGGTCCAGAAGAAAGTGAGGAAAAAGAGTCTACTCTTGCAACAGAAGTGGACCTTATTCTGTCTTATGCCCAAGTGGAAAAGAATATGGTAATCGACAATGTTGACGATGACCTGCCTAGTAGGCCATTCCTATTCACTTCATCCAACTGGCGCTGCTGTCTGCAAACAGGTAAGGGTGGGCTAAGCCTCTTCAAAGGCAGAGATACCTGCCCCCTGGAAGATGTCCTCATGTGACTTGATGGCTAGTCTGATGGCCCTGATTGAGTCACTGCAAGCCTTGCACAAGCACTGCCTTGTGCAAACCACCCAGGACATTATCTAGTGAGGATATTAGCAAATTTGGTGATCAGCCTAGTTTAATGTTATTGTGTGCCACCCTCCACGTACCCTGAACTGGCACCCCACCCCAAAGTTAGCCCATTATCACCCCCCTACGGTGGGCCTAAGAAGCAAGTCTGACTCCTTAACCTTGCTTATTCATCCTCCCTGACCCAGTCATACTGCCTTTCCCCTATTCGCCTCCAGGGCAGCTTTAATTTAGTTATGTAAAATACCGTGACAGTTCCATTTTAACAATCAGGTTACTTTATTCATTTTACAACAACAGCACATATTTCTAAATAATTATAAGGATACGGATGATTGTCAGGAAATGAAGATTCTGGCAGATACTGCTGAGGGTTGCATATGATTTTTCGTCATAAGAAGCATAACGTGTGCCTGCCATCTGGATATCACACTGTTGTAAATGAACAATAAATTACAGTGCTAGAAGTTATTACTATAAAATATTCTCTAAGACAATTTTTTGGAGCAGTAAATTAATTTGCCTCATTTATTCCTCACAATGAAGCACATACAGAATAATGATTTCATTATAATTTTGCTAATGTTTTTTTAATGAGAAAAGGCAATATAGCAAAGTTATATTAGAATATATTTTCAATTTCATCATTTTTTCTTAGGTAACTAAAGCCATCACAAATATCAAAAGCGTGCTTAAGCTACACTTACTCTAACACCATACACTTACACACACAAACACATATACACACCACCTCCTTCCTCTGCTTCACAACACTAACCTTAGACCCGCCCTGACACTCTCAGACCATACATTGATACACACACTAACACCCACACAGACATGCCAACTCTAAATACTTAGACACAGTCATGCTAACACTAAACAGACTCATACTTAGCCTCGTAGAGTCTGTCTGGGATTAGATAATAAAGAGAGAGAAGCAACTGAGTCTGTCTAGATCTACAGAACTGTGGTTAGATCTCCAACATGTTTGGTACAACCTACCTGCCTGCACACTTACAATAATGATTAAGATATGCACAAACCAAATTATGAGATAAATTACAGTTAAGTTAGCTACATATATATATATATATATATATATACATGTTACTTACATGCCGCCACGCAGGAGAGGGAGACCCTCTCCACTCAGCCGCAACAACAGCCGCCACGGAGGAGGGGGAGACCCCCCTCCACCGCACGACTACCGCCACAGCAACAGATGCCAGATGCCATGGAGAAGAGGGAGACCCCTCAACACCGTGCGACTACCACCACAGCAGCAGCCTCTACGAAGGAGAGGGAGACCCCCCTCCTCCTCTCGTTCACCGCTGCAGTCTGCTGAAGAGCCACGCAGGAGAGGAAGACCTCCTTTCGTGTGGCAACCTGTTTCGGCACTTGCGCGCCCTCTAGTGCTGAACTTCCAAACTACAGGCTTTTATGATCAGAGATGACGCCACACTCAAGATTGCTACAAATCCAAAACGCCTCAGTCTGAAGGATCCTTGCCTTCTGATGGTCATCTATGCCTATTGCTAGTCCTCAGAGTGCGTTTTGATATTCAGTCCTTTGTGTTTGTCCTTGGCTTCTTGAACGTTACCATACCCTTGGGCCCTACCTGACTAGGCGATAGGCGATAGTGTCGCCTATCTAGCTGTTGCGTAACAATACATATATATATGTATAAAATGTTTTTGTTTCATTTTTTGCTTAATTGCCTCCTATAACCTATTTGTTCTAATGCAAAAGGAAAATACTCGGGAACTCTCCTGTTAGACAATGTCCTAGCATATGCACAACTTTGAAAAAATATATATATATTGTGGTAAAGTGTATGGGAGAGTGGTTGATGGGATATATATCTCACCAGGTTTCCTCAGCCAGGCACGGTATCAAACCCAGGAGCCCTCAGGTGAGGCTTCCTAAGCTCATTACTGGGGAGGAAGCCTTAAAAGAGAGGGCTGTTAGGTTTGAAGGGGGAGGAGAAACTGAGTGAAGGAGCAGCTATAGCCAGCGCTGCAGCCCACCAGGTATGAAGCTTTATCTATGGAAAACCTGTTACTTTGCTTTGTGCCAGACCTTAGGCTTGTAGAGAGGTATCCGGATGTTTAGTTAGAGCCGGACTGGCTTAGAGTTTGTTTTGTTTACAAGGTGCTCTGTGCAAGCTGTTACAAGCTGTTCCCTACAATATATAAAAATATATGATTTAATTTAAAAAAATCTATTATCCTATGATGGCATTTAAACGGAATATATTTTCTAGTACCTTTGTCCTGAGCCTAGTAAGTATTACATATTCTGTCAGATACTACAAGACCATTTCAATTGTTTAAAAGAAAACATAAAGTAGGAGCAGCTATGTGCAGTTAATAACTGTCCGCCTTTCAATAAAAAATTGTTGCAATGAAAATAAGTTAGCATTGGCTAAATACAAAAACCGTTTATCTGAAAAGGACTTTTCAAAGTCAGAAGAAAACAAGTAGTAATTTGTTTCATACATCCTTCTTGAATGTGCCAGAACATTACTACTTTGTATGCCAATAATTTAGCATATCACTGGTAAAAGGTGCTATCCTTCTTAGACACATACATTTATATTTCAAAAAACCAAAGTCTTAAGATTCAGGAATAAAATATGTAGCATTTTTTTAACGGTTGCAAGTGACAAATTTTCACATTAAGGATTCTATTATACACAAAGTGTTGGCTTCAGGCCTTTAAACAAGAAATATAATTTAAAAAGGCCTAAAGTAATTGTGGATGGATTCTGTTTTAGCTGAAGAGTAATTGTTTCCGTCTTGAATGTTTTATTATTTTCTTTTGCAGGAAGACTACCGAATTTTCCTTACGTTCAGGTAGCTCTGTCCAGTCAGATGACTACCTTTCTTTTTACTTATTTCAATACCAAAAAATGTGTCAGAAGGATAAATTATATATATATATATATATATATATTGTATGTACTGTACTATACATATTTATATATCTAGTAAAGGTTTTGTGTGTGAATCTAGGGACTTTACCTTCCTCCTGATTTATGTGATATTGGTTATGCCCAAACATTTCTAAGAATGCCAATAGTGAAGTACAATAGGTGAGCTGTTAACTAGCAGTCCATTTGGCTCTGTTTTACTTACATTTAAAGATACTGAAGAATTTACAACCTCCTGAATTTCAGTGATTACAAGTATTCATGATTGGAACAGAAACATTTCACCACAACTGCTCATGTTAAATTATTTATTAGCTAATATGGTACTACTTAGTTGACTGAGGAAATCTGTAGGGTTGTAAGTTCACATTCATGACATCATTTTTTTATCCATTCCCTGAACTCTGATTATTCAAAACCTTGGCCTACCATCATGTCTTTTTGGCTTCCCTCAAAACAAGAATTAAAGACTTCATGATAGTCCACTATATTCACAGAGACCCTGGTCCATGTCAATTTAAGCACAGTTGGATAACATATTGAACCTATGCCTATTTGCCATTTGTGCTGGTAAAGGGATAATTGTTAATGGTGAACATGGAATGGTTGATGAGGAATATTGTGTGTGATCGTGTTAAATATTTCTCCTGTTCAAGTTTTGTGCACATTGCATACAGTACAGATTTTTTTTTATATATATATATTATAGTTTCTCTTCAGTGCTTGTTATTTGAATGTGAATCACCACAATTTCCATTAATCCCAATTCTTCTAATAAATATATGTATATATATGCTGTAGATACACAACATGACACAACATATTACATTAAGGCATGCAGTAAGTTTATTAAAACACAGATCCCCTATATATACAAAGCATATTATTTGTTGCAATGAATCTCATCCCTTTAAACCATTTTATTCCAACCTGACACCTACAGTGCTAAAGCATCAAATTTGTTCTTTTTGTTCTTATTTATTATTAATACATTTATATGACCTTAATATTTTTTTCATTATAAAATAATGGATCGGAAGTAGCCCGTATTTCTGTTGTGTGTTTCTAGCTATACTTCCCCCCCCACACTGGTTTTCTTGAATACAATTTTTTTCGGGTGCAGTTATCCTGAGCTATGGACTTAAATATTGCACAATATTAGCAAGGACAGTTAAGAAAGGAAAATATTGAAAAAGACAAAGCTGAGACTGCTTTACATGTAAAACTACCAAACAGGTTCATTGTAGGTGGTTAAACTTAATTGCACAGCACCAAACATATTAATGTCTAAAGATGTGGTTTAAATCAAGTTTGATCTGTATTAACTCTTGATAAAATTAATTACATTTAAGAAAGCAAAATGTCTCCTGTATTCATAATAGTTATAGATACGCTGCTGTAAAGGTTAGAAATGAAAGTAGATAAGAGAGAAATAGATTTTTTCTGAAATAAATTAAAATTTGCAAATTAAAAATTAAAATTAAAAGTTATTGCAAAGTCCAGAAGTTTCTTAAATAGGCAACATTATACTTTTTACCTGTTTAATTTTACAGGGTAACAGTAGTAAAAAGGTTTACTATTGGTTTCATAATTCAGATATCGTTCATCAAATTTTTTCACTGGGTGCGTTTTTTTATTTGACTATTCTGTTCCGTTTTCCAAAAAGGAGTGATTAGGTCCAGAGAGTTAAACAATGCTAAAATGCATCCTCCCCTTATGTCTTTGCTTATTTCTTTCTCGTCTTTAATGAGTAAATTGGAGTTAGGTTTGGTTTAGTCTTAGGTTGTTAGGTGTCCAAAATATAAGTAGACAGAATCAAGTATAAGGAACCTTGTTAAGCTGCTTTAATGAATTGGCAATATTTTTTTTTTGTAAATGACAAATGGTAAAGCATGTCTTTCAGAACAAATAATAATGTATTTAGTAAAAAAAAGTTATATGTGAGACATGTTTAATTTATTATAGATAGTATTAATTTCAAAAAAAATATTGGTTTATAGTAAAGTTGTTTAGTAGGTAATATGCCCCCCACACTTCTATAAGTATAAAAAAAAATATCAGGCAACACAGATCTTTGGATTTTACATCACAATTGAAATAACTAAAACTAATTCAATTGCAAATATATATTGAAATGAATATGGTACTGGCTATTTTAGAATGCAGCGCCATATATATATACTACACTATGTTAATAATGTGTTTTCTCTATATCTAGTACAGTACAACTTTCTGAATTATAGATCAAAAACATATTTGCTTTCATCTGGCTCATGTCAGTTTACCTCTATCTCTGTCTCATCAAAATGACTAGGGGGCAATTCCATTGCTACTGTCTGTCACTGATAAACACTGTGATCTGCTGTCAAGTTTCATCAGTGTCAGCTGATGAAAACAATGACCTTGAGCTGCTTTCAAGAATTGATCCGTTAAACACATCCACAGAGTAATTTCGCAATGATTTCGGAAGTGTATGATGCATGCTGTTTATTTTGACTAAGACCTGCTTTAGAAACAGTCTTGGCCGCTATGAAATGTTGGTTATTGTTGACATTATACTATTTACGATTATTAGTAATATAGCACTTGACCTTTGTGTATATGCTCAAGAGTTTAGAATTGGAAACAGTGGGCTCAGTTACTCATCTAAACTCTTGACCAGGGCCGGCCCAAGGCAAAATGCCGCCTGGGGCGAATTTTAAAATGCCGCCCCCCCCCTTATCTACCCTTCCTCTCCCTCCGTCCCTGCCGCCCCCCCCATTATCTACCCTTCCTCTCCCTCCGTCCCCCCCCCCTTGTACTTACCTTTCAGCAGTCCTGCGGCGAATCTCCCTGTTCGGTCTCGGCTTGTAATGCTGAGCGCCGGAAATCTTCCGGCACTCAGCATTACAAGCCGGCACCGAGACCGAACAGGGAGACTCGCCGCAGAGGAGAGAGAGAGGGGCGCCGAGCGGGTACTGACAGTTTGGTAAGCGAAAACCACTCGGCGCCCCTTTCTCTCTTTCGCTTTAAAAAATAAAAAATAAAAAAAAAAAGGGCTTGGGGCCGCCCCTTCAAAAGTGCCGCCTGGAGCGGTTGCCCCACTTGGCTCCATTGTCGGGCCGGCCCTGCTCTTGACTATTGTAGTCACTAGTTTGGTGTTCATCTTCCAGAGCATAAATCCAACAAAAATTGTAAACCGCTCAGATGCACATGCAAGTTTGGTACATGTATTTCACAATAACAGCCAAACCGCTGTGTGTCTAAATCAAAGGAAAACTACTTAGCACACATTATTCGATGGACAGATTAACTCCTCTCCTCCTGCCTATTGCAGCTTCACTTTTCCTAGTCTCAGTAATGCCGTTGGGTGTCTCCCACCGTACTTGACAACTCTTCAATCATTCTGTACATATTTATTTATTTAAACAATGTTTTACACTAGGGTACATCTGGTCCACCTAAAATCCTGGTCACCTCATAGCAGTCATTGAGTAAGTGTTTCAAATCTCTATATTGGTCTTGGAATGTACACATAATGATAATGTTACTTGAAACTGCTTCGTTCTCCTAGGTGAAATAGCTTTGTATTGTTTGTAACAAAGTGTTTTAATGAATATTTATAATGAAGTGCAGGTATAGCCCTGTGATTTTTTAAACCTTATAGTATGTATTGGCATTGAAGGCATTTAAACTAGACTTGTGCATTCATCTTCGGGCGAACATGAAAACGAACACGAAGAGTGCGCCCTTACAAAAAAATTACTGCAGTTTTTCTGAAGTAATACTGCAGTTTTTTGGACATGAAAAAACTGCAATACTGCACTTTTACTGCAGTATCACTGCACACTTACTGCACTTTTACTGCATTTGTACTTCACTGTACTGCAGTTTTACTGCAGTTATTGTTGTACGGAAGTACAAATGCAATAAAGCTGCGGTACATTGAAGTACAACTGTAGGTTTGCAATATAAAAAAAAAAGTGCAGTAAATGTGCAGTAAAACTGCAGTACAGTGAAGTACAAATGCAGTAAAACTGCAGTAAATGTGCAGTAATACTGCAGTAAGGCTAGGTTTCCACTTGGTTTTTTTTAGCTAAAAACGCCCATAAAAACGCCAATAGCGCCACCTGGCGTTTTTTAGTGAAAAAACGCAGCAGCCAGATGTTAGCTGTTCTTCAATAGGAAATCGCAGAATGCCATATCCACTTGGCGTTTTTTTGTTTGGCGTTTTTTCAGTCCTCTCTGGCGTTTTTCTGCTTTTTTGGGCTCTGTGGCAGTTTTTCAAAATCGCAGCATGTTGACACTCTGGCGTTTTTTGCAAGGAAATCTTGGCGTTTTTCTCCAATAGAAGTCTATGGGAGAGAAAAAACGCCATGAAAAAGCCATGTGGGTTTATTGCCTTGGCGTTTTTTATGGCGTTTTTTCCACAGTTACAATGCAGAGGATGGACCCAGTATCTGTGTGTCCTACGAGAAATAGGCTGGAAACAAACAGTTTCACACAAAACAAAGTTCATATTGAATTCTACACCATTTGGAACAAACATGCCATTACAAACAAACATACGCGACGCATCAACTGGATCCTGCGTGCCAAAAGCAACAGCAAACAATTTGCACCATCATTTGGGGCCAATCTTCCTAGAGGAGCAGACATTCGGAATAAAGCAGGCCTTACAAACCACAGAAAAGTGACAAAAGGGTCCGCCGGGGCGTTTAAGTAGAACTCTACCAAGTAAATGACATCAGGGGGCAGATACTTGCCATTTATCCTAATCCCTTTTAGCTGGGTGAAACTTCTAACTTGTAAAGGCTGGAAAAACTGCCTAAGGTCAAAAAAAGCAATTTCCACAGAAAGGCTAAAACGCCAGAAAAAACTCCAGAAAAAAACGCCAAAACGCAGGAAAATGCAGTGGCAGTTTTCTTGGCGTTTTTCATCAAGAAAAAAAACGCAGGACAAAAACCCAAGTGGAAACCTAGCCTAAAAGTGCAGTATTGCAGTTTTTTCATGTCCAAAAAACTGCAGTATTACTTCAGAAAAACTGCAGCAATTTTTTTGTAAGGGATTCGTGTTCGTTCCGAAGACACGACAAAGAGAAGACGGCGGCGGTAAAACGCAGGCGAAGACAAAGACACACACCACGAAGATCTTCGTGATTGTCTTCGTCTTCGTCTACTACTCTCCCCGGTCCCTTCCCCATCTAGCTTACCTTGTCTTCTACGGAAGCGGAAATCCGTAGGTTCGCCGTCACAGGTTACAGGGCAGTGCGAATGAGCCTATTGGTCGCCTACAGGGACCTCCTCTGGCATCAACCAATTGGTTGATGCCAGAGGAAGACCCTGCAGGTGACCAATAGGCTCACTCGCACGGTCTTTGTTACCCCTGACAGCTAACCTATGGATTTTCGCTGCGTTAGATAACGGGAGCGGAAATCCGTAGGTTAAAAGGGCCGTGCAAGCGACCAATAGGCTCACTTGCACGGCCCCTTAACCCCTTAAGGTGCAACAAGTTACGGCACCAGGAGCCTAAAAGTCTGTACGAGCGACCAACAGAGTCGCTCGTACAGACTTTAAAAAGTTAAACCCTAATGAAGCAACTTGTCCGGCAGATCCCACTGGTCCCCCTGTTCTATCAGTTAAATGTCCGTACAAGCGACTTTATTGGTCGCTTGTACGGACATTTAACTGATAGAACAGGGAGACCAATGGTATCTGCCGGACAAGTTACGGCACCAAGAGTTTAAAAGTCTGTACGAGTGACCCTATTGGTCGTCAGCCCCCTGCTGACGACCAATAGAGTTGCTTATACGGACATTTAAACTCCTGGCGCCAGAGCTGCTGCAGTACGCGTTAACCCCGTATTAACCCCTTAACCTGAAAAAAAAAAAGAAAAAACGAACACGAAGAATGTCCACGAATATTCGCCCGAAGAGAAGACAGGAACAGGTGAATATTCGCGGAATACGAAGATTTTTTTTTTTGCCGAAGACGAGCACGCAGACGAACATGAAGAGCCCCCTGGTGCCAAGTCTAGTTTAAACATGGCTGGCGTACTGCGTTTGTGCTTGTCTGCAAACGTGCAGGGTTTATTTGAGCTTTCTATGGTGCATAAGAGAATTTAGAGCATGAGTTACAGTGTTTCGGCACACTGTGTTTCATGTTGTTGTTCCTTATATTCCCTAGATGTTCTAAAATACGTTCTTTAAGAGGTCTAATAGTTCTTCCAACATATTGCAGACCACAGTTGCATTCTAGAAGATATACAACGTTTTTAGAGTTACAATTAATGAAGTGTTTGATATCATATTTGATGCCCGTATTGTTGCCTATAAAACTATTAGTCTTTTTAGGTAGATGTATACACATTTTACAGTGTCCACAAGGAAAAAAACCGGTGGGTCTGGACCCTAAAAAGTTATCCGTGTTATGTGGTTTGTTGATTTTAGGTAGTACACTCGGGGCTAAAATTGTTTTTAAGGTATCCGCTTTTTTGTAGATGACCTGTGGTTTGTCTGGTACTAATTGTCCCAGAACACTGTCACTTTTCAATATATACCAATGATTTTCTATTATTCTTTTTATTTGATGTGCCTGTGAATTATACCTCGTAAAAAAGGAGAAACTAAAATCCTTCTTTTTCTATGGTATCTTTATTCCTTTTCCCTTCTAGTAGCTCATTTCTGTCCAACTGTTTAACCTGCTGAAGGCTGCTCTGTAACCTCTCAGCAGGGTAATTTTTTTCCAGAAATCTCTGTGTGATATCGTTAGCTTTTTGAAGGAAGTCTTCCTGTTTAGAACAATTCCGCTTGATCCTCATGAATTGACCCTTGGGTATGTTGTTTAGCCATAACGGGTGATGGCAACTGGTGTACTCTATATAGCCGTTTCTGTCGGTAGGTTTCATGAAATTTCTTGAACAGATGACATTGTTCTCAGTGAATAATTCTACGTCAAGAAATTCTATATGTGTGTGTTGTATGTTAGAGGTGAATTGAAGGTTGTAATTGTTATTATTGATATATGTTATAAATGTATTTAACTGTTCTAGAGTCCCTCCCCATATAATGAGGATGTCGTCTATGAATCTTTTCCACAGCACCAGGTTTGCACCGTGGGGGTTGTTGTTCCAGATAAACTGGTTCTCCCACTCCGCTACAAACAGATTCGCGTAACTTTGCTTAAAGATATGGCAGCTTTTCCCAAGTTCATTTTTGAGCAAGCAAAAGTAACACGGAATATACTGTATATTGGTACTAGTAATTCATTCAAAGTCATCCAAATTTCAATTTTAACAAAATTTGACAAACAAATGTCTGAAAACAAGGAGGGGCCACCAATCAAACAAACAAAAAGATGAAGTGAGCTCTGAATTTTCATTTGCATTTTGTTGTTTTTTTCACCCTTACTTAACCACTCTCACACTCTAATTCATGCTCTCTCTAATTTAAGGGGCTTATTCTAAATGTTGAATGTTAATTCCTAAATAGGATTATAACCACTTTATAGACATATTTAATTTTCAATACTTTCTATACCTGTCATAGGTGAGTGCCCAAAATTGGAAAAAATGCATTGTATAATTTTGTTCTTCACGCGGATAAAGAAGGGTTTGCAAAAACAATAAAACATGGAAAAAACTTCAACTTAATTCAATTTGTGGGAGTGATACATTTGAATTTAACAGGCATTTCTATGTGACATATTTTGATTCCATTTTTTACTTATTATTTTTATTATTACTGCCCTACTTGCTGCCTCAATATGTAACATGCTGTTCATAACAGGATGACTCAATAAGAAATTACATTTTTACATTACAACAGGGTGGCCATGTGTTTCACCTCTACATTTAATTCTGCCCTATTTATCTATTTGGGCTTTTTAAACTAAGCTTTATTAACTAAGCTTCAGTTATGAGGGTTAAACAATTCTCGGTTTCCATATTATTTTTAAATTTATTCTAGATTAATTACTGTATTTACTCAATTATAAAATTCTGATTATAAGACGATCCCCCAAAATTTGAATATTAATTTAAGAAAAAAAGCCTGAATATAAGACTACCCTATAGGAATTTTTTTTAGTAGTAAATATTAATTCATATGTAAAGTATTTTTTCAGATGTAATAAAAACTAGGATTGAGAAAAATGAATTTCTTGTTTTTATTTCCTTTTATTTGCCAGCATGCCCCCCAGTTATACACATCTGCCCCCAGGCTTTACACTCTGCCGCCCCAGATATGCCTTATACCCCTCTATATGCCACTCTGCCCCCCAGACTTACCAATGCATCCCCAGACTTGCCCCCTGTGCTCCAGACTCCCTGGTGTCTGTGACTAAGCAACGGAAGGTCATGTCATACCGGCGCACCAACATAGAAGCCCCGGCAGAAGTGCCGGGCAGCAGTGGAGGTTGTTTTCGTGCATCGCACAGACGTTCACCGGCTGCTACAGAGGAGGGTCCAGGTCCCCTGCTGCTCTGCGGGGGGATCTGGATGTTAATCTTATAGTCAGACCTCTATTTGAGGTCAGATTATAACACAACCTCGAATATATGATGAGGGGTATTTTTCAGAGCATTTGCTCCGAAAAAAGTCTGATATTCGAGCAAATATGCTACAGTGAACACATTTAGGGAACAGTCCAAGCTATTGTTAGAAAAATAGTCTAAAAATGAACCCTTTAAGGACGATGGGCGGTTCCTAAACCCATTGAAAACAATGCATTTTGAGCCCGTACATGTACGGGCTTTGTCATTAAGGGGTTACGTTTTCTTAATTCAGTAAAGGAGGAGTATTGTTAGTTGTTTTCCTTCGGTCAGAATGCCTTGTATGTTCTCTTCTGTATACTAAGACATTTTGGACAATTCTATGCTCCCAACTTTGAGGGAACAGTTAGGAAAAGACACTTTTCTATTCAAGCATGACTGTGCCCCAGTACATAAAGCAAGGTCCATAAATATATGGTTGGATGAGTTTGGTGTGGAAGAACTTGAATGGCTCGACCTCAACCTCATCGAACACCTTTGGGATATACTGGAAAGACGATCCAGGCCTTCTCGTCCAACATTAGTGCCTGACCTCACAAATGTTCTACTGGATGAATAGGCAAAAATCCCCACAGAAACACTCCAAGACCTTGTGGAAAGCCTTCCCAGAAGAGTGGAAGCTGTTATAGCTGCAAAGGGGGACCAACTACATATTAAAGTCCCTGTTGCTGTAATGGTCAGATGTCCCAATACTTTTGTCCAGATAGAGGTGGTGATAGGCAGTCTCCACTACCCTGCAGAAAACCAATGTGTTTAACTGTTCAACTGTTTTTTTATATATATAAACTGTTCCTGTACTTTTGAAAACCAGCTTGTAGTAACTACCACCAAGTAGTGAGCACTCACAGAAGGTTAATGGGTGTTTTTAAGTTAAACTCTTAAGGAACATTCCTTACTTTTTGTGAGAGTAAAACAAAGACCATTTAACACCACTTTATAGAACAGAGCAGTGCTGGTCTCAACTCTTCCAGACACTAAACTATATTATGAATTCAGGTCAAATACAATCCAAGAATTAAGCACATTCATTAACAGGAAATTAAACTTTTTATTAGCATACTATAGACTTATAACTTAAGGCACAGAGTTACCTTTTTCAAAATTACTTGCAGATTTATATCTGTTTTCATCTCTTTCAAAGCCGTAAGTCATAACACATCTTTATTAGATGGATTAATATTCTGGAAGGTTTATGAAATTCCATTGGACATGTGCATCTTTATTGATCCTGAATTTTAAAAGATGCCACACTATTAAACAATATGATTTTTTTATAGTGCATATTTAAAATGTATTCAAACTATATGATATTTTAAACATATTTTCAAGATTCATTACTATAATTAATAATTGCATAACGCTTTCATTTTGCCATTTCCCTTGCACCCTAAATGTAAATTAAAAAATGATGGATAACTAAGGAAACAATTATTACCTGTCCATAGACCTTTTAGCAGAGATCATAGAGTAATTTGTAGAGTCACATTTGAAGATGAGACTGTTAAAGTATTAAAAGCTTATGTGATCCTACCTCTTCCTTTTTTAACATGATATCATTCTTCTCAAGGACTATTACAGTAATGCCCATGTTTTGCTGTCCATTTAAACCAAATGTTATTTAGTCACATTAGAGGTGAAATTGATGTTAAATGAGGTTGACACAGATGACCTACGTGTATTTTATTTTTTTATTGCATGCAAATCTTGTTCCAAAGCTGGACTCTGCTGCTTAAAGTGAATATAAGCCATAATGCTGCAATTTTTTTATCTGCTAAAATTAAGAATACATGTCAAGGTCTTTACTAATAACTTTGCTAGGACCTTTGACAGCAAAACACATAATCTTACAGTAGTTTTACTAAATTGATTTAATGATGCCAAAAGTCATATTTGGGTTTAGAAGCAAAATTGGAGGTGCACAAATGCTTATGATCACTATATATCAATGATCAGAAAAAAACACCTTTTAAGCAATTTCAAGCAACTGCTGATGTTGGAGCAACTTTTCCGACTGTCTTTGCCTCATGATCAAAGTGATCATATGGATGGAAACCACACTGATACACTGTTGCGGGCATGGCTAGGTCTCTGGGCAGCCATCGTCATCATCGGCAGTTAGCATACTGTAATGGCGATTTTATCTCCTTGGGACTCATGTAACAGTGTCTCTGGGATGTAATATTACGTCTGTGGTCCTTAAGCGGTTAAATGCCTATACTGATGTGAACGTCTCTTTAATTAAACAATGAATACAAGATTGCTTTATTCTAAATGCAAAACTACACTTTAATTAAATCCTAAATTCCTTAATATTGTATTTTCTAAATGGTAACTGGTGAACTTTTGTACAAAGGTGATATTTAATATAGGCCATTATGAAATGCTTCTCCATCAAATTAGTCTTTGACATCAAATTACTGCAATTAAGCAGGACCTTAAGTTATGAATAACAAATAAATGTTTAAAAGAACAGAAGGGAATCGTGAGAAAACCGTGCGGCATACAATCAATGATAATTTGAAAATCATTGGGATTTAGGAAAGCCTAAAGCGCATGTTCTCTAATAGTAATTAGATCGATACATACAAAAGAAATCCTTGTCTGTACTCAACAGACAAAATGTGTAGTTAGCTTTCAATTTGTGTCACTAACAAGGATATTGTGTGCTGGACGTATTAATTAACTTATGCCTGCCAGCGATCGAGTGCAAAGTCTACGACACATCCAACCATGAAATTCTGAATAATTTGTTTGTAAATGATTGCTGTTTTTAATTATTCTGCTGATAATGATTTAAGGTCATTTAAAAAGATAGGAATATAAAATAATGGAAAGTTTTGGGGCTTTAAGGTCGACCCCCGTGAGGAGGGGAAAAAAGGCCCATGATAAAGCTATCTTTTCATAAGCAACATTATTTTTCCAAGAATGATGAATTCTGTGTATGCTATAATCACTGCAGTTTAACTAAAGTAATGAAAGAGGCACAGGTAGGGTGTTTGGAAGATACTTTTTTGTATGTTGATGTCCTCGAAGATTTCATAATAGATCTGGCCGTGTTTGAGCCTAGGATCAATCCTACAAAACAACCCAAGTGTTTATTAAGATCTAAATTGACTTTTGGTCTGCTCTAATTTTGACATTCAAAACCAATAGGATAACTAGGTTACAACGTGTCCTCCATACCCTTGCCCGGAATGTGCTATGAGTAAAGCTGAATGGTCTCTCACCAAGAGCTATTCTTCTACCTTTAGAAGATCATCAGTGAATGCATATAGTAGTTTATGCGTCCATCAAGTTCAGCCTTTCCTATATCTGTTAATTTGTTGCTGTTGATCTTTTGGATCAACAGCAACAAATTAACAGATATAGGAAAGGCTGAACTTGATGGATGCATGTCTTTTTTCAGCCTATGTAACTATGTAACTATGATGTTTTAAAATGTTGAAACAATCACCAAAAACTGGGTGCTAGGAAAATCTGCTTGTCTTTGTGGAATAGTAACATACTATACATTAAATCGGTAAGAAATATGCCTAAGTTATTTCATCAATGTGCTACTGTCTAGGATCTTCAACGTCAATGTTATTGAGTTTGTGGAGATCTACTAACTGAATTGAGTTTAGTGGTTCTAGAAATATATGTATCACAATATGCAACGGTTCTAATGTTTCTGTTATGTTCTCTTCACTCAGAGTATAAAACAGATTCTGAGAGGCCATTTGCTACAGTTATGTAAAGCTTTTTAAATAAAATGCAATGATAGTGGTAAACATATGGAATCCACTTCCTGTAGATGTGATGACCGTAGGAAGTGTGGATGTTTACGGTTAGGAGTGGACACGATTGTTTTGTGCATAAAATGCATGACAGTGTTTGCTGTTTTACTTCTAGCTAGATAAAATGTTTTTCTGGGTGCGCAACATAAAATTATCAGTGGAAGTCATCAAGTTCCCACTGTTATTCATCCAATAGAAATATACAAAGTATCATGCACTCCAATGGTTAGTTTGGTCAATGGTCAGTTTGTACTTCCTCACAATCACTTTATTCCTGCATACCACGGTTCTTTATTCATGTATGCAGCAGGGCTGAATGCAACCGTATTGTATTTCTTAGAGGAAACAGATTCAAATTTAAAAAGAATGGGGCCACAAAAGAAATGACCTAACCCTTAAAATTGACATAGGCTTTTAATACATTACGGCTGTATAACAAGAAAAAAGTACATTTGCTTTATTAAAGTACAGTGAACATTTGCTTCTTGTACGCTTGACACTAAGCCTATATTTAATTTACAAAGACTGAAAAAGATATTAGGGATTTTGGAAGAAAATTCTTCAGCAGCAAAAAATATATATTTTGATTTTGATTTACAGTGTTATTATTGTGTACTTAATTTTGAATCTGGAGTTAACATACCAATATTTTTAACACTAAACTATAATAATATTTTATTTTATTATCTCCACTTTTTTTAGTTTTTAGATAAATACTAGGCTTAAGTAACACTATCCCTTTGTTCTTGCTCCAGTGAAATATCAGTAACAATGACATGCTTATTAAAATGAAGTGTAAAGTGCTCTCCGCAAAGCTCTTGTGTCATTAACAAATCTTAGTACATTCCACTCAATGAAATGATACACAGAATCCAATTATTACTTTCCTGCAGAAGTAGATGATTTTCAATTACTAGTGCTGTGGCTATGTCAATATGTGTCATTAACAGACCAGAAGAAACAGCTCATGGAGCTAAAAATTACAATAATTACATATACAAAACACAGAACAAATTTGTTTTTTTGTGCTGTTTTCTGTTTTCCTAATGTTGTAAAAAAAATCCATGAAAAAACATAATAAATAAACACGTTTGGTAAGTAACTTATGCAAGGTGACAAACATACAAAATTTTGAATTCACTGTTTAGGCATAGTCACATCTAGATTTGTATTTATCAACTTGTAGAAGAAGTGAATATTCTTTAACTAGTAGTGAAGATATTACTGAAAAGGCTACATAAATTGGAAATTGTAAAAAGTAGAAGACATTATTTTTAACACAATATTTTTGTCTCCTTTACTTCTTACCCAGTATTTTATCTAGTTTAATGATCAAATGAGCTGCTTTCATCGTGTCTGATAGTATTAAGACCTTCAGTTTTACATACAGATAGTTAATCTATCAAAAATTAAAAAGAAAGCCATTAACATTGTCCTTTGCAGTCATCACCATTTGTCATTTCTGTATGGAGAGAGAGATGCAAAACAGTTGACTAGTGATTCAACAGAATGAATTAAATGCCTCATTTCTGTCTTTCGATTAACTATTAGGAAGCTGGCATCATGGCCCGGGCTAGGCCATGTGAGTCACCTTGTAGTTATTAAACATAGATAAAGTCGTTCTGAGTGTTCTCAGAACTTCTCAGTGTTCTTTTTAGCACAAGGTGAGGGGGTTAATTGAGATTTTATTATCATGATAAGTAATGGAGACCACTGGTCTATGTGTGAACAGGGCTAATTGAGGTGGACATTTTATATATTCAAAATCTCTAATAACCTTTTCATCAGGAAGGATAATGAGTATTAATAAGTGTATTAAGCACATCTTCTCTAGTGGTATATTGAGTGCTGGTATTGGTGAAACCATTCATTTATTATATATACATTAATTAAACCAGAGCCTATTTATTTTATATAGAGCAAATTAATACTTGTTTATTGGACCAAACATGCTTAAATATTAGGCTTCCGATTTATATTTTGCTTATATTTTTAATATGTTCTTTCAGCTTCCTCTCCTGTCTTTACTTTACAGAAGTTAATATTGTGACAGGGCCAGGCTAGCTGGCTCATGTGTCATATGAAGTTTAGCCGGGTCACGGAGCACTTTTGTGTCCGGTTCCGTATACCGTGACCCGGTAATATTTTATAAGACGTTTTATTGTGTATTCGGCCCAGAGACTGAATGTGGCTGCAGCTCCAGCCTTCAAAGAGACGATCCTATAATCTGTCTGGGGCTCTTAATCAGCCAACACAGCCCTGTCTGCCCAGACGGCACCCGCACTACAGGGGGGATAACACAGGTGGGGGAACCCATTGTATTCTGTAATCCCTCACCTGATACATCCCCTGTATACTGATGGGATGTGGCTGATGGGATTGGGGGTTGGGTTCGGTACACATTGCATTGAGATTGTATATAAGTTCTGTGTGTTTGTAATAAAGAGAGTTCTTCTTGGTTTACTACGAATGATGGTCTGGATGATCCGTGGATAGCTGAGTGCTATCCGTATGAGGGACTGACTGGTGATTCCTCAGCCCTCAAACAGGGGTACCCAGCCTTGGGTACGGTGACCCTGTAACATTGGTTGGCAGCGGTGGGAAGAATCCCACGACTTGGGTGAAATCCAAACCACCAACTGGGATTGCAGACGAGAGACACCAAGAGAGCTCCTGGAGGTTTGTAGCAAAGGAAAGGTTACTCTGATTGCGGACTGCAGAGAGATGGACCGGCACCAGGATGCCCCAGAGGAGAGCCTCGGACTGAGTGCTCTACAAAAGAACATTCTATGGCACTTATCCCTGTACCTAGGAGGGGCTACATCGGAGCAAGTGATGACGGTGATTGAAATGTGTCACCGGGAACTGAGCCAGAGTGGGTCTGTATCTCCCAGACTAGGGGAACAGACCACCAAAATATCATACCAGGATATCCAACCCTTCCGAGAACCAGAGGATGAGACAGACCGGGTTACAGCCGAGGTGTGTGAGCTGGAACACCAGCAATGACAGTTAGAGTCTGCGCCCGCAGACTGGAGGGATGATTTCTCCCATCCCCACTTTGAAACGTACTGGGCACAATACTGGACAATGTGGGATATATGAGTTCCACTCCTGGGGGAGAACCCGTTGCCGGAGTGGAAAGACGAATTCAGGGGTCTCATATATGCAGAGCTCGACCTCCAGAGCCGCTACCAGGGATTCTCCCAGCAGTTAGCAGGTGAAGACCACAGCGACCCTCTGATGCTGTATAGCCCCGTCGACCCAGGACTGATATATAATGCCTTCCAATTTGACTCCTCCTTCGGAAGCCCCTGCCAGTACCGCAGGGATACAATCTGGGACAACCGTGCAGAAGTCCTGGTTTATGCTATTCCCCCCGAGCTGGAGGCTGTTATGGATTGCCTGGTCCAAGAGGAATGGCAGCTCGAGAGGGACTATAAAGAATTGCTGCGGAGAGTGGAGCTCCAGGAGTTACAAGGAGACTGGGAGCATGGTACTACAACTTGCAGGAGTGGGACCGAGGTCCTCTTCACCTACTCCATTGCCCCTGTCCTGGCGAGAAGAACCGAGTTCCTCGCCAGCAAGAAGAAGCGGAGGAGGAAGCCAAAAGCTCCGACCCATGTCCCCACCAACAACCCTGGCTGCTCTACCCCGGCAGAAGAGATGACTGTCCCCACCACCCGAGTAAGTGGCACAATCCCCCTCACCAAACCCCTAGCTATGCCCGTAGAAGCCAGTGCCCCAGACTGTCCCCCTGATTTCCCGAGTGTCCTGGAAGAAGCCCGGGTCACTGCCCCAGAGGTTCCCTATGAAGTCCCCGGTGACCCGGTAGAGGCACCGTTCCCCGACTTAGCGAGAGCGCCAGAGGGGCTGCCGAGTTCCCTGGGTCCTTTCAGTAGCCTGGCGCAGGCCCTGGTTCCTGGCCCTGGTTCCCCAAGTGTCCTGGTAGAAGCCCAGGTCACTGTCCCAGAGTGTTCCTCTGACTCTCCCCGTGCCCAGGCAGAGGCACCTGTCCCAGAGAGGAAGATCGAGGGTCTGCTTAACCCTCCCGGTGGTCCAGTATTGGCACCTGTCCCTGCCCCGGAGTATTCCCCTGGGTCCCCTGAGTACCCCGCAGAGCTGCTTAGCTCGCCCAATAACCCCGTAAGGGCACCCGTTCCTGTCCCAGAGTGTGCCCTAGGTCACTCCAGTGTCCCGGTAGAGGCCCCTCTTACTACCTCTACGTGTTTCCCTGGTTCCCCGAGTGCCCCCGGCCCGATCAGCAGGGCTTTCCTTCCATGCAACCGCCCTGGCCTGGCAGCTGCCCCAGACTCAGTTCCCAAGACTAGGGAGCAAGAGTCTCCAGGTGCCCCTGTTACCCCGGTGAGGGGGATAGCCATGTGCCCCCGGCTGAGCTGGGACCGCCCTCCAATTCACAGAGGACTACTGACTATCTTTTTGGGCAACCAGGGCCCTGGCCCACCTTCTATGGATGCTTCTGACAAAGGGGGCCATGAACTAAGGCCTGCACCTTTGAACTTTGTCCACTCGGACAGCCTGCAGCAGACCCGTGAGGATCTGCCTGGTCTGCCGGACCGTTGGTCAAGGGGGAGATCTGTGACAGGGCCAGGCTAGCTGGCTCATGTGTCATATGAAGTTTAGCCGGGTCACGGAGCACTTTTGTGTCCGGTTCCGTATACCGTGACCCGGTAATATTTTATAAGACGTTTTATTGTGTATTCGGCCCAGAGACTGAATGTGGCTGCAGCTCCAGCCTTCAAAGAGACGATCCTATAATCTGGCTGGGGCTCTTAATCAGCCAACACAGCCCTGTCTGCCCAGACGGCACCCGCACTACAGGGGGGATAACACAGGTGGGGGAACCCATTGTATTCTGTAATCCCTCACCTGATACATCCCCTGTATACTGATGGGATGTGGCTGATGGGATTGGGGGTTGGGTTCGGTACACATTGCATTGAGATTGTATATAAATTCTGTGTGTTTGTAATAAAGAGAGTTCTTCTTGGTTTACTACGAATGGTGGTCTGGATGATCCGTGGATAGCTGAGTGCTATCCGTATGAGGGACTGACTGGTGATTCCTCAGCCCTCAAACAGGGGTACCCAGCCTTGGGTACGGTGACCCTGTAACAAATATATTTTATAGTAGTATATTTACTTTATTTGTAGTGTGCTGAAAAACTGCATAACTACATAGATACTTGTAAATATGAATGGTTTATAGATAAAGATTAAGTGTAGGCCACAGGACAGGGTGGTAAGGGGACAGAAGAGCGATTGCCTTCCGGGCTTCTCTAGCTGAAGCTTTTTTTGTTCTACATACAATTCTACATGTATACACAAGGACATTACAAGGACTTATGTCACAAGTGGATGCCCTTTTACTTTAAGCATTCTCTTTTTACAAATGTGTTTCTGGAGAATTCTCGATGTGCATAGAGCACATTGTCTGACACTTACACTACTGTTCAATAGTTTGGGGTCACTTCAACGTTTCCTTGTTTTTGAAAGAAATTAAAACAGCAAATGGAGCAGAAATACACTGTATACATTGTTAATATTGTAAATGACTATTGTAGCTGGAAATGGATAATTTTTAATGGAATATCTTCATTGGCGTACAGAGGCCCTTTATCAGCTACCATCAGTCTGGGTTTCAATCCTAATTATAGCCTTGCTCAAATAAGCCTACTGCAGGAGCATACTCTAAAAGCTATAGCTAAATACACAGCTATGGCTTAACGAGTATTGAAGTGACCCTCAGATCAATCTATAGTTAACATAGCCTGATCTGAGCAGAGCTTTTATTTAGTCCTGTCCATCTATCTCTCATCTTAACCCAAAAACATTGTGGTGTAGACTAATGGTTGTGCAGTGATGTGTGCAACATGATCAAGTTTGTTTGAAACATAAGTAAATACACACAATTGAGTGTCCTGGTGGACCTGAATTGTGTGTTTAAATCATCAATGTTTATGTGGGAAACTCAAGAGTATGCAATGCTGAGGGATGGCCCAAAGTTAGGTGACCTGGTCATTTTTATTTTGAATATTAGCCCTGCTTAAAAGGCCTTTAATATGTAATCATATACAGCATGTTACATATCTTAGAAGGGCTGTGGGCAGACCTAGAGTTGTCTCATAGGAAAACTTTTCATTAGTCATTATAGCATTTAAATCATTATGATTATTACCTTTTATTTATACAGCGCCAACAATTTACGCAGCACTTATCTGTCTCTCCTGTTAAACTTGCTGAACCATTTCACAAACTATTAACACATTTAGTCTGCTAATTTACTGTTACCGTTTATGTTACTGTTATGAACAAGTGAAGACAAAATCAGTACATAAAAACTGTTTGTACCAGGGGCGTTATTATATAGAAAAGGAGCTCTGTTTGACCTATACATTTACCGTAACACATTATGTATAACAAATGCTTCTGGTGCAAAGTTTTAAAAAGCCAGCCAACAGTCCATTTGTTGCCATATATTTATTTAAAAAATTGCACCAAAATAAATTTTTTACAGAATCTGGAATGATGTTTTCAAAGGGTAAAACATACTTGCCAGCCATTTTACCCCCCCCCCTGTGTTTATAGGATAATGGATAAGAGGGTAATCTTAAATTGTTGAAGACAATACTTGACAATGTTTAATATGTTAAGTATTTTTTGAGGCCAAAACCCCAATGAATGTGTGGGTCCCCACATTCACTCACACTCTCTCACACTCTTATTCTTGTTCACTCTTTCTCTCATGCCACCACTTCCTCTTCCGTATCTTCTTCCGCATCTTCTCCCTTCTCTTCTCTATTTTACTTTCAAATTTTTAATCCTTAATCTTCTTTCTTCTTCCTCATCTCCGTGGGCATAACCCGTAAGCAGCTTCCGCCAAAATAGAGGCAACTTCTGCCAAAATAGGGGCAAGTGGTCAGCTGATGAGGCAGTAGTCTGCAGAGAAGATAGGGAAACATTTCGAAAGCTTGAGAGAGTGAGTGAACTAGAATGAGCGTGTGAGAGAGTCAGAGTCTGAGAGAGTAAGTGAGAGTGAATGTGAGCACCCTGCAATGAATTTAATTCCCAAATCAAAAATACCCCCATATTTTTGGCCATAATAAATGGGGTGGGAACTAAATTTGTTGCCTGGAAATGAATGGTCTGTGGCCTACCTCTAAATCAGGTAATAAATGTAATGACAAATGAAAATTTTACTACCAGCTGTTCGAGCAAGCCTATTTCATAAGCTTTTTTATTCAAAACAATAATAATGGCTACATATAAACAGACAGTGTGATTATGTTCATAGGCAGGTGCTTTTACATATGTCTTGTTAGGAAAAAAAAGACAGACATATGTTATGGAACGGGGTTATATCTATATCTCTGCAAGAAACGCTTATAAGTTGTAATGAATATAAGCTGGCACTGACCAGTGTAAAGGGTCAAACCTCACGCAAATATGTGAGAGACGCAAGTAGCAATAGTTTAGGACGGTTAGCACAAGTTACGTAAACATGTACTCTGTACTTTACTGACCGCAATTTGTTCTAGATAACAGGAAATTACTTAAGTATCACCTGATGTTGTTTGTAACGGTTTTCTGCCTATATCCGCATAGTTTTAAGAATATAACCAATTGATGTGATTTACGTATTAAGACGTCCTTCTTTTTGGACACTATATAACCTATATCCGTGTCGTAATAAAACAGAGTGATTTTGGACCATAACCCAGAGTGTGTCGTGTGTCTTATTTCTCTCTCCGTGCACGTACATTAGTATTCATATAATTTGGAGCAGTTCAACAACTGAAGAAAGGCTTTATTGGAAGGCATCCAAAACAGTTGGCGCCCAACGTGGGGCTCGAGGAAGTCGTACCCATCGGGGGTCCCTCCCGGGGAGAGTTCACGCCGTGATCTGACGATTGGACCCTGGGATCGCAACCCAGTTACAAGGTAAGATTGTTTCTTATCTACCTTGTGTGTCACTCGTTACTCACGTGTGTATTCGGAGGAGGGAACTCAGATGGTTAACGCACCCTCGAGTGGCAATAAAAGAACCCCATGTAAATATACTGTTGTAGCACTTGTTGAACTGTGGTGCCTCCCTCTTTTTGGCCAACACACTGTAGTAGGAAGAAATCGGTAAAGTGTTACACTTCTGCACCCGATCAAATCTAGATATTCTGATCCCAGGTGGTGCTATAAGATTAACTTTACTTTGGACAGCCCAGTTCGCCTGTCCCCAGTTATTTTGGGTAGCCTAGTCGCCTGCCCCTAGTGCATAATAGTACTACAGTGTGTGTGAGCCTCATAGCTGAAGGTTTCGAGAAGTTGCGGACAAGGTAACGATACCATTGCAAAATGGGGAACGTTAATAGTAGGGTCCCGATTGGATATTGTACACCCTCCCAAATAGTTGCAGACAGACGAGGGAAAAAGTACATTAAGCAATTGTCTAAGTTGGTACAGCGATACCAAATACCTAAAGGAGGTACATTATCAGTTGATGTTTGGCAGATGCTTTTGAATGATAAGGCTGGGAGATTGAGTGATGAGGGGCTGAAAGACACTGTCAGAATATGGTTGGATTGTAGCAAGGAATTTAGATCGCTGGGTGGTGGGGAAATTTACGATGAGAAGCAGTCAAGATATTTGTGTAAAATTCCAGTGTCGCATGCACCACCGCCCTATGATGGCGTCGAGCCAGAAGTTGGGTGGAGTTGTCGAGTCTGTGATTCAGTGACATTAGGTCTTCTTTGTCAGTACTGTCAGGCGCCCCGCCCCCTTCCTGATCCGTCCTCCATGTTATGTCAGACACAGGCATCCGCGCCATCTTGTGACCCACCTGACCAGCCAGTGGTGGTAGAAAGTTATCAGTCTCTTCCGGTAGACAGTCCCCGCCCACTGCCTGCTCCGCCTAACACACAATTTCCGGTGCGGGCGTCGGCGCCATCTTTAGAACCTGACAACGCCCAAACCTCGGGCCTACCTCCGGCCTGCACTCAGGGCTCAGGCCTAGCTCCAACCCCGTCATCCCCTACGACTGTCCTCACGACATCATTGTACCCAGTAATTAACCCCGATGGTACATATGTGTTACCTGATACGGCAGTGATCCCCAGCTCTGTTACTCCGATTATGGTGGTGGGAGATAGCGCCGAACCTGGGAAGGGGAACACGATTTTTAATGTCAGAGGTAATGTCCAGATAACCCCGTTCCGTGATCAGGTTAATATGGTAGAGAGGCCTGCACTCCCAGCACTCCCATCCGATCCGGATCCTACACCCGGTGCCACTGCCCCCATAATGATGATGAGCCCAGATGACGGGGCTGAAGGGGCGACTGGTGAGGGAAACACGAGTTCTAATATAGATGACAATGACGGGGAAACTGCCGTCCCTACCCAAAGTGATGCCAACGCGGGTATGGGCCTTAGAACAGGCAAAAAGTTACCCGGACGGCCAGTCACCCAACCTCAGACAGGAGCAAGGCCCAAACCCACGCTGTCTCCCCACTTTCAACACCCGTCCGTTTCATTTGCTGAAGAGATCCAACTCTCTAGGCCTAGACGATCTATATCAATGGGTCATGAGGAGGAAGAATATTTAGGAGAGGAGGAATCTCCCATTGCTTATCAAGGCCTACCTATTCCGCCTTCTGCACATACCCCATTGCCTACAAGTTCGCACCAAAGGAGAGGCGCTCGACAATATAGCACTGAGCAATATGCAGGTATGGCGAGCCCCCCTCAAACCCCTGCGGCGGGGGAAGATGCCAATCCTACTAATCCAGTTATGACACGATTTGTCGATTTAATGAATAATATTGTGGCTAGGATCCCTGACAGTGCACGAGATGGGCTCGCCTCCACCGAACCACGGTCTAAGTACGTAGCATTCAATTCGCAACAATTGTTTACCATTATTAAAGGTCTCCCGGACCCTTATACTCACCCAATGCCATTTTATCGACAAATTTCCCAAGGGTGGACCACCTATGGTTGTACTTGGTCTGACCTCGTCAGTATTGTCCAAGCTAAAACGGGTGATTATGCTGATCATATTCTTAACCAGATTATTCCAGATTCATCCAACAGGCCTGACGATCCCAGATGCACCGACTCAGGTCAACAGTTTATCAAATTACTGGAAATCTGGGCCAAGAATCGGTTGTCCGAGCAAACAGTATCCCTGCAAGATATAACTCAAGAAAAAGGAGAGACAGTGGAGAAATACGCTTTCCGAATTAAACAATATTTTCGAGATTTGGGATTCTCTTCCAAAGAGAAGGCACATATTCGTATGTTAGGTCGCGCCTTTGTGGACGGACTTCGCGCTGATATCAATAGAGCTTTCATCGCCAGTCGCCCAGAATGGAGAACAATGGAGTTCGACGCCTTGATACAAGTTGCTAGAGGCTTGGACGCAGGGAGCGGTAAGAGAAAGCCCACCACCGTTGCAGTAATGGCAGAAGCTGATGCCGCAAATGATGGACAGCGGCCTCCTCGTAAATGCTACGGATGTGGAAAGGTGGGACATGTTAAAAGGGCGTGCCGCAGTCGCCATTTGTGGGCGCAGAACCAAGGAAACCAGAACCAGTCTGCGCTTCCTCCTCCACCTCCTCCTTCTCGACCATAGGAAGTTGGCGAGCAAATGGAGGAGGGGGACTCTATTTGCATGGCCGTCTCTGCCCCTCCTTCCGGCCCCTCCCCCATGATCACTCTCGATGTAGCCGGAAAACCCTGCTCATTTCTCGTAGACACTGGCGCTGCTCGCAGTGTGCTCTGTGAGTCGGATGCATTACCGACTTGGCTGTCCGATATACAGCTTCCCTGTAAAGGGTTAGAGGGTGTGGTTCAACATAATCCACTCACTCGCCCTTTACCTGTCTCTAGTTCATCGCTACATCTGCCATCATCTACTCTAGCACAATTTATAGTCAGTGCCACCTGTCCGTTCAATCTTTTGGGAGCAGATTTTCTCAGCAAGATCCAAGCTAACATCTCTTTCACCGAACATGGAACTGTTACCCTCAGCACTGCTCTTGCCCCCGAAGAGGCCTGTATGCTTATGGCCGTAGTCCATGGTCAGGATGCTGGTACCTGGGATGATATATCCAACTCTCTAGATAGTCTGCTTGACCATCTTCCAGCCACTTTATGGGCCTCTGGACCCATGGACATCGGACGTCTCAAGGTCCCACCAGTACAGGTTGTGCTCAAGGATCCTAATGTTCTTCCGTACAAGGCCCAATATCCTTTGTCAGTGGCTCAGCTAGATGCCATCTCTTTTCAGGTAGCTGCACTCTTGGAGTCCGGTGCAATAATACCTACCTCCTCTCCTTGCAATACTCCACTGTACCCAGTTAAAAAGAAACAGATCAAAGGCCAACCTCCAGTGTACAGGATGGTACAAGATCTGCGTGCTGTCAACGAAGCCACGGTTCTGGACGCCCCGATTGTGCCAAACCCACATACTCTTCTGTCAAGTATCCCACCCACGGCGTCGTGGTTTACTGTAATTGATCTTGCAAATGCCTTTTTCTCCATTCCTTTACACCCTTCGTGTCAATATCTTTTTGCCTTCACCCATGCTGGTCGGCAATACACCTGGACGGTGATGCCACAAGGAGCTCAGAATAGCCCATCCAGTTTCAGCAAGGCTATGTCTTCTGTGCTCTCCTCATGGCAGGATGATCATCCGGAAGTTGAACTCCTGCAATACGTGGATGACCTACTTCTCTGTGCTCCAGATCCATCTACATGCCAAGAGGCTACCCTGGATCTTCTCTATTTTCTAGCCACAGCTGGATGCAAAGTCTCCAAATCAAAACTTCAGTTATGTCTTCAAAAAGTGATTTTTCTTGGACATTGCATCACCAAAGGCCGTAAACATCTTACTATGACAAGGAAAAAGGCCATTTTGGAGTTGACTCCACCGGAAACTCCACATCAACTACAGACCTTTCTTGGTCTCATCTCATACTGTCGCCCATGGATTCCTGATGCTTCTGTGTTGATGCAGCCGTTATATGACTGTATTCCTCGAGAACTACCAGCAATTTTCTATCTGACCCCAGAAGCACTGGACTCATTTGATGCTCTCCAACAAATGATTGCTTCATCTCCTGCTCTGGGTATTCCGAACTATTCTCTCCCGTTCCGTCTTTATGTCATGGAACGGCAAGGCCATGCCACAGGTGTTCTCACTCAGATGCACGGTGGCCGACATCGTCCTCTCGGATTCTACTCCAAACGTTTGGATCCAGTTGCTCGTGCAGCACCCTCCTGTGTAAGGGCTATTCATGCTGCCAGTTGTCTTCTAGACGTCACCTCAGATATTGTCTGTTTTGGATGCCTTCCAATAAAGCCTTTCTTCAGTTGTTGAACTGCTCCAAATTATATGAATACTAATGTACGTGCACGGAGAGAGAAATAAGACACACGACACACTCTGGGTTATGGTCCAAAATCACTCTGTTTTATTACGACACGGATATAGGTTATATAGTGTCCAAAAAGAAGGACGTCTTAATACGTAAATCACATCAATTGGTTATATTCTTAAAACTATGCGGATATAGGCAGAAAACCGTTACAAACAACATCAGGCGATACTTAAGTAATTTCCTGTTATCTAGAACAAATTGCGGTCAGTAAAGTACAGAGTACATGTTTACGTAACTTGTGCTAACCGTCCTAAACTATTGCTACTTGCGTCTCTCACATATTTGCGTGAGGTTTGACCCTTTACACTGGTCAGTGCCAGCTTATATTCATTACAACTTATAAGCGTTTCTTGCAGAGATATAGATATAACCCCGTTCCATAACAGTCCCCCCTTGAATATATGATGGCTGACTGTCCCTAAACCTGTCAGATCCTACCGGACATAATCCCGCATCCTCTTCACCTGCAGTGGCGACAAATTATCCCTATTGGATAAAATCCCGGTTTCAGGCCTTGGACATGTCCCTCGGATCTATATGTCCCTACACAGGGTGGGGATTACCATTAGGGGTGACTCTTGGATTCATTGCTTCATAGAATGACGTGGAACTGCTTGGTTCGAGATCCTCGTACATTAACATCAATGGGGTTGCCTTTTCTTCAGCAAACATCTTATCACACAGACGTCGAAAACATGGAAGCACACACAGAAAAATAAAAGCAACAATTATCACAATAATCAACAATACAATTCTCAGCTGGACCAGGCCTTGTTTCCATCCTTTAAGCCATCCGAACCATTCAGCCCATGGATGGTCGATTCCGGAATTACGCTTCAATTCTTCCCCCAGATCAGTTAACTTTTTAATAGCCATGGTCACTTTCCCATCAGGGCCGGTGTTATCCGGGATGAAGGTACAGCAAGTTTCTTTGATTATTTTACAGACCCCGCCCTTTTCCGCCAGGATCATGTCTAATGCCATACGATTCTGGAAAGTCATCTGGGTTGCAGCTTCCAATTGTTCCGATAGCCCTTGGAGCGCATCTCGGGTGTAATTGACAAATCTCTGCTGATTATAATAGATATAATTAATCCAATCAACATTTTTATTTATTGTAACCATTGGAATAATAGATTCAAAACCAGCGGCTACTTGATCTCGGGCTTTATATTCATCTGGGACCCCCCTTGGGACTCCTATTGCATCTATATACACATGGGGGTCAAAGCTTCCCTCAGGGGTCTTTGAGTTACTGCGCTTCTTACGGGATAGGGTAGACTGAGTCACATTTGGGGCTTCTGACTCTTCCGACATTATAAGTAATGGCATTATAACTTTGGCCAGTGCACATTCACCAGTCCAACTACCTTCTAATTTGGTGCGCAGTTTCATGTTACCGCATAGCCAAAAGATATCTCCCAGGGAATAAACATGATTCTGTGTAGAGGATCCTGTCAAATTGCTGTATTCAGCACAATTTCCATTAGAGAAGTTTCCAAGAAATTTACCAGTACCTTCAGTGTTTGAAATACAAACATAAGCTCCAGAGTATATAGTTATTCCGTCACTAAATCTAGGAGCTTCGGTTAATATGGGATATTCCTTTTTCCATTTCTCACACTCAGGGAATTGGTTACTGGTATTGGTATACAAACTCAATAAACATAATAGTGAACGATAGGGTATTTGTAAAGGTACTGTTCCGAGATGGGGGCGAGCTCGGCCACACACATAGCAATTAGACTTGTTGTGCTTAAGGGTAGAATAGTGCATCCATTCTAACCATAGGTTGATATCATTATATCCAGTTTCTATGGCCACTGTATCATCATAAGTGGGATTTGCGATAGCTACCATACTTAGGATAGCACGCATAACCTGGTATGGGAGTTCTGGTGCTTGACTTGGGACTGGTGCTTTAAGGGATTTACTTGATGAACTATTATACATATCTTTAAGATAAAAGGGAGCCTTGCCACTATCATACCCATATTTGTAAATTCCAAAAATATATTTTCGAGCATCAGTTGGTCGCGGATTTTCTAGGGTAAGGATATATCGTTGGCTATCACCAGTTCCAGTGGATATAAGAGTCATTCGCGAGAGCAAGGATTTACCATACTGGTCCTTGAGGGCTAGGGCTTCAGGGGGCTTGTATCCCCACTTGCTACCGGAATTGGTTATGACAGAACCCCAATACCCGCAGCCGTCCCCCCATTGCCCTCCAGCGTAACATATATACCCAACACATGTGCCCACCTTAATATCACAAAACCCGGGATCAAAATTAGAAGTGGTGTCACCTTCTGATGTCAACATACCGGTGTACTCATTAGCAATGCGTTTGGAGACACAATCTATAATATGACAGTGTTGGAAAGAGTAGGTGGCTACCCTCGTGTTACTGGAATTGTACCAAAAAGTGGGAGGAACTGCTTGTTTTGCATCTCTTGTAATGGCTACTTGGCCTCCCTGATGACTAGTGGCTTGGGCAGGTATTCCCCATGTATATTTGAACATGAACAATAATAACAGTAGTGGGATGCCCACACTTTTGCAAAGGATATACATTCTAGGCATTGCTGACTGGCGGATCGTATCCTTTGATTCTTTTGCAATGCGATGCGTGTATCCAGGTGGGCTTCCCCTCGACTTTTATGGAGGTAGGAGTTGTTAGCAGCACTTGAAATGGGCCCTCGAATCTCGGTTCAAGAGTAGATCGGACGTGTTTCTTCACGACCACCCACTCTCCAGGCAATAGAGAATGAGTACCTTCGAGGGTATTGGGATCTGGAATAGAAGAGAAAACTTGGGCATGTATGTTAGACAACTGAATAGTTAAAGCAATAACATATTTTGCCATAGTTTCGTAACTCATTTGCAACTGTTGTGGGAAGTATTGTCCTAACCTAGGGCTACTCCCAAAAAGTATCTCATGTGGGGTAAGTTTGTGTGACGCCTTTGGCGTATGTCTGATAGCAAAAAGTACAATGGGTAGGCATTGTACCCAGTTAAGACCAGTCTCTTGTGTCATTTTCAACATTTTTGATTTGATTATGCCATTCAATCTTTCCACCTTCCCACTACTCTGAGGTCTGTAGGGAGTATGGAAAGCGAGATGTGAGCCTATGATTTTCCATACTTCCTGGGTGATATTGGCAGTAAAAGCAGGTCCCTGGTTACTTTCTATAACCTCAGGGACCCCAAATCGACAAATGAGTTCTTGAATTAGTTTCTTTGCAGTAGTGGGTGCGGTTTGGTTCCGAACTGGATAGGCCTCTGGCCAGCCGGAGAACACATCTACCACTACTAATACATACTGAAATGTCTGGCACATTGGCATTTGAATGTGATCAATTTGAACCCGTTGGAAAGGGTATTGAGCATTCGGTAAACATTTAGATGGGGTAGGTTCTGTCCTTCCGGTGTTGCACCGGGCACAGATTAGACATGATTCGGTGGTTCGCGCTAGTATCGGGGTGATTCCTGGTGCGATCCAGATTTTGTCGATAATCTCTTTCATGATGGTTTTGGACTGATGTGTTGGTCCATGAGCTAAAGATGCGACTAAGGGATATAGAGTCCGGGGTAAACAAAGGTGATGGCCTTTGGCCCAGGCTCCCCGTTCGTCCTTAGATGCTCCTTCCTGTATCCATTGACTCTGTTCCTTGATTGAAGCTTGTTGTTGCAATTGGATTAGAATATCCCAGTCTAATTCCATTGGTGCTTCCTTGGTCACTGTCATTAGAGAGACGGTTGAGTCTTCATTGTTGGCCGCTTGTTTGGCCGCACTGTCTGCTAAGGCGTTTCCTTTTGCCTCCATAGTGTCTGCCCGTGAATGTGCCTTGATTTTGATCACTGCAACCTGTTTCGGGAGTAGGGCCGCAGTCATTAAGGCTTCAACTGCTTTCCCGTTCTTGATTGGAGTCCCTGCTGCGGTGATATAATCTCTTGCCTTCCAGATGACTCCAAAATCATGCACAACTCCAAAAGCGTATCTGGAGTCCGTGTAAATATTTGCGGTAGAGTCTTTAGCCATAATGCAGGCCTCGGTAAGGGCAGCTAGTTCAGCCTCCTGAGCCGACTGGTCTGGTCGTAGAGCTTTTGCACAAAGTACAGTGGTGTCAGTCGTAACCGCCATTCCCGTATGGAAGCGACCCTTGTCATCGGCGTATCTGGAGCCGTCCACAAACAGGGTCCATTCTGGGTTTGAGAGTGGGGTATCCTGTATATTTGGAGGTGAACCGATTTCCGCTTGCATCATGGTCAGACAATCATGTGGAACGTCTTCGGGTGGCACATCTGGAAAATCAATATTTGATGATTGTGTATGCCACAATAGCTGTTCCTGAAGATCTTCTTCCGTGGCCAGGTCAATAAAATCAGTAGATGGAATATCAGTATACTCCCCCCTTGGAAGCGGAAGGAGGGCAGCTGGATTGAGAACATTGCATCGCTGAATAGTAACATTGTCGGGAAACAACAGACTCCCTTGCAGACGAAGATGACGCTGTGCCGTGAGGTGTCTGGGTTGAGTCTGTTGTAAAATGGCTGAGATATCATGCGGAGCTAGAATCGTCAGCGGGTGTCCTGTAACAACCCATGTATTCAATAGGGAGAGTGTATGCACACTGAAGAAATCAGTTGATCACAATTTTGAAACAGGAAGCTGATTGCCAAGGTGATGTATTAGAGATAAAATAAAAATAATAATTTTGTACAAGTAACAACATACTGTATTTTGCTATGTTTGTGCTATGCATTTTAAAAATTCAAATAGGTGGAAATCTTTATTTATCACCGCTGTGTAAAGTTCATCCTAGATTGTGTAATTTAGTTAAACTGTTAATTATAAAGGAATTAAACAATCATTACAAGGAATCTTTTACAACAGAGTCAAACGTTCTTTCACATTATTTTCATTTCCTTATTTGTCAGTATTCTTTTATATTAAAACCAACTATTCACGTTCTCAGAACTTTTAAAGCCTTAATTATTGATCTGCATGTGCTGTCAATGTCCTCTTTAACAAACTATCATTAAAAAAAAAACACCTGAGTATATTATTGACCCTAAATGTCCTAAATGACACTTTTTCTCTATACTAGTGAAACTGGTTCTTGTAGCCATCAAGTAATGCATTTTGGTTGGTGGCTACAGTGTGGGATGGTGATCAAGATTAAACCCAGGAGGATCTATCACAAAACGTAATTGCATTACAAGAGACACAGCTGATCACATCATTATGCTTTTTATCAACAATAATTCAAACCATTAGGACATCTATTTCCCTTAGTTTCACCCACACAGCAACCAACATGTACACTTTGTTCAAATATATCTTGGGAATCCAGCCTAGATTATCAGTTCCCTTATGTTTTTGTATCTACTGGTGTGTGTCATGCATGAGTGTGGGTCAGTTTGGGGGATTGACAATATGTGAAGTACCTTAGGGCAACCAAGGTGTCATATGAGCAAGTACAGTATATAATTAATCCTCAAATCTTCAATTGTTTATAGGCCACAGATAAATTGATAAGTTGGTCTTTATAAGGAGGGTGCATTTGTAAATAGTTTAAAGTATCCAAACTATGAGATTTTGTACATTTTCCATTCTTTCATCTTCTTCTTGAGTTAATGCAACACATTAATGAGACTTAGGAGTCTTAGATCGATCTTCCAATCCTCATAACGCTTTTAACTTTTAACACTTTTCACACTAGTTGTAAATTGTTTTAATAAATGAATTTAGTTCCCCTTATATATTCTCGATCCTTAATTGATCCCTTGGCCAGGGGTATTAGCATGCACACGCCCCAAGGGACAGGTGCCCTGGACCCACAGCGTATCTTCAAAGTGCATGTGAACAACAAAGAAAAGAACACAGGTACCACACTCCAAATGTAAGTACTATTAAAACATGTTTATTGATTAACATCCCAGGGATTACAAATAGACTAATCGCTTAACAGTTTCAGCAGGGTCAGATCGAGTTGACAACCTGGCAATGGACGAAGTTAAAGGGAAATCTCTGACACTCCCTATGACCTTGCTGGATATTTGTGTGTGGTCTAATGTGTACTATCGGTAATCAGCTTAATAAAACACTAACCAACACAGTTCGGATTTTTTAGGAAATTACCCCTGCTTTTTATGATTCTGATAATTAATTACATTGATTTGCTATGAATAATTGTAACGTTAAAGCAGCATATGGGAAAAAGGTTACTTTCCTACTTTGTAATTAATTGTATGTGTCATCAGAGTCACCTAGTAGTCCATTCTTCATCTTGATATACCCATTTTGTAAAGAATTATTTTGTCATTTGAAAGTGAAACCTTGCATTTAATGATCTCATGGGAAGCCTCTGTCATTTGCACATTTGGTGGGATTAAAAGTTACTTTTAGAGATATATGCCTTGACCTTGAACATAAAGTATTTATAATATTAATGTAATTTTAAAGGATTAAAACAACCAAAGAAAAAATATTAATCAAGGAAATTACTTTATAATGGCAATCAGCCACACAATCTATTAAAATAAAAATTAGTTCAAAAAATGTTGCATGCTATATGCCACAATCATTTTTTATGCATGTTATCTTCTTATATCAAAGCAGCTTTCTTGCATCTTGATTGAGTTATATGTCAGTCTCCCTTTTATATATATAAGGTGTCTATTATCATGGAACTTAAAATGACAGTGATATTTAACACTTATGGCTACACCATAGATGGCTCATGTAACTGCCCCTAAATCTAATTCCTGGGGATGCCATGGCTTCACTCAAGTAACTTTTTTTTAAGTACAACTTTTAAGGTTCAGAAAAGGCTAATGGACAGATGTGATAAGATCGGAAGCCTGAGGTGTTGTGCTTTCTATAACCAAGTGAAGAAAGTTGAAGATAACGTGCCATGTAAGCCCAGAGAGGATCTTTTTTTTCTGAAGCAACACTTCCCTCTGGGCCTTCATTCCCCCCTTAGCTGCCCCCTCCTTCCCCCACAAAGAAGGGAAGCAACTTAAGTCTTCAAGGAGAATATACAAATAATAGAGTGCTCATAAAAAAATAAGAAGCCCTATCATAGCCCTAGCCTCCATCATCCACCCAATCTATAGCCAAGGGCTGTTAAGAAGAATAAAGTGCACTTATCAACATCAAAACAAAGCATGTGTATTGTGCACCCCCAATAACATACCATGGTGTTGAGCACCGTGATGGACTCAACCAAGGGGTTCCAAGTACAACAAACTGATACATTAATACACTGTACATTAAAACTCAAAGTTGTTGGGGGAAATCTGTGTTTAGGTGAGATAGCTTCCACCATAATATAGCTTAGTTAGAGCATAACCCAGATTCTTCTTCAGAGTTCAACTTGAACACAATGCTCATCGATTATTTTTCTTTGTAGCTTTAGCTTGTGTTTACTGTGATTGGCAGATATACATAATACAGTATGACTTGTCTCTGAAAGCACTTTGTACAATGCACCTAAGATGTCATTACGATGTGTAGACTAGACATGATGTGTAGACTAGACATGTACAAATGGTCCAAAAAGATAGACACATTTTCATTCATTTTTGGACAATGAATTCTGTTTCCTGCCCATATCTCTCACTTTTTTACACTCTCTCATTCACTCCCTCTCTCATGCTCTCTTCTGTCTCCTAACCTTCTCCCCTGACTGCTTATGTGTCTCGCTCCAGTTCTCTTCATCTTCTTGTTCATCATATTCTTGTTGTACTCTCTTCTGTCTCCCACCTTCTTTCTTTGTCCGCATGTCCGCAGATATGACCCAAAATGGTGACGCTGCCAGTGACATACTCCAATCAGGGGAGAGGATGTGATCAGAAGCTTCACTATTTTATGGAAATTCATGGGAGCTGATGGAGCTTCCCGGCACATATTCTTCCCCGATTATCCAATCAGGTGTGAGGATGTCACCAGAAGCGCTCCCATTCTGATCAAGTTCACTGGGAGGTCATGTCCATGGAGATTCGGAATCAAGAAAGAAGACAGAAGAAAGGAACAAAAACATTAAGAAGATACTAGAGAACAGTGGAGCTTTGAGATACAGACTGTGAGTGAACATGAATGAGAGTGGGAGAGAGTGAATAAGCCCACCAAATTCGAATGAAAATTCAGAGCTTTTTGCTATACTTGCAACCTTGTATGTAAAACAAAAAGATAACAAAAAGTGACTATAAACATACTTTCACCTAAAATTGTACAAATAATATATAATACTATTGTGTGAACAGTGAATGCATGTGAGTTTTTGTGTTCAGTTAATAGTATATGTATTACATTTGATATTGTGACATTTTTATATATTCAAAACTAAAACTGTTAAAACTATATATTTGTAACCAATGATTTCTGTTCCAAAGCAGTGTCTGGGTGATTGAGCAACATCAGGTGTTATTTATGTTGAGTATCTTCAAACATTTGTTTTTTTTCAGTTGTCAGTAAAGAATGTTGAATGTTTCTTAGTAGTCAATATTTAACTTTCATTGTGATGACACAATATGTCTGATTCTTTTCAACACATCCTGTTACCAAGTTAAACTTTTTTTGATGTTACAGTCATAGAGTATTGACACTGGCATACAGCATGTCCACATGCTGAGAAACTGAACCAACACATTTTAATAGCAGATATATTACATGTAACGTATCTTTTTATATGAAAAGGTATATTTACTTTTTATTATGTAGTCTACTGTCTAAAATGCTGATTCTGAATGACACCACAATTTTTACTCAAACATAATGGCTACAATCTACCGGGCTAAACGTTAGACATTACCAGGGATTAATATTTGTCTACAAATATACATTAGTGATCCAGACAGCTGTGAAATGGATATTCTGAGCTTTACAAGGAAATAGGGTGATGTAAAATGCCACGCAAAATGTGTCAATCTTGGTAGATGCAGGATAATGGTATGGAAAATTAAGTAGTTACAGTCTAAAAGTCATAAGGGACAAATAAATAAAGGCTAATAAATTGTGCAGTGTTGTTTCATGGGTTAAACAGGGTGCAAGTATAAGCAGAAGGGGAAGGCATGGTGGATTATCTAAATACAGTTGCATAGTAAGTCTAAAGAGAGAAAAACTTCACCAACTTCAAATCTATTATTGTTGATTCGAATTTTCTACTTCGAGCATTTAGTGGCCTTAACATTAGCCCAAATCCAGCTGCTCCAATATATGTTACGCTTATTGTAGAACATACTTGAAATGGGCCCAAATAAAACATGTCAAATCACTTTGAAGTACAGACTGAGTTTTTCTGTGTGTGTGTGGAGGGCTGGACTGATAATGATGGGCGGCCCTGGCACTTTTTATCCCTGATGGTGTAAGTGCTTCCAGGGTACCAGATGGCCAGCCCAGGCCAATGTTTGTGTGTTTTACGGTCTGGGGTGATCTCTTCCTTGTGGTCTAGTGGGGAGCAGAGTGATATGTCCTTCCAATTTTAGAAATTCCTTTCCTCCTGCAAGGTCTACACACAGGGTCTACCATTTTCCTTGTGAATTAAGGTTTTTGAAGACAGTTGATAAAGCATACAGTAAATGTCTTTGCCCCTGATACTTGCCTTCAGTAGCCTCATATTATATTAAAAACTCTTTAACATTAAAAAAAGCCTTTATAATTTATAATGGTACAACATACTTCATACTATATGCAATGAATTATAATTATAATTATAAGTACAATCACAAATCCCAACCATTATGCCTGTGTCCGAGCCATTTGCAGCTTTCTCAAGCAAAAATATTCTGGCCTAAGTAACCAAAGAGTGTGCCCTCAGAATATAGATACATGGCTCTTGTGCCAGTGCTACTGAGGGGAGCAGTGACAAGGATGCCAGGTTATTTTGGACACATGGCTCATAAAATTAGACTCTGAACATAAGGCAAATAAATGAGGCAGCCAAACTGATGACACAAGCCATTAAATGTGATGTGTTTGATGAATGCACGTTTCTGAAAAACGGACAAAAGTGCTAACAGGATGACTGAGTATCTGAGTGAGCTCCTAATTGATCTTGTGTACATTTTATAATCTGTCTCACTGGGATAAAAACAGTTGCATTATTTTTAGAATTTTAATGCTATGCTATGTCAAAAAAACTGCCTTTGTAGGTACACATCAGGAATAAATGTGTATTGTTCCAGTTAGCTATGTTTGGACATATGCCAGAATAATAGTTACAATATACAAGTATAAAAATACTTTTGATTGTTCCCCAAAGGTAATGTAAAAAATTGATAAACAATTAATTGATATTTTAAAAAAAGTTAAGGAAAGGCTGTATTCATCTTGCATGTATTATATGTACTTCTGTGCATGACTCTCAGGGTTGGGCTGGCCCACATGAGAAGGTGAGAACGCAGCAGAGTCACATAATGAAATGTTGTACTGTAAAAGCAAGGCTGCTGGCACAGTATGAGCAGCCATAAAGAAATCTCCAGGTAAAGTTAGGGGGTGAGGGAGGGAGTATGTAGGAGTATATGTATGTTGGAGTATATGTGTAAGAGTGTATGTGTTTTAATATGAATGTATATGGGCAAGTGTTTCTGTGTTACCATGAATGTGTATATGTATGTGTGAGGGAGTGAGTATTAGCATTAATGTGTATGCGTGTGTGTAAGTTTGTGTTATGTATATGAATGCATATGTATGTGTAAGTGTATGTTAGCACAAGTGTTTGTTAGAGGATAAATATATAAAGGAGTCCAGTATGCAGGGAAAAGCTGACTGACCCTGGTAATGAGACAGTAGAAAGTTCAGAGGGCATCGTATATATAGTCGTGTACCTGTGTATAAGGCACTATGCTTTTGCTACCTGCCCCTCCTTCATATCTTCTTGTTGCACTAACCTTTTATTTTTTTCTAGGCAGTAAATTTGCGGTGAAGTCCTCCCTGATGTTCCAATTAGTGAAGAGGACGTCATTGAATTGAAAGTGCCAACTGAGGGCAATATGTTGTCACTTGAGGCGTGCAAGCACCATCATATTGCCCTCAGTTGATGTGAGGGCAAAATGACTGCACTTGTGGTGACATCCTTTCCCCTGATTGGAGGATCGGGAGCGGACATCACCGCAAGCGCTGCCATATTGCCCTCAGTCAGCACTTTTGCTGACGTCCTCTTCCCCAATTGGAGGATCGGGAAGGACGTCACCAAATTTTCAGCTGAACCAAATGGGCAGGGAACAAAATTTGTTTCCTGAAAACAAAACAAGAAATTCATCCAAATCGTTTTTGGCCCATTTGCACATGTCTAGTGACTACTGTAGTCTATGTATTGAATTTATATACCATTTACAGGGGCTGCATCAGACATTTTCCTCCTGTTCCTGAGTAAAGTTTAGTTGATTAAGACAGTTGCCCATTTATGCTACCAGCCAAACCTGTAATTTGTGGACAAGTTAATCCTTCTATTGTATCATCTATTACTCTTCATTGATAAATTCATATTGGTGACAATAAATATTGTATAATATATAATATTGGGTAAATTCAGTGTTGCTCCACAGGGCTGCAGGTACCTATTATCTGCCAGTGTCTGCCTGCCCAGACCCAGTGCCCTACTACTTCTGCCACTCTTTGACCATCCTTACTCTGTAGGAACTTTTTTTTAAAAAATTCCACAATGAAAGGTGAGTTCAGAAGGCATCATGCACCTTCCGCTTCCTAAACACCCCTGAATGTCATTCCGACTAAAAAAAACGCCCCCGAATTTAGTACAAAACGAAAGGTCAGGAAACGCAATTCATGCCCAATGACGAACGCGCCAAAAACAAAACAAAACAAATGTCTGAAGTGATAGAGGTTGAGGGAATTAGAATATTGTTATGCCTAGTATAGATAGATCTTCACCTAGGGAGTTTGCTGAACCAGTGCTGGCTGTAAGTACATTATTTGGACAAAAGTATTAGGACATCCCTCCTAATTATTGAATTTATGTGTTTCAGCCACACCCATTGTTAACAGTTCTATAAAATCAAGCACATAGGCAGCCATCTCCATAGACAAACATTTGCAGTAAAATGGGTTGTACTGAAGAGCTCAGTGTCATAGGATGTCACCTTTGCCACAAGTCAGTTTGTGAAATATCTGCCCTGCTAGATATGCCCCGGTCCACTATAAGTGCTATTATTGTGAAGTGGAAATGTCTATTAGTAGCAACAGCTTAGCCACAAAGTGGTAGACCATGCACACTCACGGAGCAGGGCTGCAGAGTGCTGAAGAGCATAGTGCATACAAATTATCAGTCCTCTGTAGCATCACTGACTACAGAGTTCCAAACTGTCTCTGGAAGCAACATCAGCACAAGCAATGTGTTTCAGGAGCTCCATGAATTTAGTTTCCATGTCTGAGCAGTTGTAGACAAGCCAAAGAGTGGTGTAAAACACCCACCACTGAATTGCAGAGAAGTGAAAATGTGTTAACTGGAGTGATCAATCTGATGGATTGATCTAAGGAAGTCTGATAGACTAATCTGGGATGCTGCATGAAGGATAATGGTCTGAGGGTGTTTTTTATGGTTTGGGCTAGGCCTGTTAGTTCCAGTGTAAAGTGATGCTGCGGCATACAAAGACAGTTTAGAAAATTTTATGCTTCCAACTTTGTGGTAGCAGTTTGGCAAGGCCCTTTTCTATGCCAGCATGACTGTGCCCCTGTGTACAAAGCAAGGTCTATAAAGACATGATTGGATGAGTTTGATGTGGAAAGCCTTGACTGGCCCTTCAAACACCTTGGGATGAACTGGAATTGAGATTGCCTGACTTCACAAAAGCTCTACTGGATGAACTGGCAAATATTCCCACAGAAACACTCCAAAATCTTGCGGAAAGTGGAAGCTGTTATAGCTACAAAGGGGGGGACCAACAACATATTCATGTCAATGTATTTAGAATGTGAAGTCTTTAAAATCTCTTTTGGGGGGAGTGGCAAAAGGGAAAATGCATATGAGAGGATTCTGAAGAAACCTCCATGCATTTGCTGGTCATGAACATGCATCATGAATATTTAAAGGGACCTCTTAGATATTACATTGATTATGGGGAAGAGTATATGATGGCTGTGCCATTTTAATAGTGGTAAAAATATCCTCATAACTAAAATAATTTGTTTCTGGGGAACTTAAGGCATTCTAATTAGCATGCATATTTCAGAAATCAAAATTGCTGATAACATGTAAGTTGTAGCATCTGGTTCAAACGCGCATCATTAGTAATGCTATATTCGTCAAATGATCTGGACGGAGCGTGGTTGTAATATTGAATCAGATGCAAAAATGGAATTGCTCCAGGAATGTTAGGCATTGAGGTTTCTCTCTAATGATCTGAAACATTTTCTTTCAGTTGTTGTACCATTTGTCCTTGAGTTGCAGCTGGTCAGGAAAGCATTTTCTTACATGACTGAAACTAAAAAAGATGACTAAGGTGTTTTGGAAAAAACTGTCTAAAAAACACCTTGGCCTATTTGAAATGATAAATATTTAAATCATGGGAATGCATTTATGTACTGATAGGATGAGCAGGTAGCTTTGTTTGTAGGGTACTATGCCAGGGTACTTATATAATTTTACTATTTGTCCTTGTTAGCGCCAGCAAAACCCTTTTTATGCCTTAATATGATTTAAAAGTAACTTGAGCCTTTTCTTAAAAATGCCATAAGTGGGGCATCATAATCTCTGTCATTATACAAACCCCTACAAAACAGGCAATGGCTTCAAAATTACCAGAAATTTGAATCACTAAACAGGACCGGGTCCTGTTACAGTGTCAATTATTTTATTTCAATCATATGTTCTAAACAGTAAATTGACACTAGATAAAAATGTATTGTGGGAGATTTAAGGAAACATAAGCCACACTCTTTAGCTTAATGCAGAGTTTGCGTAAAATTCTGGTCAGCTTCTGGTCAACTAGTGAGAAGTCGTTAAACAGCATAGTGTGAATTTGTACAATATGTACACAAATGTTTTCATAATGTATAGGTTCTTGAATAAAGTGCCTCTGTTTATTCAAATGTGTAATATAATATGTGTAAAATAATATTTTCCTGGCTAAAATGTGGCTTTAGGCTAAACATTTAAGGTTTTTTTTAGCTTTGTTTAACTACCGTATTATCGATTATAAAACGACCCTGATTATAAGACGACCCCCCAAAATCTGAATATTAATTCAAAAAAAAGCCTGAATATAAGATGACCCTATAGGAAAAAAGTTTTACTAGTTAATGTTAATTCATGTAAACTATTTTTTTTAATAAAAGCTATGATTGAGAAAAAAAATTTTTTTTTTGTTTTTATTTCCTTTTATTTTCCAACCTGCCCCTCAGTTATGCACATCTGCCCCCAGGCTTGCCACTCCTATATGGCACTGTGGCCCATGATATGCCTTTTAACCCTCTATATGCCACTGTGCCCCATGATATGCATACAAATGAAAGATATAGGTATAAACATGCAAACTGTATTATGACAATAATGTTACATACAAATGTTGTTACTGTATGTAAAAAACAATATTCATGACCACCCAAGAACAATAAGACCATTCATTGTTTGAATAAAAGGGCAAGAATGCAGATGGGGGATTTGTTAAAAATGTGTGCCTGAAAAACTCTTTGTATGCTTCTCTTTGCTTCAAAAGGCTAGTTTGACAAATTTCAGTGTCTCCTTCCTTCAATATTTAAGGAATTAAAATAATCACTAAGAATTAAAATGAAAATACCTTTATTAATCAGCTGAAGTGCCCTTACTGACAAAACCCTCTATCACACTCTATGCGTATCATGACATACTAGACACTGACACTTCATCTCAATGCGAAATCATGAACACAGTAGCTTGGCATAATTTGTATTGTTGAATTTTAAATGTAATTTCCACCGAAGCAAATGTAACCATCCATATAAACATCATTCATGTTAAATTATCCCATTTTAGTTGTTCATTTTTTTATTTTAGCTGTCATTTTTTTATTTTAGCTGACAAAATTGCCCTAGAGTATATATATATATTTGCCCTTTCTCCTTATATTGCAAACAGGTTTGGACTGGAAAATAAAATCAGCCTTAGCACTTTAAGGCCAGGGGACAATATGCTACCTATAGCCTATAGCTACCTATAGCCTTAGCACTTTAAGGCCAGGGGACATACCTATGCTACCATCCTATAGTCTTCTATCTTGTGACCTCCTGTATGTAGCTAGTTAGCTTGGTTTGCCAGATGGCCAGCCTGAGTTTGATTGCAAACGCCAATGGTAATGTTTTACTCTACAATAGAACCTTAATTAAGTGTTGTTGATTTGTCCAGCATTCTTTTCATTTTGATTTAGCAGAAAAACAAAAATGTCAACAGAAAATATGGCTTCCTCTTTCTAGTAGGGTTGGCATATATTCAAATGAGCACAAGAAGGCCACTGGTAGTTTAAATCAGTTTGGTCTGCAAATTAGCCATGGTTTTGTTTCTCCTGCCAGTTACAATTGTGTGAATATTGATTTGGGAAAAATAAATCTCCTAAGGAATGTGATATGGGTAGATGTGATAGTGAAACCTGTCAATAATATATGTTATTTTGGGGCAGAAGTTTTAAAACATGACATATCGGGTACCCAATACCCCACCAATAGGACAAAATGGACAACACCGTAAGAAATGTCTAACTAAGGGAAAAAAAATTGTAAGATCCCTATTGTATAGGTGGATTAAGTAAATTATTTTAGTCGTGGGTAATGAGGTATTAGCAGCATTTCTTCTTTAATAATGTTTAGAATGTTCCCTAAATTGCTATTTTTGAATTTCCCAATTAAACTCCATAGGCTGCTAAAATGTTACTGAATGTAACGCAGCAAAAATGTAAAAAAAAAATGCTTCTCCTGAGCCCTGTATGTGGATTTTACAGCAAATCTATATATTCATATTCTGCTGTGTTTTTCTTTTATTTATCAAAAAGTAAAATGTATCAGTGCTATGATTCTATGCCACAGAAGTCGTATTTCTCTTTTGGATTTTATTTACAATCCCTTCTGTTTTATGTTATGGCTTTATAACATCTATCCTGGCAGCGTATGATTATTTCTGTTCTGTTATTCTATATTGCTGTCTCTCCTTTGCAGTTACATAGAGTCTGGCGAACCCGTCAATGGCTATAGCTGCCAACTTTTTTTTATAGGCAGCAAGTGAATAATATCTACTTGAATTAATGATCTTGAGCTCTTGCCATTGGAAAACACTTTCTGCTTTTCGGATCTGTGCTGATTATTTCTCAACATATATTTCCTGGGTACATATGGTTTAATTCTTTACAGCGTCATATGCTGGAATGCATGCCCTGCTAAGGCTATAAAAGAACCATAAATATATAATCATGTCACCATCAATGAGTCCTGTATGTGGGTAGTGCTTGTTTTAGTAACATGTTGTTTTGATACTCTGCCAAAACCATGTGTAGCAGACAGGGCCGGCCCAAGGCAAAATGCCGCCTGGGGCGAATTTTAAAATGCCGCCCCCCCCCTTATCTACCCTTCCTCTCCCTCCGTCCCTGCCGCCCCCCCCATTATCTACCCTTCCTCTCCCTCCGTCCCCCCCCCTTGTACTTACCTTTCAGCAGTCCTGCGGCGAATCTCCCTGTTCGGTCTCGGCTTGTAATGCTGAGCGCCGGAAATCTTCCGGCACTCAGCATTACAAGCCGGCACCGAGACCGAACAGGGAGACTCGCCGCAGAGGAGAGAGAGAGGGGCACCGAGCGGGTACTGACAGCTTGGTAAGCGAAAACCACTCGGCGCCCCTTTCTCTCTTTCACTTTTTTAAAAAAAAGTGCCGCCCCTTCAAAAGTGCCGCCTGGAGCGGTTGCCCCACTTGGCTCCATTGTCGGGCCGGCCCTGGTAGCAGATTATGTGATTAAGTTAAGCAACACGCATAATGATGTTACTAATATACAGTATCTCACAAAAGTGAGTACACCCCTCACATATTTGTAAATATTTTATTATATCATTTTATGTGACAACACTGAAGAAATTACACTGCTACAATGTAAAGTAGTACGTGCACAGCCTGTAGAACAGTGTACATCTAAACCTTGGCAACAAAAGTCAGTACAATCCTAAGTGGAAATGTCCAAATTGGACCAAAGTGTCAATATTTTGTGTGGCCACCATTATTTTCCAGCACTGCCTTAACCCTCTTGGAGCTGTTGGATGCTAGAGACCTTGCACTCCCCCACCTTCCGTTTTAGGATGCCCCACAGATGCGCAATAGGGTTTAGATCTGGAGACATGGCCAGTCCATCACTATTACCCTCAGCTTCTTTAGCAAGGCAGTGGTCGTCTCGGAGGTGTGCTTGGGGTCGTTATCATGTTGAAATACTGCCGTGTGGCCCAGTCTCTGAAGGGAGGGGATCATGCTCTGCTTCAGTATGTCACAGTACATGCTGGCATTCATGGCTCCCTTAATGAACTGTAGCTCCCCATTGCCGGCAGCACTCATGCAGGCCCAGACCATGACACTCCCACCACCATGCTTGACTGTAGGCAAGACACTTGTCTTTGTACTCCTCACCTGGTTGCTGCCACAAATGCTTGACACCATCTGAACCAAATAAGTTTATCTTGGTCTCATCAGACCACAGGACATGGATCCAGTACTCCATGTCCTTAGTCTGCTTGTCTTCAGCAAACTGTTTGCTGGCTTTCTTGTGCATCATCTTTAGAAGAGGCTTCCTTCTGGGATGTGTGGCGTATGGTCTGAGCACTGACAGGCTCCCCTTCAACCTCTGCAGCAATGCTGGCAGCACGCATAAGCCTGTTTCCCAAAGACAACCTCTGGATATGACGCTGAGCACGTGCACTCAACTTCTTTGGTCGGCCATGGCGAGTGGAACCTGTCCTGTAAAACCGCAGTATGGTCTTGCCCACTGTGCTGCAGCTCAGTTTCAGGGTCTTGATAATATTCTTATAGCGTAAGCCATCTTTATGTAGAGCAACTTTGCCATGAGGTACCATGTTGAAATTTCAGTGACCAGTATGAGAGAGTGTGAGAGCGATAACACAAGATTTAACACACTTGCTCCCCATTCACACCTGAGACCTTGTAAAAATAACGAGTTACATGACACCGGGGAGGGAAAATGGCTAATTGGGCCCAATTTGGACATTTCCACTTAGGGGTGTTCTCACTTTTGTTGCCAAGGTTTAGACATTAATGGCTGTGTTGAGTTATTTTGAAGGGACAGCAAATTTACACTGTTATACAAGCTGTACACTCACTACTTTACATTGTAGCAGAGTGTCATTTCTTTAGTGTTGTCACATGAAAAGGTATAAAAAAATATTTACAAAAATGTGAGGGGTGTACTCACTTTTGTGAGATACTGTAAATGTGTAATACTTGTGATATGCTAAGCTGCGTATCAGATGCTCACTAAATTGACAGCTTACTGTCCCTGGCTTCCCCACTAAAGACGAATGCATATTAAAGTACTCACATAATACTTGTCTTAAGCAGAAGCCCACCTTCTCCATGGTCTAATGATTTCAAGCAGCCACTCGGTAACATGAAACACCCCTATTAAAATCAATAGGAACACTTTCTTCAGATATGCATGGGGGTCTGAATAGACCCCTAACTGCAGCGTTCACCAAGCCAGTGCTGGAGCTGACTGGAGGTAAGTATATCATCTGAATGGAGATGTGTCTGGTGGAGCACATTTCCTGCACAGAAAATAGCTGGGAATGTGGAAAGGGATATATGAATACGGGAGGGATTCTTTAGAATCCCCTTATGTATTTGCAAGGGGATACCACAAAAATTTCAAGGGAGAACTTAGCACTCATATCCATTATGCATGTAATGGCTGGAGTGTCTATTTAACGTAAGGAGTTTAGCATATTTCTCAGTACGGCATTATAACGTTAAAAATAAAAAAGTAGATTAGATTCCCTCAGTGAATGTACCTGAGCCAAAAAAAAAAAATGTATAACAAGACTGGCTAGGTTAGTTTATTGGTTCCATAACATACACTATTTTATAGCCTAACTTAATTGGTTTTAGACACTTCTGTGGTAAATATTTATTATTTTATTGAATGTAATATATATACTGAGGTATCGGGTAAGGCACAGTTCTCAGCTTTGCTGATAATAAACAGCCCCTTGCTTGCAATCAAAACTTTTGGGAACAAATTGGACTTATTGGAAAACCAAGAAGTAGACACTATAGGTTGTTTTAAAAACAATAATGGAGCTAAATATTTATTTCTTCTAATTATATGTTAAGTATCTGTTTTATAACAGCCAACCTTTATTTTGAGCACTCTTGTATTTCTTATTCAAGTTTGTATTTTTATCTCGTTTACAAGCTTGGTAGAATTTGTTTCGTCAATATTCTGTATTGACAGTTAGGACTGGATCCATGGAATTTGCGTCTTCATACTCAATTCACCCTTTGCTGTTTCTAGGATAGACAGATAATTATCCATTAAATGTTTTAGTAGATTTCATGTAACTTCATGGACAACTGTGTAAATGTTTAAACTGAAAAAGGTGTATTGAGGTTGCTTAATATTTAATTTAACTTAAAAACAAGTCTACTGTTAAGACTTTGTAGCTTAACAAATTACTTGCTCAGTCTAGATACTTTGGCAAGAAATATTCTTTGTAAGCTGTCGTAATGAATTCACGCCATGATAAATAAGGATTGATTTAAATAACAGGAGGTTTGCAAAGCTTCAACAAGTCTTGCAGTTAATTAATCAAAAAACTTCAAGAACCATTTTTGCACTGCCCAAAATAATCAGTCAATGCTGTTTCCATAATGGGTTGTCAAAATTGCTGACATTTGTTCATTATTTCTTAACACTGCAAGAAACAGTGATTCATATTTGAAAGCAGCTATTTGAGTAACAACAAACAGCAAAGGTTTACCAATGCAAATGTACCCTTTTAGTTTCCTCGTTTTGCTACAGTCTCAAGGGTATATTTTTACATTGGGGAAATGGCACATAGCGTGATGCATATTTTTATTTCCTTATACATATTAATTGGATTTATAGTATGTTAAAAAGATAGGATAAATGGATACAACCCATAAAGCCAACGTAACCCAACAAGCAAGTTTTGAGTTGGAATTTATTCACTAAATTTGCAGAAAAGTTTAAATGTATACTATTATACATTGCTGATCCCAGTGGGTTTCTCCTGCAAGAGAAACTAAGAAGCACTTTGTAGTGTATGGGATATTTCTTAAAAGTTATTTCACTAATTTAACTTGCATTATGCAGGGCTAGCTTAGCCTATTTTGCAAGAGAACTGGACTGAGGTTTGCCCCTCGGAATGAATAATAAAGCTGGTGGAGTTCTACATAAAAAGGGAGGAAAATAGTAAAGCAATAAGGAAAACCATACAATCTTAGTAACAAATAGCTCTGCTAAAATGTCCCTTGAGGTTTTCATCTGGGATTTGATATATGTGGTGGCCACTTTTTAGATAACTCTGAGTTATATAGATACTATCAACCTGCATTGCATTGTATTCTCATAATTTTAAAGAATCCACACATGCTGGTCTTTTAGAAATGTGTGTTTAAAAAATGACTATTTTTAAACACAAAAGAATTTAGGCTATTTTTATTTTATTTGTTGCCTCTCAAAACAGAAATGTATGTTGCACCTATGCAAATGTTTATGTATTTTAAGAGGAACATAAGTTTGAACATTTTCCAAATAAATAAATGACTAGTTGTACTTCTACTAAAAATAATAACAACACATACTAAATATTGTTCTTCTGGATCTGACCATCAACATTGAATTTTTTTTTTTTTTATATTTTTTAGCTATAAGTGATGATGATCAACCTTAACCTTGACTTTGAAATTCCTTTATCTCAACCATAATATTTCAGGAGAAAAATACATTGGATTATCTGATGTGAAAACTAATTTGTTTTCTTATCCTGAATCTATCGTATACTTATCTTTTCCATCCAAACAACAAAGAGAAGTATTTAATTAAGGAATTACATAAAGCTTTTGCTATCAGTTAAGTTTTAAAAGACTGATAAGCTTTAGGGCAGATTTGATTCCCTCTAAAAGTGTTTAATTACTTTAAACTTTCTTCAAATGTTTAAATAAATGCATTAGATTAATTCATTTGAGTTTTTGTTTTTTTAAAGTTGTGTAGATACAAAGTCCACGAGGCTTGCACTTAGCTTTTAGAAGTGAATAAAGTGCTGGGGGAAAATACTGTGGTTGAGGGGAATGCTGCAAACAGGTCTGGGGAAGGGAGCAAGGCCAGGTACTTGCCAAAAGGGGATACTCAGGGGAAGATGATCTATGAGGGCCATGACATATAGTGATTCAGATTCTGATGGCTGTACAGCATAACTCTCATTGTTGTAGATTAAACCAGACAATGACAGCGGAACAGCATAACCCCAATCATTATATACTGAGCCTGATGTTGGGACAGTATACCTCTTATAAATATTTACTGAGTCTGACAGTGGTACACAACAACTCACATCATTACATAGTGATCCAGATGTCAGACGGTGGTACAGCATGACTCCCATTATTATATATATCCAGAGACGGATGGTGATAGAGCATGACTCCTATAGTTCTAACAGGGTGGTGGCTGAGACTTTGGCAACTACTGATCTTGAGTGACTCTGACAACATGGATTATCATTGTGTGTACCAGAATTCACAACACACTTCTTATATTTAGCAACTCAAACCACAAACATTTTGAATACCAGAGACCTATGCGAGGCCCAGCCTCCTTGGGCACTTAGAAAGTAAACTCACACTCAATTGTAATAATTTACAATTATTATATAATTCACAATTTAATGTTTGCTAAGTAATCAGCAACCATTTTACTGTGTGTATAAACAGAAAACAATCAATGTCCTGTGAGCTAAAAGCCTTAATGGCTAACAGGTTTACCGTTTACAAAATGAAGTTAATGGCCAGGTACATCTAAGCTCACCTCTGTCAGGAACTGAAATAGACACCAGCAGAAAGAAACTACGAAGGTAGGTGTATGGGAAGTAAACATGTGCAAATGGTCCAAAAACAATTTGGACACCTTTTTTCAATTCATTTTTGGCCTGTTGGTTTTCAAACAAGAAATTCCATTTTGGGGGAGAGGATGTCAATGGAAGCTCTGTCATTTTTGCAGAGGTTCATGGGAGCGTAACAATGAGTGACAGAGTATGAGAAAGTATAAATGAGATTATGAGAGACAATTCTAAACTTTTTGCTTTGTTTTCATTTATTTTGTAGGGGGTCTTGCCTCTTTTAAATTTGCAATTGCACAAATTCAAATGCGCAGGTCTAGAGGGAAGTCCGTACTCAAGCTTCTTAGGAACAGGAGGAAGAGGAATGTTAATTGCTGAGAACTTGAATATCAAAATATTATTATTTTTACATCTTCTTAATGTTTACAAAACCCAGTTATGCTCCTTAGAATGCCGGTAGTCTTATAAATCCTTATGATGGGATGAAATCACATGTACACTTATTTAACTGCAAAAATACAATAATAGACTGATTAATGTGTAGTATGCAGTCTTTTAGGCTACATATACCTATTCATTTAACTTTGTATAAAACCAGTTTCTGATATCAAATTAAAATTGTGGTATTTGCTGGCTTTATCTGTCATTACTTCATTTTTGTTACTGTGGTAAAAAAAATTATTAGTAAATGACTTCAATAAAAATTTCGTAAAGACCCGAAAAAACTTATCACACTAATGACACATTTCAAAAGGACATAATTGTCACCATATTCAAGTAAATCTTGCCCAGAAAGAATATTATAACTTCAACATTCACCAAATAAACACAGTCTTCTTCCCGGAGGAATCACTAAGAGGTGAAAAGGCAGTTTTTTCTCTAGAAAAATGTCAAGTTTCCTGACAAAATTTAGCTTGAGGACAAGTGCTACAGGGAATATGTAAAAAGCTAAAATTCTGTATTGGGTCTTTGTTTTCACAATAGCACAAACAGCATGTCATAAATTATTCATTGTTACAGAAATTGGTGAGGGTGCATCTGTAGCTCGCAGTTATAGAACTATTCCAACTAAATAGCTTTAAATAACAGAGGTCTCATCAGTAGGGGTTTTATATCAAGAAAAACATGATAATGGAGTCTCAATTATTTATGGTTTTGTCTTTTAGGTTTTTTTTCAACAACTGATGTAAATGTATTCTCGTGTTTCATAAATGTCACATAATTTCCTTATGCAAACTTTTTATCAGTTGTGTGCTACTCATATTAAAAATGCATGGGGAATATACAAAAGTATTGAAAGGGGAATAAAGGGCTAGTTTTAGTTGTTGGCACCAGGCCTGCAGGACAAGATTAATGTCCGACAGCACTTCTTGGCCAAAAGGAACATGCAGAAGGAAAGTGGAAGATGCAGTAAGTAATGTGTGTATGTGTGTATATATGTGTGTGCATGTATAGATGAAGGAGCCCAAAGCTCATTTAACGTATATAGTAGTTCCTGTCTTCGTTTGGTGCTGCAAACAGATTAAGGCCAGCAGACAGTGCCAGATTATCTATAAAGCAGACAACCTTTGGATGTCATAAGGTTGGACGCCACATCATCCAGTGATGATCCACCAATGCTCCTCAATTTTTGACAAATGAACAAAAATGGAAAAAAAAGAAAACACAGAAATAAGTATTTGACGTTATCCATCTACACCTGATCTCCATTGGCTTCAAACCAGTGCCCGAGTAAAGATGGATTGCTATTTTTTGGCAGAGGATAAAGGAGGGCGTACACTCCCAGAGTACTTGCACAGGGCAGGGGTTGGTGTCTGTGAGGATTTTTGCTAATATTTGCCCCATCACCTCAATGGACAGGGGGCAGGGATAATATAAAAGTTATTTTGCTACCAGGAACAGGATGATGGGAGAGGGGAAGCATGTCAGGGTTCTGTGTCTCCTATGCCTTTCTTTTTAATATGATTTAATCACCAAATAGATTAGCAAGGGCAATTGTTGTCCCCCTTGGTTTATAGATGGTTCTGGAGACCCTCATTTGTGTTAATTTACTTTTAAAGTAGCAAACGGAGCGTGGGGGTGTAATTTTGAATGTTTAAATTGAACTCACCCTCCACTGAAAGACTCAAGATTTTGCAAGCAAAATGTCCTACTTGCCATAAAGCATAGATTTGCTCTTCAAGCTGAATTTCTCTAATCTATTTATTGAAAACACATGGCTGCTCAAAACTACAATAAAAAGCAATTGTCTTTAATCTAAAAATAGTCTAATTATTATCTGCACCTGCAAAGTGATTGTGGTTCACATAGATATGCCATCTGCTTCTTTAGTTTTAGAATGACAGACAAAGCCATGAATGATTTAGGAAAAGCATGTATTGATGATCTCTACTTGAAAGGAGAAGGTGCCTCTGGGCTACACAGTTGTTAACATTGAAATATGTCACACTGTGTTAAAAGCTTCTCTCTATAAAGGAATTTCTTCAGGCATATATATAAGATAATTAAAATTCCTATCTGTTCTGATGTTTCATATATATATATATATATATATATATATATATATATATATACACACACACATATACACACACCCTTTTGGACCTTTTTGGAATTTTGGACTGTAATAGGAACCTTGAAGACTGTAGCTTGTAGGATTCCTTGAAAAGGCAACCACAAGTAGGTAGCTGCTGTGGTTCTCAGATTAAAATACAATTGTTGTCCGAATCGTTTGTGGTCCATTTGCAGAAGTCTACTGGCTAAAACTGCTTGTCATTTCAGTTATCTATGTAATAGAAGACAAATTAGCTGAGCGGATTTGAGTGGATTTTCAGTCCTCAGCTTTCTTAAAAACTGCTTTTTTTTTTGGAAATATGTTTTAAGTGATACAAGTTATAATCCAATTTTCATAATACAGTTCTGACACACTGACTCTTTATATTTTGAATTTAATTAATTGCTGAAGAACTCCATTATTGTTTGGCATGTACTGGTCTCAAAATTATTCCACTTTAATTAAATAATTACATTTTTCTTTTAAGATTAACTATTCGTTTTAGTATGGTATACCAAACAGTGACTACGTATCATGAGAGCTTTCGTCGATGTTTTCTTTGAAGTAAACATCTGAACGCTGAAATCATAAAAAATAAATCACATTGTACTATTTACACTGCACGTGTCTTGTAGATGTGCATGTCTGGAAACGCTTTGATTTTGGCCCAGAAGCTCCCGGTCTATTGCTGATTAATAAGCCTCAGTGGCAACCTTCAAAGCAACACTGCAGTATCCCATGCAGCCTCATCAAAGAAGAATGCAGATTACAAAAAGAACCTGCAAGTTCAAGTTTCAACCCTGTAATAGATGAATGAAATCAGTAACCTTTAGGTGAAGCTTCAGCTCCAGACCTGCATTGGCATGCCTCCCCAAAGTACTCCTTGTGCACCACTGATTGGCTGTATTTCTATCTCATTGGACTTCCACCGCGGAACCCTATCTAAGCCCTAGTGTCTCTTTAATTATGGTGAGAAGTGGGTGGAAGAAGAATTATTTAAGCTGAATTAAAGTGAGGTGATGGACTATCTATCTAAATGAATAGAGTGATTTATTTGTTGCATCCAAATAAATAAAGAAACAAGGAGAATGTTTTGAAGTCATGTGTCTATAGTGAGTGACAACCAAGGATACTTGCATAGAAGGAGGATTGTCCCATCACTCAAATAAAGATATGTTAATTGAACCAATCATCACTTAAAACCAACCAATGATTAGTGAGATAAAATGAACAGAAAATGATTGTGCTTGTAATCTTTTCTCATGTGATTGGTAATTTTCTCTATGTGCTTCAAGTGCAAACCCCCCACTTCTTAATTTATCAACAACAAAAAAAGTGCAAAAAGAATATGAATTCATGTAAAGCCTTGCAAGAGATATGAGGGGGATTGCCGTTCTGGATTAAAGATGATCGGCCACTAAAATAAACATTATAAACATTATATAAACACAATAGTAGGGGCACCATTTGTAAGTTACATGATTTGATATATAAAAGGAAAAGTAGGACATAAGGTACTGCAAGGTGTTTATATGTAAACATCTGTCTTAGTATTAGAAATAAATATGTTCTAAGGAATTTTAACATACAGCTGTGAATCCAATCTGTTTATAAATTCTAAAACTGCAATGCATGATGTTCACATTCATACCTGACAAATCTTCATCTTTGTTCATCATGCTCTAAACTTTAAAGGTCCTGTGAGAATTAAAAATCCATATAATAGAATTATATCATATTAGTTGGAATCTTTTTAAAAAAAAAATAAACAATATTCCTAATCATTAAAGTTTAAAAACAGGATTTAAGAAAACTAGTCTCTCACGCTAAAAACATTTAATCACAGCCATTGCAGGGAAGTTATTTCCTTTTCCACCTGGCTTTATTATTGACAGGCAGGGATATAAAGGATTAACAAGGGAAAACAACATTCAATTACTTGTTTCTCAATGTAACCAGGGAATCATTTTTTAAACTGTTTCTTAACTTCAGACAAAGGATTGTCAATACCATTCTAAATACACTAGATGAGCTACCCAAGAACATTTCCAGGACAGGTGCTTGTTGGAATACACGGGGTTTGCCCCTGAACGAACAGAAGATGGGCAAAAGCCAAAGTTAAAAGTACACTAAAGCCAAGTCGCGTTGGCAATTGCATTAAATACTGCAGGATCATCAAGTTGGGGGAGAAAAATTAGCAACTTGTAGATGCGTTAACCAGGCAGTTGCAAATGCAAGTTGGATGTTAGTTTCCTGGGAACCAAAAATAAGTTTTTTACTAACATTTAACTGAGCTTTCAAAAGCCAAATGCACTTTTGATAGGTACTGACCACTGCAGACAGGGAAACAGCCCACAAGAGATGCAGTTTTGGAAACGCTGTGTACCAGTCGTCTAGCCATCACAATTTGGCCCTTGTCAAAGTTGCTCAGATCCTTAGACTTGCCAATTTTTCCTGCTTCTAACACATCAACTTTGAGGACGAAACTTTGAGGTCACTTGCTGCCTAATATATCCCACTCACTGACAGGTACCATGATAACAACATTATCACTGTTATTCACTTTACCTCTCAGTGGTCATAATGTTATGGCTAATTGGTGTAGCGGTGTACAACGAGTAAATAGGACATAACCAGTAGTACATCTCATAATAATTTGCACTTAAAGAAACAAAAAGGTAATGTGGGCCCTGCTTACAATCACTAGAAGCATCTCTGTGGTATAATCAAATCTAATAATTTGTCTCTGATGCAGTGTTGCAGCGCATTTACAACTGCGTCTCCCCATAAATTACACAAACTCACTATAATACCATGCACTTAAGCACACATACACACACTCTCCCAAGGCTAACTCTAGGCTCAGCCCTGAACCCCAAAGCTGATTCACACACTCACACTATACACTAAACACACACTCACAATAACATACATACTCACCCTTATAGCTTCTTCCTCCGTCTCCTCACTCTCTTCTCCTCCTCTTCCCCTCTCTCTCTCCCTTACCTTCTCATCTTCTACTCCTCTTACACTCTTCCTCTCTTTCACCAGAACTACTCCCTTATTCTCCTTATGGCAAAATGGTGGGGCACAGAGTTAGTCTTGAATAGCAGACATTGTAGACACATAATCACTGTGTAGAGAGGCTTGCATGTAGGGTAAAATAAGTAGATAAAATTGCCTGCCATGTATCATAGCAAAATCAACACAGAATACCAACAATGGCCTTTTAATTTGAATTGGGCAAAAGTTTATTAAGTGTTTTAATGTAAGCATACATGGTTGGCTGGTCAGCTAGGACTTTATTCGTCAAGGCTTAATAGGCTGCTTTGGTGACCAAGGTGAGAGAAAACTTGCAGTGACAGCAGAGTGAATTGTTGTGTACAATGTTCTTGTTTGTGCCTGGTCATTCACCAATACATTAATCTTTCTAGTCAATTAGGAAATTGTCTTCACAGTCCATTTACTATGGAAGAATGGAAGAGAGGCTTGGATAATTATTGGAATAAATTACAGGAAAATCTTTATCTTTGTTACCTTAAGGGCTGTGAGAAGTAATTTCCTAGAACACAAATATGGGGATATGGTGTTCACAAACAAAAGCAGAGATAATTTAATTACACTAGGAGCCATTTATCATTACCAGTGCAAAATGGAAACATAACATAAAGTTAGGTGGATTGCTTCTGTAAAAATAGGTTTAAAGATTCAGTAAAGCCAACCCTATAATACCTATTTTCAGTTAAACAAAACGAGTTTATATGAATCTGAATGCACAAGTTTAATATCCAGTACCAGAATGCTCAATCTTTATTAACAACAAGGCTTACTCTTCCTTACTCAACACATCTTTCCCTTTTTCGCCATACGCTTTGTTTTCTACACCCCCTTGCAAGCAGGGACCTAACGTAATGTAAGTAATGTAGAAGTGCTATGTAAAATGTTGGTGCTTTATAAATAAAAGAATAATTAAAATAACAATTAGTCTATTCAACGTCAGTCAGAGGCTGCATGGCCACTTTTGTCATGTATGAAAAATGGGAATTGACCAAGGAGGAAAATAGTATATTATGAGCAATTGTATGACCCCCCACCCTAAATGTGAAGTGCAATTCTGAATGCCTGTTCTTAAAATTGACATAATAGTACTTGAAAAAGTTAAAAGGGGGCTACAAAACTAATAAGAGGGATTGTAATCCAAGACTTTAGTTATGAGGGAAAGCTAAAACAATTGCTTTTGTTTACAATAGAACAAAATATTAAAACATTATACATATACATACAGGGCAACACATAATTCTCAATGGAAAACTATTCATTAGTCTTTAGAAAAAAAGAATTGTAAACCCACATCTGTCTTTTTTTCTTATGTATGTTCATTGTAGTACAAGTGCAGGTTCAGTGTAAAGTATAGCCAAAAGTTCACATGGCATATGTTGCAAAATACCCTTACATAAATAGTCAGACTGTGCTTTTTTGTGTACTCGCCTCTGCAAATTATATTATTATTAGCAAATGAAAATAACTTATCTTATATCATATAATAAGATATTTGTGTGTTGGATCCTCAGAATTGAGATACCAAGATGCTGGTATTATTTCTCATTACTGCTAAAACCAAGAGGAGAATAAATGGCTGACTGGTTCACTGTCCAGAAAAAAAGGCTGCAACATTACCAGAGGACCCTAAAAAAAAAAATCAAGATAACTACGCAAAATAAACTCATGTAAAAGAAAAACAACTACCTCAATTTAGATGTTTTCATGTATCAGCATTAACACTGCAGAGTGATACAGGCTAAATACTTCAGAATGTTTCTTAATATTGGTAATGTAAAGCAAACCACAGGCTGCCATCTAGAGATAAGATATATATTTGGCTATGGAAGCAAAATTGTTATATGAATAGGCACAGGAGCTGTTTATTTTGAGACTTTGCAAGGTGAAATATATTTTTTCAGACGTATGCACATATTAGATATTTTTCATAAATATTAAAGAATAAATCAGTTATATATAGTTTTTCCAGCTTGTGAAGTAAAAATAAGGTTGTTGATGAATAACAGGTTTGCTACACATTTCATTGACTACTTTAAATTACTACTCCCCACATGAACAAATAACTACAGTTCTGTGACTTTGTTCACATAGATTTAGTAATTATCAGTTTTTTTCCACCTGGTTATTAAACATTTTATTTTTCTATATTCTTGATAAGTACTTGGGTATAAAAAGCCAGGGAGATTGCCACATTTAATTTTTATCACATCTAAAATATTGGGTTTATTCTGCGTACACTGTATTTCATGCCTAAGGAGCATTTACAGAGCTATTGGCACTAATATCACTCAGAAGTATATTAACTATTTCTGCAAACTTCTCTTTTCCAACCAAGAAAATCCTATCAAGATTTATGTCTCCTGTTGGAACTCTTTCTTTTTTAATTGGTGAAGTCTGTTTCCTGCAGTTTGATGTACAATTTCCAACCCTTCTGTGTCCAGGTCTTTCAACAATAGTAGAACTGCATTAAGAATGTTATTCTGTTAGGACAAAAAAAGTGAAATGATTTATAAAGAACCAAATATAATGTATATAAAGTGTAAATATCAGTAGAAAAATACATGAGTAGAGAATACAAAAAGATGCTAACAAAATAAAAAAATTCATCAGCTGTCATGACATAGCATAATTTCACCAGCTCATGGGCAATAGGGCAGACATAATTTATGACACAGAAAAGCCTCAACCAAGTACACAAACCATTGAATACTCATACTTTCTTAAGCTACATCATAAAGATGGAGAAGTTTGCTCACTCACATGCCATAAAATGAACCCATTCTCCTATAAAGGCCCCTCTTGCACATTACTCCAAAACCTCAGCATGAACAAGCTTTCTTGAGATAAGCATGCAACCAGCCCACAAGCCAATAAAATATTTAAGCATCGTCGCTACCCTTGAACATTATTCCATAAGGTCCAGAAGCATAAAACGAACAAGCTACAGGTTACTGGTAGGCCACGAAGAACATATGTACTGCTGTGAATCAAAACGTAAGCAACTAGAAGGCCTAAAACACACACAGCGACCAAATTAAAAAATCTAAATTTACAATAAGTACCCTTTTCTTTCTGCTTCCATCTGCATTTGCTGGTGATGAATATGAAGAAAATTTGTCTCTAGGGAGAGGTTTCATTCCAAGCTGTTCCCGAATTTTGCTTAGAAAAAGAAAAAAAAAAAACATTTTTATATTTAAAGTAACAGCTTTATCAAAATCTATATTAATATAATTTTAACCCACTTTATTTAGTTACCTTATATTGCCAATACTTTAACCTGTTTACAAATGCTTTAGCATGACTTAGCAGGTTTTAAAAATATTTGTATGTCAGGCACAATTTACTCAAAGGTAAAGATAATCAAAGGTGTGCTTCCAAGCAGAAGGAGCTCACTGGGTTTGCTCTTCATAATGTACAGTGAAATGAAGGAGCTGGAACCACAAATCTCCTGTAAACTTTGCCTTTAGGTGATCCCACATATTTAACTATGCTTTTTTGTACTTGACTTATCACAAAGGAAATGGAGGATTATATCTACAGATATCTCTAAATGCCAGTATAGAAATATGTATAGAAAGGCATATGGGTGGCAACATACACCTCATGCCCTACCAAGAGCATACATGAAACAGAAACACAATGCAAGCACTTGTAAAAAATCACTTGTTGCTAAGGGGTTAAATAAGCTAAGCTGAAATAAGTAACGAGAGTGTGGTTCTACAGCACTAAACTATTACTCCCTTTTCTCTTTAGTGACTTCCTTACTAACATTACTGAAACTGGCATCTTCATGTTACAACATTATATTACAACATAGAATATTAGAAAATGTGTTAAAAATACAATTAGGTATCCCATGTTTTATTATTATATTGTTAGTGGTTTTCTTACTTTGTTTCTTCCATGCTAAAGTTTAACAAGTCGGTGTCTGTATCAGCAGTGACCTCAGTGCAATTCTGATCTGTGCTTGGTTCCGATTGATCATTGTCTGTACAAGAACTATCAGCTGGAGGAGCTGTGATGTCTTCACCTTCTTTTATGGCCTGAGTGAGCTCTTCTTCTGTAACTGCTGTAAATTGAGAACATATATATACACATTATATATACTCCAGGAAAATTCCACTTACATTTACCCCACAAATGCATTTAGATCCTCATGATTTTAACATTCCTGATACATATATACATATTTATTTAAACCCTTAAGGACCAAGCTGTTTTGTATTTATGAACCCTTCCGGAATGAGGCTGTTTTAATATTTTATTATCCCTGCTAAATTGATTCTTATATTTGTCCTGAATTTAGAAATAATGTTTTTATGTTTTTTTGCAAGTTATGGGGTAATTAGTACAAGTAGCATATCATTATTTTTAAAACCCCTTTTTCCAAATCTGGTCATTCTGCTCCCATGTCCTATTGGGGACATCTTTGAAGTTGGCTAATTCAATTTACCCCCATCAAACCATATAATTTTCAAAACTAGGCACCCCAGTGTATTTCATATGCTAGCATTTTAAACATCTTTCCATGCACTAATTCTACTATAAGCCTTTATCAAACTTTGTGGTTTTGTCACACACGTTGTACTTTAGGCATGAATTTACAGGCCCTAGTATACAGCCAAACAGCATCCCAATATGTGTTTAGCAACATCTACTGAGTATAGTGATACCACCAATGCAAAGGTTTGTTGGGTCCTTTGTTTTTTCTTGATGTTAAACAAACTTTGGTCCTGCCAGCCTAACAGTAGGCTGGCAGGACATAATGAAAGAGGTCATTTTTCTCAGTTTTTGTTATTGTGTAATATGGATTGTTATGGTTGCCCTTTCACACATTTAAAGCAAAGAGTCATACAGAAAATCTCAAATTACATTTTTAGATTTCTTTCAAAATGAGCCAAATACCACTGCATGGTATTTTCTTTCTGAAATTACCAAGAAAAAATAACTGGAGTTCAAATTATTTACATTATCCTAACTTTCTTTGTTTTATAGGAAGATATGTTCTATTCTTATGACATATATTGGACTTTGTGGAATACAAGTCAATTTAGAAGAAAAAAAAGTATCCTTTATCTTATATTCCAAATAGAAACACTTGGCAGTAGCGTACCTAGCGGGGGGCGGGGGGGGGCGGTCCGCACCGGGTGCCGCTCATCAGGGGGGTGCCAACTTGTCGGCACCCGGCACCCCTCCAGAGACGGACAGTAATGTCCGCCGCTGGAGGAGCAGGCTCGCAAGGGAGCGGTATCGGAGGTCTTTAACAGGCCTCCGGCTCCCTTGAGTGATTTTAAGCCGGGTTCAACCCTTGAACCCGGCTTAAAATCACTCAAGGGAGCCGGAGGTCTGTTAAAGACCTCCGATATCGCTCCCTTGCGATCTGCGCAGCAACAGCTGCTGTGCGCTGGGATTTGTTGTCAGATCCCGGCGCACAACACTGAAGCCGCGCCCACTGAACCGGAAGAAGACAGAAGAACTGAAGAAGAGGAGGAAAAGAAGCTGTAAGGAGAAAAGAGGAAAGGTAGGAAAGCATTCAGTGAGTGAGAGTGGATTGGTATGTGTGTGGATTGGTATGTGTGTGGATTGGTGTGTGTGTGTGGATTGGTGTGTGTGTGTGGATTGGTGTGTGTGTGTGGATTGGTGTGTGTGTGGATTGGTGTGTGTGTGTGGATTGGTGTGTGTGTGTGGATTGGTGTGTGTGTGTGGATTGGTGTGTGTGTGTGGATTGGTGTGTGTGTGGATTGGTGTGTGTGTGGATTGGTGTGTGTGTGGATTGGTGTGTGTGTGGATTGGTGTGTGTGTGTGGATTGGTAAGTGTGTGAGAGTGATGGGTGTTATGCTGTACCATTTCCAATGTATTTTTCATTATATAATTATGCTCTAGTACATCATAACTCCCATCACTCTATACTGTTCTATACAGTGGCAGAGCTGGGAGACAGAGGCCTTGCACCCCCACCGCAGGACTCCTGAAAGGTAAGTGAACTTCAAAGGGGGAGAGGGTAGATCGTTAGGAGGGGGGGCAGGGGGATAGGGGGTAGATAGGGAGAAGGGAGTGAGACGGGGTAGATAGGGCAATCATACTCCTATCATGCCAAGTCTGCGAGTACATCCTGGAATCTGCGTATGCCTGGGCATGACAGGAATGTGATTGCTGTTAACAATCATATATATATATATATATATATATTAATATTGTTATTTAATTGTTTTGTCCTATTTTGGTGTGTTACTTACTTTAAATACAAGTGTTAGATTTTTTTTTTATGGTGTGGGGGGTCATATTCCGTTTCGGCCAGGTAAATGCTGCATTTTCGGTTTCAGTCCAAAATTTGTTTCGGTGCATCCCTACTACTAATGAAGTGGTAGGCCTACACCACATCAATGTTTGGCTTAGTATATAGTGATAGGAGTTATGCTGCACTATTGTCAATGTCTGGCTCAATGTATAGTGATAGGGATTACACTGTACCACCGTCAATGTGTGCCTCAGTATATAGTGATAGGCGTTATGTTGTACCACCGTCATTGTCTGCCTCAGTATATAGTGGTAGGTGTTATGCTGTACAACCGTCAATGTCTGCCTCAGTATATAGTGAAAGGTGTTATGCTGCCTCAGTATATAATGATAACAGTAAGTGTTATGCTGTACCACCTTCAGTGTCTGCGCCGGTATATAATGGTAGAAGCTATGCAGTTTTAAAGTGTGTGTGTGTGGGGGGGGGGGTGCCACATACAGGATCCGCCCCAGGTGCCAAATACTCTAGGTACGCCCCTGACACTTGGTACTAATAAGAATACATATTGTGCATTTAAGTCATGCTATGAACTTTGAGATGCTCAACAAATGGTGAACTCAGCGACCTCTCTCAATCAGGTAATTTGTTTGTACTGGGCTAATCCTCACAATTTCTTGTCACATTTCACTTAAGCTATGCTGGTATTTACATAACTTTATTGTAGTTCTAATTGTGAACTACGTAATACTAATGCTATTCTAGCAAACTTTCAGAAAATAATGATCACTGGTCTTCGCTAAAGCAGAAGAACAGGAAACAGTACCTTGATTGTCAAGTTTATGAAGATTAGGGAGGTTTCGAACCACAGTCATCCTGTATTTGTGAGGATTTGGACCACAGCATGGATTTTCAGACAACCACAATATCTTCAGCCTAGGTAGCTGCTTCAGATAATAAAGCTCCTGCAAGTTGGAAATATTGTTCTTCCTTAGGTAGAGCTCAGTCAGATTCAGACAATTTGTTAGTGGCTCCAAGGTGGATATGCTATTTGTACTGGGACAAAAATTTAACAGAAAAAAAAAAACACATTTTATTTCAACTTGTTTAACTTTACATTTATTTTTGTAGGCTTAATGAAAAATTATGTTATCACCAGGGCAACCAAATAATATGGACTATCTGGACCAAATGGGATCCATCCAAAGTTATTAAAAAGCGTTTCGGAAAGCCCTGCCAAAACTATTGGCAGATGTACAGGGGCGTAACTAGACGCCTCAGGGCCCGGGTGCGAGAATCTGTTAAGGGCCCCCCACCCCCTCCCAAAAAAACATGATTTTTACCCAACAATTTTTTTTCAACTAATTCAACAAATTCAATTTACATATTGAATCATAATCAAAGAAAAAGGGGCGCATGTACAAAGGGCATAATCCAGGGGTGTCCAAGTTTTTTCTGCAGTGGGCCACTTCATCAGAATTGTATACGTGCGCGGGCCGCACTCATTTTTCACTGTGACAAAAAATATGGCCTTTAATAAAATATGCAGATTAAAATAAAGTAAAATGACACAAAACCTTTACTCTTCCTCTCACTGATTTCTGGGCCTTGAAAGTTTTGCGACTACAAATTCAGGATTCCCTAGATTTATTCTAGGGATGAACTAAAATGAAAATTCTGGACCAAAACATTCAGGGTTCACTTAACCAAAACCGAAAATGACCCCCACCTTTAAAAATAATAATAAAAACTCACATGTTTAATAAAAGTAGGTAACACACAATTGGACAAAATTAGCAATATGACTTGGCATGATAGGAGTGTGATTGGTAACAGCAATCACACTCCTATCATACCCAGGCAACCAGTAAATGCTGGTACCTAGGCATGATGGGACTGTGCTCGCTGTGATTGCTGTTAGCAATCACACTCCTATCATGCCAAGTCAGCCAGTACATGCTGGTACAGGGTGGCTGTAAGTGATGTGCAGACCCCATACTGCTGGCAGCATCACTACACAAGGGGGGCAGCTAGCTAGGTTTCAGCATGTACTGGCTGACTTGGCATGATAGGAGTGTGATTGCTAACAGTAGTCACAGTCCCATCATGCCTAGGTTCCAGCACTTACACATCCATCCAGTAAATGCTGGAACCTAGACATTATGGGACTGTGATTGCTGTTAGCAATCACACTCCTATCATGCCAAGTCAGCCAGTACATGCTGGTACAGGGTGGCTGTAAGTGCAGACCCCATACTGCTGGCATTATCACTACACAAGGGGGGCAGCTGGCCAGGTTTCAGCATGTACTGGCTGACTTGGCATGATAGGAGTGTGATTGCTAACAGCAATCACAGTCCCATCATGCCTAGGTTCCAGCACTTACACATCCATGCTAACACACACACACACACACACACACACACATTTATTCTTATAATCATTAATTCACAGATTCATTCCCTCAATCACACACACTCATTCAAACACCCTCCCCACCCCCTTACCTGTACTGCAGCTCCCTCGATGCCGCTCACAAACTTCAGCAGGGGGCGCGGCTTCCCTCTGCCTTCTCTGCTAAAGCACAGAGGAAGTAGGAAGTCACGTGAACTCCGCTTCCTCTGTGCTGTCCAGAAGACCCTCCCACAAGTAAGTAGCAGGGCTTGAGGTGCGGCTCGTGTAAGATCGGTTGCCCTGGCTGCCGATCTTACGCGGGCCGCACCTCGAGGTCTCGCGGGCCGCATTTGGCCCGCGGGCCGCATGTTGGACGCCCCTGCCTTATTTAAAAAAAAACGTAAAAAAGATTTCGGGCGGCCCCTTGGCTTGGGCCCCCCTGCCGCCGGGGCCCGGTCGCAGTCGCGACCCCTGCGACCCCGGTAGATCCGCCACTGCAGATGTACTTAACCAGTGAGGAAATTAATGGAATCCATTGTAAAAGAAAACATTCTTAAATATCTGGATATACATGGTTTGAAAAATCAGAAACTGCATGGTTTTACTGAAGGGAGATCTTGACAAACTAATTTGTTTATTTGACTGGGTAACAAAAGAATAGAGCGGGGAGAAACAGTAGATTTAGTCTATTTGGATTTTAGAAAGGCATTTGACACTGTCACTCATAGAATACTTGTAAATAGACTGTAGCATTCGGGTTTGGATGTTAAAACAGTTAAATGGATAAGTCAATGGTTGAGTGATGAGACCAAAGGTTGTATATTCAGTGGAATATCTTGTTACTAGTGGGGTACCTCAGGGATCTTCATGCTAAATGATGTCTTTTTGCAGATGATACAAAGGTCCGCAAAGAGGGTAGACATCCCTGGTGGAATAGAAGCCATATGGCAAGTAATTTATGTAAATTAGAAGAATGGGTGAATATGTAGCAGCTGCAGTTTAATGTTGATAAATGTAAAATGATGCATGTGGGACATTAAATCTCAAGGCTCCTTATAGCATTGCGGACACTGTTCTGTCAGTGAGTGCAATAAAGAGTTGAAAAAAACAAGCCGGGTGTTGGATGCATAGCAAGACGCAATAGTAGCAGGAGGATGGAGGTGGTTTTGCCACTTTACAGAATTCTGGTTTGACATCACCTAGAGTATTGTGTACAGTTCTAGAGACCCCATCTTCAGAAGGATATTGACATTTTGGAGACAGTTCAGAGGAGGGCTACCAAAATGATGAATGGTTTGCAAGACACAAATTATCAGGAAGGACTAAGGGAACTGAATATGTATAGCTTTAGGGGGGGAGCATTATAAACATTTAAATTGATTTTAAAAAGTACAGGAGTTTACTTCAAAGGAGGAGGAATGTTAAAATGAGGTCAAAATCTAAAATTACAGTCAGCAGTTTAGATATAATGTGAGGAAGTTTTACTTTAATGAGAGGGTGGTAGGTAAATGGAAAAGGCTTCCATCAGCTGTGGTAGATAAATTAATAATATAGTAAGGGAATTTAAACATGCATGAAGCTATGCTGAATCTTGAACAAGATCAAGGACTGTTTAGAATCAGAGTCTTACATCAGGAAAAATGGGCAGACTAGAAGGGCCGAATGAGCAATAACCTTAATACCGCTCTCCAGAACCACATTTCAATGCATTGTAGATGATGTTACCATCAGTGCTTTCTTCTACTTCATAAATTTGACGTAAATTATGTTGACCAACATTAAACTATTAAAGGAATAACGTACCTTAATGTTATTACTTCAATGTTTGGAAGTTCATGACATATTGAAATCTAAGATAGAAAAAAGTAGGATTATACACATTAATAGTTTTTAATAATTAATACGTTTTAACTCTATTAGCATCTACAACATAAAAAGAGTAGTTTGATTGGCCGGGACATTGTCCTGCAACGGGATTTTATGTCCTGGGCAGCATGAATTTGAGACAATGAGAGCTCTGAGTATTCAGGCAATCAGGAAATACATTTCAAGTCTCCTGAGTTCAGAAGCCTCTTCTTTCTTTACACAAGCTTGGTGTAAACTGCAGCCACTGTGTGACTGTGTGTGATGTCTGGTAATAGACGAGTTATTTGTCTGAAACTGCTCATATATGTTAAGCAGTTCATTCTCTGAAATTACTTATACCTGGTAATAGAGGGTTCAATTGTCTGAAACTGATCATGTCTATATGTATATTATTTAATCTGAAATCAACATGGTTCCCAAGGCTTCCTAATAATTTATATAATATAAAATGTGCGTGGGTGATAGTGTGTGCATATGTGAATCAGCGTGTATACACCTGTGTGTAGTCTCATCCACTCTATACTTTTGTCCCTGAATGTGGTGTATGTTGATGCCTACCTAAAGTAAAGGTATAATGCAGGACAAAAAAAAAGTCTAAAAATAATGCTGATTATCACACTAAACCTTGATTTAACTTGTTCCATAGCATATCATCCTTAAAACTGAAGTTTTGGCTGGAAATGCAGGTATCTGTGCTTCAATGAAGAGATCACAGACCTATACATTATAAATATTTTGAGGGTAAATAGATCCCCTCTATAACCACCAATAATATTACAATATTAGCATTCAGAAAGAGTACTCTATAAATACCTGGTACTCTATAAATAAAATGCAATTGCAACTCTCCCTCTGTGCATAGCTATTAGCAGTACATTTATATGTTTAATGTGGAAAGGCTGATGTACCACTTACTAGGTGAAACTTATCAATTATAAGGACGTTATTCCAAAGGGTTTACTCACTAAATAGTGAATAGCATATGAGTTGATCCTGGATTGCTCCCTCATAAGCATCCAATTATTTAGGCTTAATTATTAGGCTTACAGGTAAACACAGAGATCTATACCAAAAGAAGCAGGAACATTTGCTTTTTGTCATACCGGATGGAAGTTCTAACAATGATAGAGCTGCTTTATGGCGATCCTACGCCAAGCTATGTCAAGATACTAAATATAAAAAAAAAAACAAAAAAAAAAAACTTACATCTGTTAGACGACTTCCCCTAAATGTAAAGAAAAAAGAATCATATCAGTCAAGTTAACATTTCAGTAAAGTTTTATAACAAAAAAACAAACAATACAATAATTTCAAATTTTTTCGGTTCAAGAAACACATTTATGGTTGCATTCTGTTACCGTATCCCATTCCCTAGAAAACAATGAAAAGATCTAGGTACTGACCTACTATGAATCGCTATCTCACTTGTGCCCCAAATCCGTATAGCCAATGATCTCATATATATTATATATATACATATATATATACATACACACATACATACATACATACATACATATATATATATACATACACATATATACACACACACACACACACACAATTTATATCATAAAATTGTGAGTTCAGAGTCTAATGCTACAAATGGAAACATTTGGTTATGTTATATTGATGTTCTATGCAATGCCACAGGGAATGTGTAATATTAAGCTTGCGAGCAGGGCTCTCTCCACCAAATGTATCGGTTTGTCTTAGTCTGTCAATTCTTGTCTTGTCATATCCCTTGAATTTATGTATTGTATTAAGCGCTGCGTAAACTGTTGGCGCTATATAAATAAAGGATAATAATAATAATAATATTAAGTGGCAGTACTGCTGCTGTGACCACAAAGTTGCTAACAGATTATATGTTAATTCATTAACAAGAGAATAATTTAAGCATAAAGGTATTGCAAAAATAAAACAATATAAAAATATTTGGAAAATGTTCGTCTGCGTGTTTTTGCTTTAAAAGATCTCCAAAATTACTGATGAACAATAATACTTAAATAATAATAATTAAATATGACTGTCTAAAATGCTATGTTTATTGGAAAACATTACTGATTTATTATTTTAGGCTAATTTAATGTCGGCTGATGTATTTTTGGTATGATTAACTGGTATTTATTAATGGAGACTCTTCTCCTTACAAGCACTCACCAGCAGTTCAGCTTCCTAACGCTGTCCAGCTCCGATGCTTTGGCCCTGGACAGTACCTGCTTCCGTGTTAACTTCATCCTCATGTGGCAGCAGGAGACCGGGTGATAACTACAGGCCTCGGTCTTAGGCGCTCCGTATCCAGGGCTCAGGGATTCAGCGGCGTCTGCACGGTTTGTCGCTAAGGCACTATTTGCGGTGCAAGCCTCGTTTTGAGAGTGACTGCCTGAAGTCGGCGATGAGATCATTAAAAAGGACGTGCAAGTAGCTCGGTCTTTTAGTAAAGATGGAGAGTTGATACTTTTTCTTGTAATAATAAATATTTGGGAATTCGTGTCACCCCAGACGATCTCTGCCTCATATGTATGAAAAAGAACGGAGGGCAGTAAACGCGCTGCGCAGTAATTGTAACCAGGCCCTATAGAATAATGGTAGGGTCCTGGCGGTAGCTGATGTGTTATATCATAACTTCCAACGCTCCACCTTTTTCTTCACTTCTTGCTTAAAAAATTTTTTTAATTTGAATTTTAATTCATTCATTCATTCATTCATTTTAGAATGAGCCTTTATATGTTATCAACTTCCCTTTATTTAGTCATTAGCAATTGTTTTTAATAATAATAATAATACATGCATATACTTTATTTGTTTGTTTTGGCATTTAAACAAACACACCTATCCTCAACAACATAACAATGGTTATAAACAAATACATCCATTAAAATCACATAAATCTTCTGATGGCTACTTCCAGCAGGATACTGCACCATGTCACAAAGCTCACATCATCTCAAACGGGTTCCTTGAACATGACGATGAGGTCACTGTACTCCAATGGCCTCTGCAGTCACCATATCTCAATCCAATAGAGCACCTTTGGGATGTGGTGGAACGGGAGATTTGCATCATGGGTGTGCAGCCAACAAATCTGCAGCAACTGCGGGATGCTGTCATGTCCATATGGACCAAAATCTCTGAGGAATGTTTCAGCACCTTGTAGAAAGTATGCCACGAAGAATGAAGGCAATTCTGTAGGCAAAATGGGGTCCAACCCTGTACTAACAATGTGTACCTCATAAAGTGCTCTTCAGAGCAGACCACTGCTCTCTTTGCTGGTTCACTTTCAGGCCCTTTGGCTTCTTCTTCCTTTCACTCCCCTGCAATGGATCAAATATATGAGATTGGCCACCATTAAAATCACAGTATTTAATAAAGTGCAAAAGAATAAAAAGTCCTTACATGAATAAAAGCCCAATGGACCTGTTTAAATTTCCTACTGTATTTATATAATTACAGACTGTGGTGTATGTTACAACAGGGGCCATAGTCTGCCCACACATGCTGGCATGGTTCTGATGTCTAGGAGAACAATAAAAATCATTTGATTACCAACTTTAAGCTTTAGTAAGGTTATGAAATAAGCGTATTTGTTTTGTGGGATCCCTCCCTCTACTTATATCAAGATGATTTTCTTATTGAACATAGCAAAAGACTGCCTTAAGTGTTCTGGCACCCTGTGTGGACTACTCCTCTGGCACCCCCTTCTCACTAACCCCCTTCTCACTACCTCCTACCCCCTCTGCCCCTTCTCACTACCCCCCTCCCTCTGCCCCTTCTCACTACCCCCTCTGCCCCTTCTCACTATCCCCCCTTCTGCCCCTTCTCACTATCCCCCCCTCTGCCCCTTCTCACTATGCCCCTTCTCACTATGCCCCCCCACCCCTTCTAACTATCTACTCCCTCTCCCCACTTCTCATTATCCTCACTTACCTTGTTGCCAGAGTCTACCCGCTCTGCCACGGTGCCAGCATTTCATGTTGAGCGCCGGAATATGATGTCATATTCCGGCGCTCAACATGAAATGCCGGCACCGCGACAGAGTCACGGAGAGTGAGGGGCGCTGAGCGGTTGTGGAAAACTTCGGCGCCCCTGCCCGGGACTTCAATTAAAGCATCGGTTTTTTTTTTACTTTATTTCACATGAAGGATGTTAAATAAAGTTTTTTTTTTAAAACCCCGATGTTTTAATTTAAGTCCCGGCAGGCGCCCCTGCTGCCATGGATAAAAGGTACCGCTCATTTTCAGCATTGAGCCCTCTATTCTGTATGTGGAAGTGGGAGAATGTAATTGTATCATTTAGACACAAGATGTCAGGATTTGCACATAGTCCACATGAAAATGCAGCAATCTCTTCTCTATAGTCTTTGGGAATAATATTGTAAAGTATAATTTAAAATAGAAGTTTAGAATGTTTCCATTACCATGATTAATATTAATACAATTAGAAACCTTATCTTGATCCCTACATGCAGCAGCCACATTTACCCATTTGCAACTTATGTATCGTACTGGAACATCTATAGGGTACTTAAGAAACTATGTTTACAAAATAAGTATACCTGTATTTTAAGTGACATTTCTCAAAAACATGTTAACATCTATATATGTGTTAATCTCATCAAAATGCAGGATTATAATAATATTTTTTTATTTAACAGAGACATTTGGTTACTGGAAAGATTGAAATTATAAATATCAAAGGATTTAGAATATTGTCCTTTTCATTTTTAATATTTTGAATATACCACAATATTTTTGGCTTTTTTACGTTATTTCAGTTCTCTGTCAGTATATGGTGTAAATCTATTTATTATTCCCCATCTTAGACTGTTGTGCAATTTATTTTCTATGTGAATTATGTATAGTGAGAATTTTCTCATAGTCATTTTTGGATATCCTTTTCATGAATTTCTTTTCGGCAAAATATCAGCTATTAATATATTATTTACTTTGCTTCGATGTTGGACATTTTTTTTTCTCTTACCACAGAATTTTATAATTTTATAATTCATATGATCTCATAATAACTTTCAATTTGTGTTTGTAGTTGAGAATTATATCTTCTTTAAACACATCCTCCTTGCTAAATTGTACTTATCCTTGGCCTTTACCAATCTCATTGCTAATATTTTCTGTTATCTTATATTTTACATTTATGATTAATGTCATTAGTTCTACTGTGCATGGATAAGTGGTAATAAATTCAGATTATCCAGATCATTCAGACCAAAAGCTGGTTTGATCTCTTCATATTAATATTTTCTAAAGGTAACAACTTTCCACTTATCTTTTAACTCTTTCTGTACTATATATTGTAATTTCATATATTTGTATTATCTGGCATATGATCCATATGTTGCTCTCCAAACATTTATATCAATTGTTCGATCATTTCTAATAACCACTATGATGTATATGTAGAACAAGGGTAGCTGCTATCATTATAATAAGAAGGATAAATACCGTATTGGCTCAAATATAGGCCGTACCTGAATATAGGTCGCACCCTTAAAGTTTGGTGCTATTTGAAAGAAAAAATATTTTTAAGGAAAAAATACACATTAGTGGAACAGTATTTTATCTAATGAACAAGCATACATGTATTTTAACATTTTTGTCAGCATATGTCATATACAAACAGAAAACCAATAGCCATTTTAAGGTCTTCCCTTAATTCATAATGCACCTTACTTATAGATATGCCCCTCTGCCCCCAGATATGTCACTCTGTGCCCCAGATATGCCACTCTGTGCCACAGATATGCTTTATAACCCCTGATATGCCACTCTGCCCCCCAGATATGCTTTATAACACTTGAAATGCCACTCTGTCCCTGAGATATGCTTTATAACCCCTGATATGCACCTTTGCCTCCCAGATATGTCACTCTGCCCCTAATGTGCTTTATAACCCCTGATATGCTTTATGCCCCTCGATATGCCACTCTGACCCCCCAGATATGCTTTATGCCCCCTAGAAATACTCACCTGCCCCCCAGATATGCTTTATACCCCTAGAAGTGCCACTCTGCCCCCCTGATATGCCACTGTGCTTCCTAGAAGTGCCACTCCCCCCCACTTACCAATGCACCCCAAAAAATATAACTATTTTTAATTTATTTTCATTTAGAAGCACAGATTAACAACAAAGAGCCACTTATTTTATGTAAACCTAATCAGTCACAGTTATGCCTCTCAGGTTTTGTCTGTCTATTAACCATCAGTGATGATTCTCCCACTGTGGTAGAGGGTTCTGTTCAAATGGGACGTGTATTAAAAGAAAAAAATACTGTATTTGCTCGAATATAAGATAGGGGGTTTTTTTCACAGAAAACACTCCACTCGTCTTATATTCAAGGTCGTCTCAAAATCAGTCCTCAAATAGAGGTCTAACTATAAGACTAAAATCCAGATCCCCGCTGCGCTGCAGGGGACCTGGATCCTCCTCTCTGGCAGCCGGTGAACATCTGCACGATGCGCAGAGACAACCCCCGCTGCTGCTGTCACTTCCTCTGGGGCTTTTATGACTGAGCGCCGGCATGACATCACCTTTTGGTGCTACATCATAGAAGCCCCAGCAGAAGTGCCAGGCAGAAGCGCAGGTTTTGTCCGCACATACCACAGACATTCACCTTCTGCCAGAGAAGATGATCCCCCGCAGCACTGCAGGGCACCTATATGCTCCTCTCTGGTAGCCGATGATTGTCTGCGTGTACCGCATGCATGCATTTTTCTCAATAGTATTTATTAAATATGAAAAAATAGTTTACATGTGAATTAGTGTTTATTAGTAAACCATCTTTCCTATAGGGTAGTCTTATATTCATGAAAAGAAACAATAAATAACCATGCAGATGTCAGTCCCCAGTGGCTCTGTGTACTTTCTCCTTCCGACGCCGCGTCCGATGATGTCAGCACATACCAACCAGTCTTTTCATTTTTTTTGTCACTAAATCAGTGATGCGGTCTGGCTTTATAACACGCAGTACCGGCACATTTGTGTTTATTATTGCTTTCTTTTATACCAGCCCATCACTTTATTAGTTTTTTTTTGTAGTCTTATATTTAGGCTTTTTCTTTTTTTCCTAAATTAATATTCACATTCGGGGGTTGTCTTTTAATCAGGGTCATCTTATAATTGAGCAAATACAGTACATGTCGATATATTCTCATACTAGGGCCAGTAAATATTTCACTTGCCCATCTTTATCAGACAAATAACCAGTATCTTTGTAATAATAACAAAGGCTGTTTGGTAGTTGATGGGATAATACTCCTGATCTAATTATGTTTCTGTGTATAAATATCTGTTCTGTTGTCAATAAACCTAGTTCTGTTTGCACCCTACACTATGTCTCGAATAGTGCTTGTGTGAAAACAAATGGTTAATCCCTTGAGCAATTGAGCTTTCAGCGGCAAGGAAGATTTCTACAGCAGAGCTACTCAGTTGGAGTACGGGTCTTTGTCACAGCACTCACACACTGAATGGGCACAAAGGTGGCACTCACAAGCTGAATGGAGACAATGGTGGCACTCACAAACTGAATGTGGCAATGGTGACACTCACAAGCTGGATGGGCACAATGGAGGCACTGTGGGACTCCTGCTTCTGCACCTCACAAGATGGCAAAATCACCACACAAACAAAATAAAAGAGGAAAAAAATTTACCATAAACGTGTGTTTATCCTCTTGGCTCTGCATGCACCAGGCAGTTATAGCACTGCTGCCTCCTTGCCAATAATGGGTGGTCACTTGATCTATACTTGACCGTGCATCTAAAAGAATCCAATATCTTCAGGGGTAACAGAATGTGAAAAGTGCAGCCTGGCATGTAAGTAACTATCACAATGGATCCAAATGGGCAATATGACTAGCTTGCTCTAATGCCGATTGCCTTATACAGGCTGACAACTACCCAGGTGTCTGGGATTTTTTGAGCCCTGGCTTAACTTGATTGACCACTAAACTTCTTAGTGAATAGACCCCAACAGCAAAAAAAAGGCAAATCAGAAGCCAAATCTTAATTCCTATAACCCATCTAAGATAAACATTAATTCTATTTTTTGTGGTACACCATTTCTTTTTTATTGTATTTCTGGTGGTGAATGTTGTAGCTTTGTCATTACATTAAGTATTCTTATACTATGAAGAAGCACTGAGCCAAAAAAGCTAAGTCACTGTGACACATGCTTTCTTTCTTTCAAGCTATTGAAGGTGAATTAACTGCATATTGCAGGATAAGCTATAGATAAGGATAGGGCATTGTTTGTCCTATACAGAGTAAATATTTAAACAGAAATTATGTAGTGGAGAGAAGGAGGTCATGTTTTCTGAGGGTGCTTACAAAGTATGTTCTCCTTCCTAAGACGGATGGAAATGGGAGGACTGGGTCTATAAGCACATATACTTGGAAACATGATAATTTTAATTTACTAGGTTACTGTGTTACTAAGTACTGAAAGTGGAAGCATTTATGCTAGATTTACTTCTGGCAAATATGAAATAAACTATGCAGTAAAAACAAGAGACACAGAGAATCCATATTTTCCACTTACCAACATTTTTTTTAATATTATTCTCTGGCGTTGTTGACAAATACCATGTGAATTTCTCATGTTTTTATATATGGATTGGTAAATATTGCGGCAGTTTAGCCTTTTTAATGCGCCGGGGGTCAGGGCACACTTTATCTAGGGAAACCTAAATAATTGTTTGAAGACAAGTTAAGCTATTTGCAAGCGGCTACTCATCTTGTTGCCGGTTTTCATAAGTAAGGAAACAGCCAGGGACGTTCCTGTAGACCTCCTGATTTCTGTTACACTGGTGGAAGATGTAGGATCTGATACTGAAACCACCACCTAGGACACCGACAGAGTCAGGATGGACACCCAGCATTTCCAGGACTATTATCAAACAAACAAAAGATTCAGCTGTCCTCAACCACCTCAAGAGTAATGCCCTAGGGGTTGGAGCCGTCATGATGGTGGACATTGTTATTGTTGATTGCTGAGGAGAAAGGGCAAGAGAAACACTATAGCTCTTGTATGAACCGAGGTACAAACCAACAGCGCCCAATCCACTTCAGTAGATCGAAGTACAGATGTGTAGGATATGAGAACCCCACAAAAGTCAGTTATGCTGGCATGTGGGATGCCAGAACCCTATCCATAGAGGCAGTATGCTGGGTGCCTCATCCCCAACAGCAGTCAGAACTGAAAATACTTTACTAGTCAGAACTGAACCTTACGAAAAATTACTGCAGTTTTTTCTGAAGTAATACTGCAGTTTTTTGGACATGAAAAAACAGCAATACTGCACTTTTACTGCAGTATTACTGCACATTTACTGCACTTTTACTGCAGTATTACTGCACATTTACTGCACTTTTTTTTTTATACTGCAAACCTACAGTTGTACTTCAAAGTACTGTAGCTTTATTGCATTTGTACTTCCGTACAAAAATAACTGCAGTACAACTGCAGTACAGTGAAGTACAAATGCAGTAAAAGTGCAGTAAATGTGCAGTAATACTGCAGTAAAAGTGCAGTATTGCAGTTTTTTCATGTCCAAAAAACTGCAGTATTACTTCAGAAAAACTGCAGTATTTTTGGGTACTTTACTTTTTAAGAGTACTAGTACATAAAATAGCCTTTGTCCTTAAGGTGTTAAAGTAATAAATGCCTTCCCCATTGCTCACAGCTGTACTAATCACCATATTCCTTTTCTGTTACAGACAGAGACCTAAACCCAAAGGTCAAAGCAGATTATTATGCCTTCCTAATTGAAAGACTTGTTTCCGTATGAAGGAGATTGCCTGTTGCAATTTTGTGACAAAATGTAGTGTTTGTTAAAAAAATACAGCGCCTGATTTGCTATTTTTCGTTAATTTGTATGACTGTTCGAAAACGAGGAAGGACCCAAATGAAACGAACAAAAAATGAAACAGGGAGCTCCAAATTTTAATTTGCATTTTGTTTTTTCGCACTCACACTCTCTCTCACACTCTCTCTCACACTCTCACAACTACAGGAAACAAAAATATTTTAAATAAAAGCTACAAGTCACTTTGTATTATGGCATCTTGTTTTAGGAAGGAAGATGGAGATGTGTTCGGAAACATAATAAGTTTGATTTTTAAAGGAACTATAACATTTAAGCACTAGTGCGCCAGAGGAAAGTGTAGTGCATTTGTCTTTATTCTAAAAGACAAAGAATACGTATTAAAGCATTAATAATTTTTTGTTTGTAGTTTTGGCATGCAAAATATGATCACTGTAAATAAAAGAGAACAGAGGCCAGGAGAACAAATCGTTTCTGTACCTGGCAGCAAACAAACTGTGCTTTACCTTTGCTTCTTTCAAAATCTCTGCAAGTAACTTGGCATAAAAAGAAGAAAATTAATAATAATAATAGTAATAATACATATATATACTGCATATATACGCGCATTACCATTTTAGATCACTTTTTTCGTGAAAACATTTCCAGCTGTGCTAAAGTGTATTGCTAAGCCTTGGGAATTATTTTACATTGTAGCTATACTATACAGGCTATACTTCCTCTTAGCAAATATGCACATACAGATGGCCCTGCCTATAAAAGTCACATGACTAAGATGATGTCCATAAAACGGTGAAATCACACACACAGCGAGATTACAACAGCCAGAGAGCACAGAGACTGCAAAAAACAAGGGACTCGGTTACAACAAGCATCAAGAAACATGGATTTCCTCCCAAACATCTCTGCAGGAACTTGGATCCTTCTTATTCTTTTCCTGGCTCTCTTAGCTATGTAAGCAAACTCTTGTTTGTATTATGCTTTGTTCGTGGTGGGTATTAACCCTTATTAGTTGTTACCTACAGCCCTTAAAACAAAGGTGGTTTAATATAGACTATAGAATTTAGATGTTGGTCACTGGGTTTGATTTTCCATAGTCTTACTTCCTATCGCTGCGGCTGCTAGAGTTGTATTAGTATTGTGATGCATTATTATTATTATTATTATTATTATTATTATTATGTTTTATTTGACAAAAGTAGAATTAGCCGAACATACTAAGGCGATACATTAGGTAAGGAGGGTCCTGCTCGCAAGCTAACATGTAATTTTTATTGGTTGGCAGTAGCTTGTCAAGAAAATACATAATGTCAGAAGAAGAAGAAAATATTGTTAATTTCTAATATTGGTTTTAGGTCTTGCACAACCATTTTAGTGATCAGCACAAATTGGGGCGCATGTACTTGGAAAAAAAGTATTGTTATCACTGTTTATTGTTGTCACTTTTTTTTTTCAAGTACACGCGCCCCAAGTTGTGTTGATCAGTAAATGCTTTGTTTAGTTCCCAGTAATGCTTAGCGTGTCTGATTTGTCTACAAAAATGGTTACCTCCAAACTTTGTTAAAAAATAATGTGTATCTTAATCATAGGTTACTATAACTTTTTAAAAGTCTTATATTCATAATTTCTTTTTCCTTAGTTACGGGATCTGGCCATACCGATTTTTCAAAAAGTATGGGATTCCAGGACCTAAACCATTGCCTTTTATTGGGACCTTTCTTGAAAACAAGCAGGTAGGTGATAGGTACATTATCTCCAGTTAACATGTCTTCTCTTATTGATGTATCTTAAATAGTAGACAGGGGGAAATTGTGGTAGCCTGCCTATTTAGATCCAGGATAGCAAAGGTTTGCCTGTCATAATCTATATATCTTTAAGAGGTGATTTTTTTTTTATTATAGATATTACAAAAAGTCTTAATGAAAACATGTATGGGATAGCATAAAGCTATCTTTAATCTAAGACAAGGCCAAGCACTCACCTTTAGGAAAAATGGGCGCACTGCCATTAACTACTATGCGTCTATGGGAAGCTTTCTTGGTAATATAAGCAGGATCTATGGATTCTTGACATTTTGTTTACTTATTTTTTACTTTTTATTTATTTGTTTTTCATAGAGAAACAATTTTACCTCCTCACTGTGATAACCATGGATACTCTAAAGAGCCTTTGTATTGTATTATAATTATTATATTGTTGCATTCCTGTTTGAGAACATTATCCTTAGATAACCTCTAGTATCCACCCTCTATGTAAACAGAGACTTATTTACCATAGTAACCACAGTTACAAAAAAAAGTACCTTCATGTTCACAGATAATCTATGTGACCAAACTCCTAGTTACATTGTTCATAAGGTTGAAAAAAGACCTAAGTTCATCAAGTTCAACCCTTCTACCTAACCTTCCTATTCTTGATCCAAAAAGGCAAAAAAAACCCCATAATTAAGCTAATTCGAATTCTGCCATGTAGTTGTAAGGGATATTGTAACCAAACAACAATGTAACCTTTCATACTTATTTGAAATAAAGACAAACACTCTCAATTTGGAATAAACAGGCCGTGTACTTTTATTTAGCTTAACAAACATCACATACTTTAAAGAAACTCTTGGCCCAAACCCAGAGTCTCACCTCCAAATAATTTAACCCAATAAATATATATACAAAGCCATCTGCCCTAAAAGCCAGAAGGCAGACACCATTTCACCAGTCCATCCCAATAAGGGACAACTTTAACCCCAACAAAAGCACACGACAGATATATAAAATATTGCATTTTTTGGGGGGGGGGTTCTCAAGAAGCAGTTCCATCTTCCGCCGGCGGCTCTCCTGCACAGCCGAAAATACCAGCCTTGACAGGTAAGTACCAACAGCTTAGCAGTTCGCCTTGTGGCATGAACGCTAACACTACCACCCCTTCTATTTATAGCGCAAATTCACGACTTTTGCACGGCTCAAGGTGCTTCAGAAGTGTCCTCGAGGCAAAGGCGGCAAACTTCTAGGTTATATAACTCAGGCTATTTTTTTTTTTTTAAAACAACTGTCTGAACTTTTGAACCATGTCTATAATCAATAGCTGACCTCTGTGTGAATCCAATCTCCTATCCCCACAACTACATGCCGCCCCGCGCTATTTAGGCAGCAGGGCTCTTCAATTCTGACTACAAGAGGCAATCGGATTTCTACTTGGATCAAGAAGCTCTAAAATATTAATGTTATTCTATTTATAGCCCTGTATTTCATGCCTTTCTAAAAAAAAAAAAGTGTATCTGTCTGCAATGCTACTATGGTTAAAGATAATATGCATATTTTGCCCATACGCTAATTAAAAAGCCTGCTAAAACACTTTGTTTAAATAAAAAGGAACACTTTTATAATATACTGTCTTTTTAATGTGAAAGCGATTTTTCGTATTACTACAGTCTAAAGTCTGGTAACTAAGTTAGTGTTTGCTTTGGATAGGGTTTAGCGACCAGGTTTCTAATAATAAACCTAAGCAGGGTAGGACTGGCTCATTCATACACACTCATGTTTATAAACATATACTCTTACTAACACATATACAGTCATATTAACACTGACACACACTTATTCATACACACTCACACACACACACATACACTAATTAACATACTCATTCTAACACACACTTGCTTTATGATCACACCCTTACCTTGTTTGGAGCCTTCTTTATTGCTGCTCGTATACACTGTGTGAGCAGCTCTGCTGTTTTGTGGGGTCACGTAACATCACGTTATGGGACCCAACTGTGTTGCCACTTCTGCGACTTGGACTGGCCCAGTCCTCAAGTGTACTTTTTTCTGCTGCTCTTGAAGCCAGTTTCACTTAAAAAACTAAGCCCAAACTGAATGCAGTCAGTTCACATGTACGAGCATTATCTTCTGAAAATCAGCTTGTGTTGTATGGTGTAAACAGATCCTCTATACATTTACTTATTTTACCTTTTTGTGTTCAGCTCTTTTTCATCTTTAAGACATTTGAATTTTTACATTCCATAGGAATCCTTTATTTTTTGAGAACTTGCCACTGATCGTACATGCCTAGTATTTTTATTGTTATATTTGTTATGAAAACAGAATACTTTGCCAAATGGTGTTTCCTGATTACAGGTTGCATAAATGTACCTTCTTGTGTTTTTAGTATATGAGTAGGTATCTATAAAAGCATGGGACTGAAGATGAATTGTAGAATTGTAAGATGTGTACAAGAAAAATCTGTACAAAAATCTGTAAAAATGTGTGCAAGAAAAATCTAGTCTGCAGTTAACACTCCGGCATGTTTTTTGTTCAGGGTGTCTTTGAATTTGACATGGAATGTTTCAAGAAATATGGAAAAATATGGGGGTAAGTTCCTATTCAGTTATTACTGCTGCAATATTCAACATTTCTACTGCCTTTTTTAAAGAAATATATTTTTTTCAATATCATAGGAACGACTTTATTGGTTGCCAGCAGGGGCCTCATCTAGCATCAACCAATTGGTTGATGCCAGAGGAGGCCCCTGCAGGCGACCAATAGAGTCGCTTGTATGGCCTTTAACTTCTGACAGCGAACCTATGGATTTCCGCTCCCGTTAACCCCTGCGATGCTGCGTAGATGGGGAAGGGACGAGGGAGATTAGTAAATGAAGATGAACACGAAGATTCTTTGTGTTGTGTGTCTTCGTATATGTTTTGCCGCCTCCGTGTCCGTATGTTCGGTATTCGGGCTGAACAATGAAAACGCACCCTTCGTGTACATTTTCATGTTCGCACGAATACGAATGCACAAGTCTAGTATATAGTTCAAAGAGCCGACACTGATAGAACCCATAGCTAACTTTAAGGATGCCTCTGTGACAACCTCCCTAAGAAGTTACATTGAAGTTAGACACATTGCTAGAGTTGTGCACTTATTCATCTGATGAGCAGTTGAAGTCTTCCTATCAATGACCTGGGTTGTTAAACTGGGCCAGTTCTGGAATAGTTCCAGATACCGCTTCTTCTTTGGTAAAACATACACAGTGATACGCCTAACATGCTCCCCTGCATAGGAACCTTCCATGACAAGAAGGCTGCTGCAGGTCAATTCACAAACATCCACCATATTAGAATAGTGCCACCCGTGAATTTATGGTTGTTGTCACCAGGCTAGAAATATATCACTCTCTGTCTAAATTATAAGAACAAAAAAATACAAAGCACATTCCTGATTTAAATATCACACTTTGAAAGGAAAGAAACGTTAGTGTTCCATGCCTCCAGAGATAATGCTTAATGTTCTTCAATAATGGTGAATATTAAAACTGATGCTATTAGTTGGGCACGTGCAAGACATTAGTTATCACATCAATCCACTGGCTGGGTCCAGATGCTTGTTCCACAGATTTATCTAGGTGTCTAACATGTCTCAGACGGGTTTAAAGGTAGGACCAGATTAGGACCAGGTAGGACCAGATTAGCCTTGGCATTGGAGGTACTGCTTTCTTACCTTGACAGGAGCTGTCCTTCTCATTCTTCCTTTTATTTAGCTTACTGTAAGACTGTGACCTTCTGCATCTACAGTTGTACCGTCTAAATATACAGAGCTCTGGATTTCTTTTAAGCAATCTGTAGTTATACAGTTTATATAATAAAAAGACACATTAAACTGATGTTACTTTTAAAACTAACTCTGAACATATGCTGAAACATTCTAATGCACCGGTTTAATTTTAATGTGTAGGGCCACATGCCCCAAGGATGCATGTTGTCGGACATCCCCAAACTTGTGATTTGTTTTTTATATTTTCGTTACAGTCCGTTTTGCATTTTACTGTGTGCATTGTTTAGTCAGTTTAGTTGGCAAATTAGACTTCTGGTTGCAGGGCTGTAGGAAGGGTGAGGCGAGAGAGGCACTCGCCTCAGGCGCAGCTGCGAGGGGGGTGCATAGCTGCCCGATCAGCAGCCTGCAGGGCTGGTTGGGGACATCACAATCCCCTTCTACCCGGCCCAGCATTAGGGAGCGTCATCCCCTCACTCTTTATCAATAGCCGGCGCATAGTGATTAAGGAGCACTAGAGCAGGGGCTTGGAGTGACAGACTTCGTGCTCCCACGAAAGGATATAGGATGGAGGATGATAAAGAGAAAGGTAAGATATGGGGAGAAATGGGTGTAAGGGGAGTGTATGTGTATATATACAGTATATGTGTATTTGTGAGCTTGTGTGTGTGTGTATGGGCAGGTGTGTGTTAGAGCAGAATTTTGAGCATATTTCTATGTTAACACTTCAGAGCTGCAGCATGGTTCCCTGTGTAATTTTCTTTCCAGCTTTGCAGGACAATGATACTCATGTAGCCAGACTCCACACAGTTCCATTCCACATGTCAAACCTTCTTTAGAATAAGTGTTTTTGTGTGTTTGTAAGTGCATATGTGTGTATGCAATGGCAATATATGTGTATATGCGTGTTAAAGAACAGGTGTGTGTAAGGGCAGTGTATGTGTATATGTGTATTAATGTGTGTAAAGGCAGCATGTATGGGTAGGTGTGTGTAAGGGCAATGTGTATGGTCAGGTGTGTGTAAGAGCAGTGTAGGTATATGTGTGTTTGTAAGCTGTTGTGTGTATCTGTATGTGCATATGTGTGTAAAGGTAGCGGTGTGTAAGGGCAGTGTATGTGTATATGTGTGTTTATTGTCAGGTGTGTATAAAGGCAGCATGTATGGGTAGGTGTGTGTAAGGGCAATGTGTATGGTCAGGTGTGTGTAAGAGCAGTTTAGGTATATGTGTGTTTGTAAACTGTTGTGTGTATCTGTATGTGCATATGTGTGTAAAGGTAGCGGTGTGTAAGGGCAGTGTATGTGTATATGTGTGTTTATGGGCAGGTATGTGTAAAAGCAGTGTAAATAAAATAACCTCTGTAAAAAAAAGAAGTGTGGGGCACAATTTTCCTTTCTTGTCTCGGGTGAAACAAAAGTTTCTAGCTACAGCTCTGTCTGGTTGTCTGTACAGAAACCAGGAAGGACTTCTACTAAAGTCACTAAAGCAGCTGGATTTATCATAGCAAATATCAGTGGTCAGATAGCATACACATGACTACATGTACCTTGTCACAGTAACCAGAATGGAAGTTCTACTGATCATGTGCACTAACCATTTTTTGGCATTCCCCTTACTTTCACTAAAAGCAGATGGGCAGAAGTTAAATGAGACATAAGTTAAATTCCAATAACTAATGAATACTGGCTTTTATTTTCATCCAGCAAAATGCAAAATGGTCTCCAATATGAATTAAACACAAAAATACAGCTGCAGTCATACATTACACTAATAATTGAGTACAATGGAATCTTTGGATTTCTTCCTCTATGCTGTATATAAACAAAGAGGAGGACTACATTCAGTGAGTAAGTCACCAGATGATTTTTCATTTTCTTTTAATGAATTGAAATCACACGCATGTGGCTTCTGCAGCATGATAATGGGTTTGGCCAAAAAGTTATTATGTCAGGCGCAAGATATCTAATTTTTACAGAGCAAACATTATGAAAAGTTTCCTTATTGTATAATTACAAATTTTAGAAACAATCATTCCAAGGAATTCAAGATTAATCAAGGGATGCAATAAACTACAGCAGGGTTATTGCTAGGTTTACCTAGAGGTTCAACACCTTTTCTCAATTACCCTCTCCATCAAAATGTCGTACTAGTTCCCAGTGATATAACAAGGTTCGGTTAGAGAGGTGCAAGTGGAGATCAGAAAGGCAACAGAGTGAGATGTTTTCTACTAATGATAAATAATTTTGTCCCTTCTACAGTCACATCTTCCCCTCCAACCTGTTAGGGATATTAATGAGACAAAATAGGCAAAACCAATATTTTATCACACACGCAAAATAACGACGCTATCAATTATTGTGGGACCGCATCCACGATATTAATACAAAGAGATACCCTATATTTTATCTCCGATCCTAAATTCTTTCAGATCGCCGAAAATTATAATTCAAATTAGATATATATCACCACGATAGTCAATCATAAATATTATTTATTGTAAACACAATTTATAAAATATCTATATGATATCTATATGATATGATAAAACATGTCAAATTGAATCAGTTCCAAATACAGTATATTATCGAAAGTTATCAATATGAATTAGTACTTTATGAGTCTAACACACAATTAATTTCCATTCCACTCAGCAACCAAAATTGATAATAATCAGGGCAGTAATAAAAAGATCACTAACTCTATCTATATATTAGTTCTACTAATATGACAAAATAAGAGTATTAGTGAAGTTCCTAATAGATGCAAATGATGTCAAACTTCATCTACAGGTAAAAATACCTTTTACATTATTGTCATTATCACGGGTTATAAGCTGCAGTCTCACAAGCCGTCATATACAATAATGTCATATACTATTTCCCAGAAACAGGGAATTCTATATGAAGAAGACAAAATTCACCTCTATTCAGAATAATAAAACAATTATAATTACCACCACTTGTTGCTGTGATCCAACTGGTCCTTGTAGAAATGAATCCAGGTTCAGTGGCAAGAAATTAAGTGGGGAGAAATATAACTTTCTAAAAGTTATATAGGTTAGGACTCAAAGTAACTCTAAGAGTAAAATATGGTACCAGGATCTTCAGATTCCAATTCTCTGGGGTAAATTTGGTGAATGAGTCCGTCAAGATGTGTCTCTTTCAGGGTGCCTTTCTTTCAGGGTGCGATTTTAGGGTGAGTCTTTTCAATTATTAAAGACATAAGCTTTTAAAGACAGGGCTTATTATCATAGCCTCCACCTCTTGATTGGAATTATCCAATCATAACTGTGGGTTTTACCCATTATAATTAGGACTTCTACTCTACTATTCTAATTTACCTGTGAGAGACGCTCTGGTCTAAGAAATAACTTAAGACCATTACATATGCGTTTGGAATTTATCCATGGTCACCCTTATCTTAAGATGTTACCTCCTAGATAGTAAATCAGGTCTTTGTAGTCACCCATATCTCCAGATGTTGCCTCCTAGGTAGTAAATTAGGTTTTGGTGGTCTTACGACGTATCCCCCATTCCAATTTACATTCCTAAGGATATGTAGTGTCTACTCCTTAACTTTCTCATGGAAGATAACGTTAATTGGATCATATATACTGAAGCGTCTATATACATGAATACTTCTTTGTTCTCAATTATAGAGGGAACAAAGACAGAAAGAAATAATCATTATATGATTAAGTAAAATAAAATGGCTTTAACTCCATTTTGTGTTCATGTATAATACATATATAGAATACATGTTTTCCATCATAAAATATCTGACAAACCCCACACTTCTTCCACACAGTGACTAGAAAACAGAAGAATCGTAGGGGAATAATGCTGGCCCTTCAATACCTCTATGAAATGTAATCCATTCCCAACAAAACACGCACAACCAAGAAAAAATCAGAAGATATAGAATTTTTTATGTCAACCTAATTTAACATTTAGCTGCAGTAGCAGTGATGTCAGAAACAATTTGTGAATGTTTGAATCATAGGAAAGGATTTACCGAGTTACAAATATATAACAATTCAAATTGTTATATAGCAACTCAGACCTTCACGATTGGTAACTTCCTGCATTGTATATCTGTGGGTCTGAATGATGAGATTTGTTTGTTCTTGTTTTGACAGATTTTATGATGGACGGAAGCCAATACTTGCTGTGATGGATCCTGTAATCATAAAAGCAATCTTAGTCAAAGAGTGTTACACCCTCTTCACCAATCGAAGGGTATGTTACCGAATAAAATAACATCAGCAGAACCTCAAGTGTTGGTAATGTGTTATCTTTGCCAGGTTGTAAGGGCTGGGTTTCAATTACAGATACCAGATGCATGCCTAAACCACCACTATCGCAACTTCTCTCTATCAAAATGTTTGGTTGCCACATTTGGAGGGTTCAAGAACATTAACTGCCACAGCATCTTAATCAGATTCAGGTTAGGACTTTGACTAGGCCACTTCATAACAAAATGTTGTTTCTTTTGAGCCATTCAGAGGGGGGGCTCGCTAGTGTGCTTCGGTTCATTGTCCGAAGCACACAGGGCTCTGGTGTAAAAATTGCCCCAGGCCCCCCCCAACTTCACGAAGCAACATGTCCTGCAGCTTATCAGTGCCATCCTAACCCCCAAACACTCTGTCTGTCCTAACAGCTGCTCTGCATCATCATTGCCCCCAAACAGCTTTTCTGTGCCTTCTTTGCCCTTCAGGTAACAAGGCTCAGCTGAAATAAGTAATTAGTTATGGGTGCTCCAGAGACAGAAGGGTGGCCACTAGTGGTTGCAGGAGAACAGGAGGTAAATAATTATTGCGTAATCCAGGCTGAGTAGGGTGGAGCCTGACACACACACACAGTCCCACCCTCTCACACCACTTATATATACACATGTATGCTCACACGCAGTCATCACAAACACACAGTCAAGAGTAACACATACATCTCACACTACTTACACATACATTCTCACACACACATACACATCTATGCTAACACCCACTTACACATCCATGTACACTTATACATAGACATTCATGCTCACATACAATTATACATAGACATTCATGCTCACATAAATTAAAACATACATACCCTCGTCCGCCCATCCTTCCAGCAGTATGTAAGGAGGAACTGCAGGGTCACGTGATGTAACATAATGTGACCCAGTTGCATTCTTGTCTCCTCCTGCCGGTTCAAAATTGTTTAGAGAGGGCCCTTCCGACCTGGACCGGCTCAGTCCAGGTCGCATGGGCCCTTTGAACAATATTGAAATGGCAGGAGTAGGCAGGAAGCAGTGGTCATCCGGGCCCCTTAAACCCCTTAAATTACGCCACTCTCCTGCTGCATAGCCCAAGTGCACTTGAGGTATAGGTCACAAACTGATAACTGAACATTCTCCTTCAGGATTTTCTGGTAGAGAACAGAATTTATGATTCCATCAATTATGGCAAGTCACCCATAGCAGCCCCAGACCATCACACCACCATGTTTGACTGTTGGTATGATGTTCTTATTGCAGAATGCTATGTTAGCTTTATAGCAGATCTAACAGGACTCATTTGTTCACAGAATATTATTCTAAAAGTCTAGATGTTTTTGGCAAATGGGATGAGCCTTTGTGTTCTTTTTTGATAAGCAGTGGCTTTTGCCTTGTAATTCTCCCATGGATGTTATTTTAGCACAATCTCTTTCTTATTTTGGAATTGTGAACACTGACCTTACCTAAGGCGAATGAGTCCTGCAAGCCTTTACATGCTACCCTGGGGTCTTTTGTGACCTCCTGGATAAGTTGTTGATGCACTCTTGAAGAAATTTTGGTAGGTTGACCACTCCTTGAGAAGGTTGGCTGTTGTTCCACATTTTCTTAATTTGTAAATAATAACTCTCACCGTGGTTTGTCAGAGTTCCAGAGCCTTGGAAGTGGCTTTTTTAACTTTACAGACTGATTGATGTCAATGACTGTTCCTCATCTGTTCTTGAAATTAAAATATACAAATAATTCAAGTAAAAAATAAATGCATCTAGTATTATATTAGCTTGGTGTTAGTAAACAAATATACTTTCTATTTGCATTAGAACTTTGGGTTGAATGGTCCACTGAATTCTGCTGTTTCTATTGCTGAAGATGAGCAGTGGAAGAGAATACGTACAGTCTTGTCACCTACATTCACTAGTGGGAAACTAAAGAAGGTAAATGTTAAATTTAATGATAAAGGTAAAATTACATTTCTGCATAGAAATGGGGTACATATTTTTTAAAATCTAAAAAAGGGAGCATGAGATCTGAAAGAACTTGTTTTTAGAAACATTTCACTTGTGCAAAATAATCCATATATTCATTTTCACCCCTGTTTCAGATGTTTCCTTTAATAAAGCACTATGGAGACCTTTTAGTGCAGAACATCCAGAAAAAAAATTATAACAAAGAGCCTCTTAACATGAAGGAGTGAGTAAATATATTTAGCATTCAGGTGATCCTGTTTACACGCATTGTCTGCCACAGTTAGCCAGTTAGTACCCTGAGCAGGAAATAATTTTAAAGTAATGGCCATTTTAATTTTATTTTACATAACTGTTCCTTTATATTGTATATTGAATCACCCCTCCCCAGCCTTTCCAAACCTTGCCCCATTTTAGTTGAGGACATGGTAGCCTGGTTATCAGGCTACCATGCCATTGGCGGAGGTGGATCCTGGCAGAGTTTGATCACTCAGAGTTTGATCCAACATGTGATCACTCAGGGAGAAAAAGGTCATAACTGTCCTTTCATAAAATGACAAGATTTTATCCAATTATCAGAATGCATGCACCCGCTCTTAGCGCAGCCTAGGGTCTTATAAAATTAAATTATACCTTATAAAAAGGTATTTATAAATCCACTTTAAGATGTACCTTTTTGTGAACAATGATATTTTGATGGTTATACTTTCATAGTATTCAGTCCCTGACTTGTCATCTGGCACACTGGGCGAATGCCTGGTGACCAACAGGATCTTATACTTACCAATACTGCCACTCCAGTGGCAGATTGGGAGCTGTAGCATGCAGGCTAGAACATCTCCCTTCTAATGTCTCACTGATGCATATAAATGTGACTGATTGCTATACATCTGTGGTAACACAATCTTTCTTCACTCAGTATATTTGGAGGGTACAGCATGGATATTGTTCTAAGTACATCTTTCAGTGTAAAGGTGGATTCCATGAACAACCCCAATGATCCATTTGTCACCAATGCGAAACAGCTTTTCACCTTTTCCTTTCTTAGTCCTCTGTTCTTACTTACCAGTAAGTTATTCACAATGTAACTATCCACTAATAAATATTGCAGTACTGTGATATTTAATTTCTTTTCTAACTGCTAAAACATTTTTTTTTTAGTTTTGTGCCCATTCTTGGTTCCTCTTTTGGACAAGATGAACTTAAGTTTTTTTTCTATGAGCGTCCTTAATTTTTTCATGGATGCCATAAAGAAAATCAAGAAAGAAAGAGAGGAAAGCACTCAGAAGGTATGTGTCATAAATACAATAAATAAAATACTTCATATACCATCTACTTTTCTTTTGTCTTTCTGAGGTCCCCACATTCAGCATGTGCTAGTTAAATTAATTGCCCCAGCTCTGCAAGTTTGTGTCTTTAATATGGTAGTATTTGTAAATATATAAACATATAATTTAGTAATGCTGAAGTCTATGACATTTTTCTTTTTCTCACTGTATTTTCTGATCCTTTTATACCCAGCAAAGAGGGAAGGGCTGAAGGCTCAAACTACACTGCAGTATATTGATAGCTATTGTCCCCCATTAAAAGTTCTAAACGAAAACCTTCCATTAATCTTTTTGGAGTATCATCTGATTTGTCATCTTAAACGTGCCCTTCTACACAATTTTTCCACATTTTAGGATCAAGTGGATTTCTTGCAGCTAATGATTGATTCACAAAGTAAAGAAAATCCTTCAGACGAGGAAAATCATGGGTATAAAGGTGATACCATACAGTAGTTGGAAATGTGTACTTAAAATGACTTTATACAATATAAAGCAGTGCCCATTATGGTACCCTTGTTCATTTGTGAATTATTTGGTATGATCATTTAAAGAAACAGGTTTTGTTATTGGTTTGCACCCATTATTATTACTATCCTTCCTTATGTACTCTAGACAGAACATTTGGTATGTACAGGTAATGGTATTTTATAGGAACCAGTTATAGAAAGATTTCCAGTATATATTGAAGAGAAGTTTGTTTGGATAAGGAATCAGTTTGCGCTCCAATCGAAATTAGCGGGAGCTTTCTGTACCAGGGGGTTTCAATAGACCCAAGCCTGCATCGTTAGCAGAGTCAGCATTGGAACTCAATGTTGGAATTATATCACATGCAAGGAGATGTGTTTGGCTGAACACATCTCATGAATGGAGAATAGCTTAGGAGGCTAAGAATCCCCTAAATGCATATGGAGGATTCTGCAGATTTTAGATTTGCAGCGGGACACCAGCTATCAGATGTGTTAAAGTGCATATGATGAATTCAGATACAGAATTTGCTTGTTTAGATTAGTAGAAGTTTATTTTCCCCTCAACCGATTTGAATTTTGTTCATTCTGACACCGCTACTCAAAATTGGTATAAAAAAATCTTCCTAAAATCCTTCAAAAATTTGTAAAGATAAAGTTCAAATAAATTGTAAGCTAACTAGTAAGATTATCGGCGTTACTTTATATTGCATGATAGAGGGTAGCCAAAATAATTAACATATTGGTGAATTTATTTTCAGAATTGTCCGACTCTGAGATTATGGCCCAGGGACTAATCTTCATCATTGCTGGATACGAAACGACAAGCACCACACTCACTTTCCTGGCATATAACATTGCGACGAACCCAGATGTGCAGACAAAACTTCAACAGGAAATTGAAATGTTTCTGCCTAATAAGGTTTGAGAGCATTAGTGTCCTATTACTGTTACCCAGTTGTAAACCATTATGAGTATAACATGAGAGCAAAACTATAGTTATAGGATACTGTTCAACTTGAAAAGATGAGAAGAATTGTGGTGCACACATGTAAGAACAGTTTGGCCCATGTATCAGCCTTTAATCCTAAATTATTATGCTTATAGCTTTATACATGTTCCTTAACATGCTTTACATTGTCTTTTTGCCCACTTTACATTTTACCTAAATAATGATCCACGATATCTTTCTCATACATTTATGTTCATAGACTCCACCAACATATGATGTTGTGATGCAGATGGAATACCTGGATATGGTGATTAATGAGACCTTACGACTCTACCCTGCAGCAGGTAGAATTGAAAGAGTTTGTAAAAAAACTACAGTTATAAATGGAGTAACAATCCCAGGAGGAGTTGTTACTGTAATCCCAGCTTTTGTTTTGCATCGAAACCCGGAGGTCTGGCCAGAACCAGAAGAATTCCGACCAGAGAGGTAACTTAACTTAACCATGTTATAATTGTAAAAGCGTGTTTCTTCTAGTTATAAAAGTTACCCTTGTAGCAAAGAGCACCCATTTCTTGCACATTAACCTAATTCATACTAGTAGGAAATAGAATAGCTTTGCTGCACTTTTACCATCAATATGATGCAACATTGGCCAAATCCCTCCCCCGAATGCCACAAAATAGCCAGGAAAAATGTATTTTGTTGTTTGAGTTGTAAGTGTCGTTACAGTCCATTTATCAATTTAAAAAAACTTTTGTATTCAGTAGTGCTCCTGCAAAAGCGAGCCACTGAAGCAGGTTACCACAGAAGCAAGCAAAAAAGCAATGTTTCCGTGGTAACTACAGCATGAGCATTGATGTCTAACATTCTGCCAGCTCTAATACTGAAATGTTGATCAGAATAAGATATATCACAAAATTATGTAATAGCCTCCAGCTTTGGAAACCTCAGGTGTGACCTCCTCTGCTTCCAGGTGTTCCCATTGTGCAGTTAATATGAGAAACTTAGTACTCTGTTGGCCAGGGGCGTAACTAGATGCCTCAGGGCCCGGGTGCGAGAATCTGTTAAGGGCCCCCCACCCCCTCACCCCCTCACCCCCCCAAAAAAAACATGATTTTTACCCAACAATTTTTTTTCAACTAATTCAACAAATTCAATTTACATATTGAATCATAATCAAAGAAAAAGGGGCGCATGTACAAAGGGCATAATCCAGGGGTGTCCAAGTTTTTTCTGCAGTGGGCCACTTCATCAGAATTGTATCCGTGCGCGGGCCGCACTCATTTTTCACTGTGACAAAAAATATGGCCTTTAATAAAATATGCAGATTAAAATAAAGTAAAATGACACAAAACCTTTACTCTTCCTCTCACTGATTTCTGGGCCTTGAAAGTTTTGCGACTACAAATTCAGGATTCCCTAGATTTATTCTAGGGATGAACTAAAATGAAAATTCTGGACCAAAACATTCAGGGTTCACTTAGCCAAAACCGAAAATGACCCCCACCTTTAAAAATAATAATAAAACTCACATGTTTAATAAAAGTAGGTAACATGCAATTGGACAAAATTAGCAATATGACTTGGCATGATAGGAGTGTGATTGCTGTTAGCCTAGGCAACCAGTAAATGCTGGTACCTAGGCATGATGGGACTGTGCTCGCTGTGATTGCTGTTAGCAATCACACTCCTATCATGCCAAGTCAGCCAGTACATGCTGGTACAGGGTGGCTGTAAGTGATGTGCAGACCCCATACTGCTGGCAGCATCACTACACAAGGGGGGCAGCTAGCTAGCTATGTTTCAGCATGTACTGGCTGACTTGGCATGATAGGAGTGTGATTGCTAACAGTAGTCACAGTCCCATCATGCCTAGGTTCCAGCACTTACACATCCATCCAGTAAATGCTGGAACCTAGGCATGATGGGACTCTGATTGCTGTTAGCAATCACACTCCTATCATGCCAAGTCAGCCAATACACGCTGGTACAGGATGGCTGTAAGTGATGTGCAGACCCCATACTGCTGGCAGCATCAATACACAAGGGGGGCAGCTAGCCAGGTTTCAGCATGTACTGGCTGACTTGGCATGATAGGAGTGTGATTGCTAACAGCAATCACAGTCCCATCATGCCTAGGTTCCAGCACTTACACATCCATCCAGTAAATGCTGGAACCTAGGCATTATGGGACTGTGATTGCTGTTAGCAATCACACTCCTATCATGCCAAGTCAGCCAGTACATGCTGGTACAGGGTGGCTGTAAGTGCAGACCCCATACTGCTGGCATTATCACTACACAAGGGGGGCAGCTGGCCAGGTTTCAGCATGTACTGGCTGACTTGGCATGATAGGAGTGTGATTGCTAACAGCAATCACAGTCCCATCATGCCTAGGTTCCAGCACTTACACATCCATGCTAACACACACACACACACACACACTCATTTATTCATATAATCATCAATTCACAGATTCATTCCCTCAATCACACACACTCATTCAAACACCCTCCCCACCCCCTTACCTGTACTGCAGCTCCCTCGATGCCGCTCACAGACTTCAGCAGGGGGCGCGGCCTCCCTCTGCCTTCTCTGCTAAAGCACAGAGGAAGTAGGAAGTCACGTGAACTCCGCTTCCTCTGTGCTGTCCAGAAGACCCTCCCACAAGCAAGTAGCAGGGCTTGAGGTGCGGCTCGTGTAAGATCGGTTGCCCTGGCTGCCGATCTTACGCGGGCCGCACCTCGAGGTCTCGCGGGCCGCATGTTGGACGCCCCTGCCTTATTTAAAAAAAATAAAATAAATTAAAAACGTAAAAAAGATTTCGGGCGGCCCCTTGGCTTGGGCCCCCCTGCCGCCGGGGCCCGGTCGCAGTCGCGACCCCTGCGACCCCGGTAGATCCGCCACTGCTGTTGGCATGTCTAACATGTGTTGGGTTACTTACACTTGTTTATAGATGATACTAGTCTTGTGAAATATGAACAATAACACAACGTTCCTTGTATTGTTAGGTTCAGTAAAGAAAACAGAGAAAACCAGGACCCATACGCGTTCCTGCCCTTTGGAGGTGGGCCCCGAAACTGCATTGGAATGAGATTTGCTCTACTAAACATGAAACTTGCCATTGTTTCTTTGCTTCAAAACTTCACGTTCCGGACTTGCAGCGAGACTCCTGTAAGCTATCATTTTTACTTGAAACTGTGACAATACAGTCTCTATCTGTGTTATGTGTAGAGAGTAACTATTGTGCCAAGTCTAAAATGGAAGCCTTACAACCGTGGTGACCAATGAATTGTTCCTGCTGACTAGACCATTTCATTAGTTGCTATAGTGATACGACCACTTTGAAATTGACAGAATGCATAGAGCCTCAAAAAAATCTCTATTGTGTGTAAAAACAATCTATAATTGTGTGGGTATGCTTAAACACAAATAGGGGAAATCTTTATTGAACTTTTTGTAAAAATGTCAATAAGGAACTTTTTGTATTCTTTTCTTGCAGATCCCGCTAGAAATTGACACTCGAGGATTCTTAAAGACTACAAAGCCTGTCATTTTAAATCTTGTATCTAAAGAAGCTAAGAAGTCAGAGGAGTAAACTCTGGAAAATCATTAGGGCAGAGGATGTATCAGAAACTTAAGTTGCACATAGACATGAGAATGCAATAAAGAATAAATTGATTTATTACTATATAAAAACTGGAGGTATAAAATGCCCAATAAGTTCAACAGAACTTGCAGCTTCAGTTAAAAAACACACATGCAACAAATATTACTAACACAAGGGTAAGAAGACAGTTGGAATTATTCACACCTGGTTTGATGGTTTAATAGTCCTCTTACATACTATCTTAGGGGCAAACACTGCTAGTATAGTGGTCAGCGTTCCTTCATCACTTATGTATAGAGGAAAATTTGTGATGCTACTTAGCAAAAAATAAATCAAAACAATAGTACTACAAATTCACACATATTGAGACAAGAATTCGATATTCTGTTTTGTACTAAATCTGTCTTCCGCTTTATTTCCGCTATACATTTCACCACTTTGACCACTTGAACACTTATCTTTTTCTTAAAAGGTACAATTCAGTATAAATATTTATTACCTGTTTATTTGTACTCATGCATACACACAATGCAAAAGTATAAAGTGGACATTCCAGAATCTCATTAATTTAACAAAAATCACACATTTATAGCGGGGGTTGTCTGCTTCCATCGCGCAGACCTTCCCCCGGCTGTCAGAGATCAGAGTTCCCCGCACTGGTGCCGCACCGGTGCGGGGAATTCTCTCTGACAGTCGGGGAAGGTCTGCGCGATGGACGCAGACAACCCCCGCTGCTAGCCACACCTCCTTCCAGCTGCAGCGTAAGTTGTCTACGCGAATCGCGTAGAGCTCTACATGCTGCCCCGGCTACATGACAGGGGAGTCAGAAGCACCGGTAAGTTTGGAGGAGGGCATATCATGGGGCACAGTGGCATATAGGGTTAAAAGGCATATCATGGGGCACAGTGGCATATAGGGGGTATAAGGCATTTCTGGGGCAGATGTGCATAACTGGGGGGGCAGGTTGGAAAATAGAAGGAAATAAAACCAAAATATTTTTCTCAATCATAGCTTTTATTAAAAAAAATAGTTTACATGAATTAACATTTACTGGTAAAACTTTTTTCCTATAGGGTCGTCTTATATTCAGGGCCTTATATTTATTTTTTTCCTAAATTAATATTCAGATTTGGGGGGTCGTCTTATAATTGAGCAAATACGGTATAAGAAAATACCCACTGCCAGCATGCTCTCCTTTTTTTTCTATTAGGCATGTCATGCGTTATGAGCAAAGTGAAGTACTGATGATCAGCGCAGGCACTGATTGACAGGCTTCCTACACACAGAAAGTGATTGTTATGGGGTACACAGGAGAGTGCCACTAAATATCTTGCATGGGTTAAACACGACTACAGAAAACTGGTCTGAGCCAAAAAGCTGTAACGAGCCAAGGAATAACCTGATGATTACTGAGAACAGAAGCTGTGATCAAGTTACTTTTGTTTCGAAGTGAGCTACAAAAATGATTCTGCCATTTGTACCAAAGAGGACTCCTAATAAAATATTTTGTTGGTTCCTTTCATCTCTGAAGTCAATGTTTTCATTATAAAAACACCCATCTGGTTTACAATTATACAAACCCAGAGAGCAATTGCAGGTGAGAACAAAGTCCATAGTCTTTTTATAGAAAGCCCTTATTATAAAAGATCAGTAAAGGTATTACATGGTCAATATAGAGGAAGGAGACAAATTGAGGGGACCTTACTATAAATCATACATAAGACTTAACTCTTTCAAAAGTATCTGAATATGAATTCTGGCATAGATTTCAACTGAAAAATGATATAAAACTATGATTTGTTTTTAATGAATCTACACCATTTCTTTCACTTGGCTCGAGCTAAGTATCGCAATACAATTGTTTGTGATAGATTCATCTCCAGCATTGAATCCAGCATAGTATTTAATTGGATGTGTAATATGTGTACATGGGATGTTTGTTCTGCATTATGTATGTTATGAGTGTTTGGTGGGTTGTGTGCCATTAAAGTTCTGTTGTTCAGCATGACACTCTGACTAACAAAAGTCTGTGGAGAAAAGTATTGCGCAAGCAGGACTCAGACACCATTGCCATAAAAATCTGCTCAGCGTGATGTTTAAGCAGGAAGGTCATTCAAAATATCACATGACTGACAACAATGGGAGCCCCCAGTGTGCAGTGTGAAGCAGAATAAAATATATTGTTCATTGTTTTTTGATGCTATCCTACATTAATGTATAGAGCATTGCATTTAATGCTTAAATAGAACAATATTTTTCTTACAGGACTTCCACTTTAAATAGACTGGCAGTGGCATGATATGCATCAATTTTTTGAAAATTCTAAATCCTGGTTACCAGATTGGGCAGATAATATTACGCAATTAAAATCCTGGTTACCTAAATCCTGGTTACCAGATTGGGCAGATAATATTATGTGATGTTCTAGGCATTTCACTTGTGGAACTTCTGGCAGTACTGATAGTCTTCACACTAGCTTAAATCCAGGGCTTTGCCCAACAAACTCTGGATTGTTGACCGCTAACAACTTTTGTTTTGTTAAGGAGCAAGAGGAGCCCCTCTGAGGCAGAGACTTGTTTTTCGTAATATTTTTTATTTTGTTGAAACCAGTTGGATCAACAGTGTGCAAAACTCCCTGGTTGGTTGCTATAAAGAATATTCCATCTACGCAATATCTTAGATTATCATTTTTGTAGAACAACAGATATTAATATTAATTTTGCCAGATTTAAATTGCTGTTGAAATTATACAATACATTTTAAATTTAAGACAAAATCTGGACAGGTGGCACCCATAACTACAACATGCTTGTGGTTCTTAATTGCACTGTGGTTTTATTGTTGTCTATCAGCTAAATTATTAAGGAGGTATTATATCTGCACCAGCCTATTTGTCAGCAACCACAATGAACAGATTGATCTTAAAATAATATTCTGATAATTAAGCACAAATGTGCAGTGCTATGTTATACAGTACGCTCAAATTATCCAGTCTATCAAAATATCTTTTATAGTTATCATTAGCCACTGTGAGAAAATAATACACTAAATTGGATACAAAATGGACAGTGTCTGATAGCTTTATTTTAAATAGAACTCATTTTCTAATTTGGGTTTTTAGGATAATGAAGTAGAGGACATTAAATCAATATAAATATAAAGCAACTACAAAGTGCTTCAAAAGTTTATGAATAAGAAATTATTTGGGAAGATATAAACTTTTTTCCTTGTCTATGTCTCAGAGTTTGATATGAGTTCTCATCATTCATCCATCATTCCTTCAGTCGTGACCAGTTTCTCAGTCCCCGCCGATGAAAAACATCCCCACAGCAGGATGCTGCCACCACCATGCTTCACTTTGGATGGTGTTCTTGGGATGATGAGAGGTGTTGGGTTTGTGCCAGACATAGCATTTTCCTTGATGGCCAAAAATGCTAAATGCTGGTCTCATTTGACCAGAGCACCTTCTTCCATATCTTTGGGGAGTCTCCCACATGCCCGTTGGCCAACAGCAAACATGTTTGTTTATTTTTTCTGGCAACTCTTAGATAAAGCCAAGCTCTGTGGAGTGTATGGCTTAAAGTGTTCCTATGAACAGATACTCCAGTCTCCACTGTGGAGCGTTGCAGCTCCTTCAGAGTTATTTTTGCTCTCTTTGTTGCCGCTCTGATTAATGCCCTCCTTGCCTGGTTCATGAGTTTTGGTGGGTGTCCCTCTCTCCTAAAAGGAAGATTGGATACTTAAAATCGAAAGGCGATCCTACAATGCCGCCATATATTGCCAACCATGCATTAAATATGTGGTTGCCAATGAAAGGATTAAAAGTCTTTATTGTTGGAAGCAGATAAGTGGTTCAAGTCATCAATTTTTTCAAACTGTGGTACATAGCCCAGATAGTGTAGTTCTGACATAGCTAGAAGCGTCACAGTTTATATATATATTATTGAAATTTGCTGCTGTTAGTGTCATTTTTTGGAAACAGTATTTTGCATTGAGGACATTAACATAGATCAATATAATTATCTAAACTATTAAAGATTTGTCTACATTTTGGACTGAATTAACTGAAATGTCATAATAAATAGGACCAAAATATATGAAAACATGGGTGTTGATAGATTCCAAAAGTTCTGAGCCTAAAGCTCTATAGTAACTCCACTACATGGACAAAAGTATTTGAGGGACTCGCCTCTTAATTATTGGATTCAGGTGTATAAAATCAAACACCTAGCCATGAAGTCTGCCTTTACAAACATTTGTGAAAAAAGAGCTCAGTGAATTCACACTTGGTACTATGATAGGAGGTCACCTTTGCAATAACTCAGTTTGTGAAATTTAACTCCTGCTAGATATTCAACAGCCAACTGTAAGTAGTATTACTGGAAAGTGGAAGCGCTTAGGAACAGCAAAAACTTAGCCACGAAGCAGAAGACTACGTAAAGTGACAAAGTGGGGTCACCAAGTGCTGAGGCGCATGGTGCGTAAAAGTTGCCAACACAAGAAGTGGGCAGCCGGAGCTTCACTGGGTAAAAAACTGGAACAATTACAAAAAGGTTCCAGTGTCCCAAGGAGCCCCATTAACAATGAATCCTAACATAAACATTTAAAAATTCAACTCAGCTGTCATATGCATTAACGTGCATATGATGACTCAAGTGTCCATTTGAAAAGGATGACACTAACCACTAGACTTGGGCACCAGGGAGGTCTTCGTGTTCGTCTTCGTGCTCGTCTTCGGCAACAAAGAAAATCTTCGTATTCCGCGAATATTCGCCGTCTTCTCTTCGGGCGAATATTCATGCACATTCTTCATGTTCGTTTTTGCTTTGTTTTTTCCGGTTTTGTATAAGGGGTTAATACGGGATTAACACATACCGCAGCAGCTCTGGGGCCAGGAGTTTAAATGTCCGTATGAGCAACTCTATTGGTCGCCAGCAGGGGGGGCGTCTGCCATCAACCAATGGTAATCCCTGACGGCGAACCTACGGATTTCCGCTTCCGTCAACTCCTGCAATGCCGTGAAGATAAGTTAGGCTAGATGGGAAGGGACCAGGGAGATTAGTAGACGAAGACTATCACGAAGATTCTTCGTGTTGTGTGTCTTCGTCTACGTTTTAGCGCCGATATCTTCTCATTTTCATGTCTTCGGAACGAACATAAAAACGCACTCTTCGTGTTCGTTTTCATGTTCACCCGAAGACAAATTCACAAGTCTACTAACCACCATAACCTTCGTAGTTAACTCAATCATAACATGTTCCATACTTATCTAAAATGTTTTTTTAACTCTAACTGCTACTGGAGTGTATCCTCTTGCCATTCTGGTAACTGAAACACTATGCTGAAGCTGTATGCTATAACCTGCTCTGGCTGTTCCTGTGTCCTCCAGCCATTCTGCAAGCCTGAACACTATGATGGAGCATCCTCCAGCTGTTCCGGCACACAGAATATGATGCCGGAGTGTCCCCCAGCTATTATGAAGACTCTAGCTGTTCTGGCAAGATATCAGATGGTAGATTTCCATCCATGCTGCACTGGGAGCAGTGGGGGGAAAAAACTACTCCCAAATGCAGAATTATTAGAAAAAAATAAGGTACTATGTAAGAGATCAATGTGGCCCTCTAAATATAACACAAATGTTTGTATATGCAGTATAAGTGCAATTAAGGGATGTTGCTAAATATAAATTAGGTTATAGTTCGGTAGTAGAAATCCTAAAGGAAACTACAAAAAATGCCCCATTACTTGTCGTCTCACAATGTTGTGAACCTGAGCACCGCAAAGAAGCTCCTGTGGCAAGGTGAGAGGGTGGCCATGCCTCTGGCCGTGCCAACTTCTGACATGCACCCCTCTCCACCTCCTGTCTCACTCCCCAACACAGGTGTCCTGGTTTCGATATCGAAAATGTTGGATGTTTGCTACTGTTTATTTATTATAACCCTCCCAGCCACCTTGAATACTTTTGCTGCTTAGGTGACAGATGTAGTATGAAAGCTTAAGGCCGCCTGGTGAATTCATGTGGCCAAATGCTACCCTACTACAGTCAGTAAACATGGCTGCATGTAAAAGTGTAGCGTGTAGCCATTTGTATACCTTGGGTCATTTTGAGTCACTCGCCTCAAAGCACCAGTCCTGAATTTTTCAAGACCTGGTCCATTTTTCATACTATTACTACACCTTTAAAATGTACTCTCTTGAGCTGCTGCAGGATAAAACACAGTAGCAATGATCGCATTACATAGCCAGTGATTACAATGCAGTAGACTCAGCAAGAAATGCACCGATGGCTTACAAATCATTAAACTGCTGTAAGTAAAGGCGAGGCCTCTGTGCTGGTAATCAAGGTGAGCGTAAACATATGTTTGGTCTCTTTTTAACCTTTATCTTTCTTTTTTGATAGGTCAACTGCTTCCTCCTGGGCTAAAGCATGTGTCAACTCTGCTGCAGTAGCTAGTGAGCTAGTACTTTTGGACTCCTGCCAAAACTGGCCCTAAATGCAGTACTTTGAAAGCATTTCAGCTAATGCTTCTAAAAAAAAACATTTTCTCCCCAATTAACAATATTTTTCCATTTCCTCCATGAACACGAGAAAAAAAAATGAAGCGTGCTTTAAATTGGAGCTTGAAGAACATGTAGCTTATTTGTGACAGAGAAACAGACCGAGATAAACGAGAAGACTTCCGATAAAGGTACTCCTTGAATTTTATTAATTCCTTACTTAAAAAATGAAGATCATAAAAAAAAATTCCATGGCAAAAAGCATGACCTGTACAGTCTGCACAAAATAATGTCTTTAGTGTTTTGTTTAGTATATATCTATAATATTTGCCATCGTGGTCATGTAACAATTGTAATATACTGTACCTAAGAAATAATGCATATAGAAATATATGCTTAATAAATGCTATATTATAGCTATAGAGCATTTTAATGTCATATTAAGGCCCGGTTATTATATGTTATATGGTAATAGATAAGCTTGCTGCATTATAGGCACAGTCCTCTATGTAATTAAGTGCCATGTCATGGCTAATGCAGGGTACAATATAGGTAATAAGTGTCTCATAAAATTACATAAAACCTGTTATGTTCTTAAAACTAATCTGATCTTTTTAAAACTGATATCGTAACAACACATCCAGTGCTCAATATTTATTAACCATTTGATTACGCAAGGAAAAGCAATGCAACTGCACTCCACTGTAGGAAAAGTTTGCCTCAAAAGTAAACCAATTAGCCTGTTATCGGACATATACAACATCAAATGCCTGCCTGTTCTTATGATATTGGGAAATTTATATTTCAAGCTTTATAATAAATATTCTAGTTAGTACCACTATATTAATTATCTTAATTGAGATCAGTACATTATCAAAGGTATATTTTTATCTGCCACATTAGATTTCAAAGGACATTTGAGTATCTACTCAAGTTCAAATTGGTCAAGGACCTAAATGGTTTACTTGGATTGCATACTGATTTACCTAGCGTTTCACATTTAATGTTTGTTATGTTTCTTGAATAGTTTTGTTTTTACCTAAAATAGTGTTCAAGGTCATTGAGTGATTATCACAATGTTCGTGCTCGTTTTAAAGGCTCATTTACCCTTTCTGCTCAGATTTGTAGACTGCTATAATATAATCAGCTTGAAAACTAGGGATGAAAATGTCATCGGTGGAGAGTAACATCAGTCAAGATGAAGATGACAGCCTAACTGGATCTAGCATTAGAATTCAGCCTAAGAGAATATCAGACCTTGTTTCCAACCTAAAACACACAAACAAGATCAGGCGCAAAAAGAGACAAAATTTTTCTCCCTCCATTGATGAAAAGGTACTTTCTGAAATTCTTTTTTTTGGTGTTTGGGATCGCAAACTGTACAGGCATATAATATATATAGTCCAATTTGTGTGTTTATTTTATACTAACTGCAATCAATAGAATTAATCAGGCAGGACCAATAGACGAACAATGTCTAATTTAATATATCCACTTGTAATGAATATTCTTTCTGTTATTTTTGTTTCTTATTTTTAAAACGTATACAGTAAAACATGGAATAGTAAACTTTCAAGTACAGACAGACAAACTTAAACAGAATGTGTCTTCATACTTCTACCTTCACTACTATATCCCTTTGCATGCGGAAAATTGCAGGATGTTAAGGCGAACATGGTGTGTGGTCAGATGCTTCATAGAATCTGATATAGGGGGCATACTGCTTTTTTGTACTTTGATATAACCTATATTCATACCTGGGAGCCAAGATTAGGGGGCTTTGGGCCCTCGGGCTATTATACAGGAAGAACCTCTTCTAAGGTTATCCTGCTGTTAGCAGGTATTTTTTATCTGCTGTCAGCCTACCTCTTGCAGTCTTTTTTTCTTGTGTTCTTTTTTTCTTGTCTCTTTGATAATTTATTTTGTTTAATCACTTTTTTGCATCTATTCGACCTTCTTTCCCCCTTTTTTCTTGCTTGCCTGCCTTCATCCTTTTTTCATCCTCTTTCTAATTTTTCCTCTGCCCCATATATACATAACCACAAATACACACACACACGCACATAGATACATTTCCTTGTTTTTGAAAGAAAAGCAAATTCTATCCAAAACAAGATCAAATGGATCAGAGAATACATTGTAGACGTTGTTTATATTGTAGGTGACTATTGTAGCTGGAAATGGCTGATTTTTTTACGGAATATCTTGTTAGACGTACAGAGGCCCTTTGTTTGCCACCATCACTAATTTGTTACAATGGGACATTACAATATCTAATTGCTCTGTGTGCTCTGCCGTTAATCTGGCTCTGCTGTGGACTCTTGGGGTTGCATCTTTGAATAATGACATATCAAGGTCAAGGTCTCAGTGATGACCAACATTAGACCCATTTGGTTAATACCTTTAGTGAGTCGCTACATAGTATTTTCACTATGAAGAGGTTAATATTTAAAGAATCTCATGGTTGGCTCATTTAGGAAATTCCCAGGTATGCTAATATTGGAGATGATTATAAACAATATAAAGAATAATCTTAAATAAAAAAATAAATGCAGCTGACACTTATGCACACATCACCAGTGTACCAATAGTGAAACCACAAAGAAACAACAATTAAAGTGCAGCACAAATGTTATTATAATATATATAAGTGTTCACACACAACACCATGTTTTAGTGTTGAACAAAGAAGTAGATAAGATAGTAATAATACAAATGAAAAATAGTAATAATAAAATATAATTACTATATTTATCTATATTTTGTGCTGTGCTTTTATGGTTGTTTCTTTGTAATATTAGAGATGGCAAATTGTAGTTGTGTCCAACCCAACCTTTTGATCTTTGGGCAATTGCTTGTGGTATGTCTGCCTTATAATTGTTCTGGAAACTCTTCTTGCATTTTCCTGGCTTCATGATGCTTTTTTGTTCCTCAATTGATGCTTATTACACGCCACCGACTTCCCACATTTTCCTTCACCATATTTGCAGCTAACATTATTTTAAAAAGGATTTGTCATTGCCACACATCATTTGTAAACTGTGTTGTATTGATTTATTGGCTTTTATGTATGAAATGTGATTTTGGTACAGAGTTTGAAAAGTACCAAGGGAATGTTTCTGCTTAATGGGTGTTATGGGGTAGGACTAGTTTTCAAGCAATGCACCAAAATCTCTTTACTCTCTTTTTATAAATGGCCTCCACTGTAAGCATACTTAGATTAAAAAAATATATCAGAAACAGTTTATAAATCTATATACTTAAAATTCAACTTCAAAAAACTTGTAATGTTGAACACCTTAAATAGTATTTCTGCGTGCTAGTTGTATAAACACAACCACAACATTGAATATATATTCTTTAATATACAATACAGGTATAATTATTTTACTAAATATTCTTACAGTCATGCTTATTTGCAGGAAAACATTTCCTCTTGGATTTCAGAAAACATTAAAAAAAAAGAATGTATGTATTTTGTGGAAAGTTCAAATATATCAGATACAAGGTAAGAGAACTAGGTTACACAGTCTAATTGTATTGCCCATGAAATTCATATTTACATATTATGAAATATTAAAATATTTGCTATACATTTTTAAGTGCATTATTTTCTGAAGAGTTGTGTAGTTTTTAAATCTAAATTTTAAATGATGGGACAGGCAATATTTCAATATGAAAAATCTCCAATATATTGTTAGTGTCCAATATGTTCTTATTAAAATTCCCAGGAAATAAATAAATGGTTAATTACATAAATGTGTATATTAAAATAATTAAATATTGAACTATTATTTTATTAAATATTGTATGTATATACAGACATATAAGTACAATTATACTATATACTGTATGCTGTAAATATATGTAAAAGGACATGTTTGTTTATAATTATGTACATAAGTGTATAAATGTCATCAATGATATTTGGCCTGGACAAGATTTAGTGTTTGTTTGTTTTTACTTATGGTTTAACATGTATCCATTGAATGCAAATTAATTAAAATGTTGCCAGATTTTCACTTAGGAATTTTTTAGAACCTGGCTGCAAAGTTTCTAATTTTCTCTAGAAGTTTCTCTAATGTACCCATAGATTACCATAATTGTAGTTATGTTAGTAAATGTAGTGTATTTTTTTCTCTCGCCAGAAAGAGTCTTTGTATGTGTGGATACCCTAAGGACCAACACATGGATGTAGCTATGAGACGGCTGCCATTTCCATGCAAGGCAAAGTGGGACATAAAAGAACATACTAAAGAGATGCCTACTGACGCATTTGGAGATATCAGCTTCATTGGGCTGGGCCCAAGAGTAGGAAAGGTCTGTCACCTTTTTTGTTTATTATTCATTAGTGTAATACTCAGTGCTTAATTGCGTTTATTTGAAAAAAATGGCCAATTTAAATATTTCAGTGAGAAATATTTATGTAAATGTTAAATTTCCTTTACATATAATTTACTACATATAAATTCTTAAAATCAAAATGTTGGTTTAAGGAAGTTAGACATCTTGCGTTTCATGTGTTGTCCCCCAGGGGTAGTTGAAGTGCCGTACATGGACACCAGCGTTCATGGGAATCCCTTGTGGACATTTTGTTAAAGGTTTGCCACAAAGACTGTTTTAGCCTTTGTTTGCCATTATCACCATTATCAACATTGCCTATAACAACTATATTGTTTTTCCCCATTAAGTAATAGTTGTAAAATATTTGCACTGTTATACAATTTTCACATTGACATGTTTTGTCATACGGATACATAAAAACACTTTGTTTAGAGCCATTATTTTATAAATAGATATACAGTGGATATAAAAAGTCTACATACCCCTGTTTAAATGCCAGGTTCTTGTGATGTTAAAGAATGAGATAAATCATGTCAGAACTTTTTCCACCTTTAATGTGACCTATAACGTGAACAATTCAATTGAAAAACAAACTGAAATCTTTGGGGGAGAAAAAAAAAAGAACTCATAATAACCTGGTTGCATAAGTGTGCAAACCCCTAAACTAATACTTTGTTGAAGTACCTTTTGATTTTATTACAGCAATCAATCTTTTTGGGTAGGAGTCTATTAGCATGGCACATTTTTATGTGGCAATATTTGCCCAATCTTCTTTGCAAAAGCGTTCCAAATCTGTGAGATTGCGAGGACATCTCCTGTGCACAGCCCTCTTCAGATCACCCCACAGATGTTCAACTGGATTCAGGTCTTGGCTCTGGCTGGGCCATTCCAAAACGTTAATCTTCTTCTGGTGAATGTCAGGAAACTGGGTCCATACAGACGACTGTAATGACCAGGCACGAAACATAACCAGACAAGATATACATGTTACAGGGCACTACAGTGAACCAGACAAGGAATAAACATTACTAGACAAGATATACATGATACAGGGCATGACAAAAGACAGGGAACAAGGCAAGGAACACAGGGGAAGGAGTGAGGAGCCGGAATCCTCGGACGCTTCTACTTTAAGCAAGGATAGGCCAAATTGACTAGGACAAAGGGAGAGGAGAGAGGAACCAGAATCCTCAGATGATACAAGGAAGACATGGTACATAAGAGACAAACAAACATGAATACAGGAACTAGCCTAGAACTATATGATAACAATTGGAGATTCCGTCACATCATATGGCCATAGTATGCTTAGCCCACCACTACGCCAAGGTACACCAATGACGGTGGGTCCTAACGCTAATCCCTGCTGACAGTGGTACGAAACAAACCAAACATGTAATCAAAACACATAGCACTGAGACATACCTTAGACTGTAGACTGAGACAAACAGAACACACAGGTGGGGCACACCTTATAAAGGAAACAGAGCTGAAGCAAAGAGCTGAAGCAGAAGCAAGGAATGGAAGATCAGAACAGAGCAAAAGGAAATCCAGGAATGGATCGAAGCAAAACAGGGAAACTGAAGCAAGACAGATATGCAGCTCCACAGCCTGGGCAGAACGTGACAGTGAAGTCATGCTTTTGTGGATTTGGATGTGTGCTTTGGGTCGTTGTCGTGCTGAAAGGTGAACTTCCTCTTCATCTTCAGCTTCCTAACGGATGCCTGAAGGTTTTGTGCCAAAATTTCCTGGTATTTGGAAATGTTCATAATTCCCTCCACCCTGACTAAGGCCCCGGTTCCAGCTGAAGAAAAACAGCCCCAAAGCATGATGCTGCCACCACCATGCTTCACTGTGGGTATGGTGTTCTTTGGGTGATGTGCAGTGTTGTTTTTGCGCCAAACTTACCTTTTGGAATTATGACCAAAAAATTCAACCTTGGTTTCATCAGACCATAACACATTTTCCCACGTGCTTTTGGGGGACTGGATGTTTTTCTTTGTAAGAAAAGGCTTCCGTCTTGCCACCCTACTCAAAGCCCATTCATATGAAGAATACGGGAGATTGCTGTCACATGTAGCACACAGCCAGTACTTGCCAGAAATTCCTGACCAGTTTTCTTCTCGTCTTTTCATCAATTTTGGAGGGACGTCCAGTTCTTTGTAATGTCTCGGTTGTGCCGTATTGTCTCCACTTGATGATGACTGTCTTCACTGTGTTCCATGGTATATCTAATGCTTTGGAAATTCTTTTGTACCCTTCTCCTGACTGATATCTTTCAACAATGAGATCCCTCTGATACTTTGGAAGCTTTCTGCGGACCATGGCTTCTGCTCCGAGATGCAACTAAGCAAATGTCAGGTAAATCTTACTAGAACAGCTGAACTTTATTTGTGGTAAATCAGAGTCACTTTAAATGATGGTAGGTGTGTAATGACTTCTATTTAATATGAGTTTGAATGTGTTTGGTTAATTCTAAGATTTCAGCTTAACAATAAATTGGTCACATTAAAGATGGAAAAAGTTCTGACATGATTTATTTTTGTCTCGTTCTTCAACATCACAAGAACCTGACATTTTAACAGGGGTGGGTAGACTTTTTATATCCACTGTATATCACATGTGCTTGATTCAATGATTACCTTCTCATTGTTACTGGCTTTAAGGAGGGTCAAAAATGCATGGTTCGCGGTTCAATTTTATCTCTAATTCTAACATTAAATGTATATCACATGTACCTCTAGAATCTAAGCTTGTAAGTAGGGCCCTGTTTTCCTAATGTATTGATTTATTTTATTCTGTCAATTCTACTTTTTTCATTACCCTTGAAGAAATGTTTTGTAAGTAGCTCTGCGCTATATAAATAAAAGATAATAATGATAATAATGTATACATACTTAAATCAATAATCACACATGAATGCAAAACATTTAACCTCAAGTTAACATCGATAGGATGATAATGTTTATACTTATATATATATGTATATATATGTAACAATTGTACTTGTCTTGTATTAATTTGTACCAAGGGGATCTGAAAATAATTAAACATTATTGTTAAATTAGTTTTGGATAGTCACATTTGCTGAGATGAAACAATCACTAAATGTGAATGCAAAGTTGAATGGTTAAAGCTTGTTGCTTGACTGTGTCCTGGGAATTAAATTGTTCACTACTGAGCATTGTTTTAGCATTAATTCTTTTTTTCTCTCCATTAGTTTGCATCCCAGGTGTCTCATTGACTCAATTCAATTTTTTTTCTTGTTTATCATTTATAGTTAATGAATAACATGCCTACACTACAGGTGACTACATGACTACAATGTTTTTTAGTGATCAATGTGGTAGTCTCATTATTTTATTGAGTATGCAAACATCAGACATTTAGCCATTTCAGCTATTTCACTAATACTAGTACTAATCCTCTAATGCTTATTGATCTTTTTCCTAGCAGTATGTCCGAGTATCATCAGATACTCCATCCCATGTCCTCTACCAACTGATGACTGAGCACTGGGGTCTGGAAGTCCCCAACCTTTTGATTTCGGTAACAGGAGGTGCCAAGAACTTTCGCATGAAGATGAGATTGAGAAACATTTTCCGCAGAGGCCTAGTGAAAGTTGCTCAAACAACAGGTATACTGTATATGATAAAGAAACAATTTGTTCTTAAAATACACTGGAATATACCTTAAATGTTTCACTTATAAGAATGTAATTTAAATATGTTCATGTAACATACATTTTCAAGTTTTACCTTTTCCTGGTAAGTAAGATAATGTTTTTACAGATTCCATACAATTAAACAAAGGTTGTTTGATAAGCAAGGCTAAATAACTATTTGATTTTTATGACCAAATCTGAGCCTTATAAAGTGAAAGTCCTAATTTGTATATTTGTACCACGACAAAAAGTATTAATTTTATATAGTAATGAGGAATATGCTTATTTGCAGTTTGTTCATTCCCATTGCAGCTTTTCACTATTATTAATATAAATGTCTTAACAGGAGCCTGGATTATAACTGGGGGCTCTCACGCTGGTGTTATGAAACAAGTTGGTGAAGCAGTAAGAGACTTCTGCATAGGAAGCAATGGCAAGGAAAATGACATTGTCACGATTGGAATTGCTACTTGGGGAATCGTTCACAATCGTAACAGCTTGATCTCTACCACAGTAGGTCTAATATTCATGTTATACAATGTCTGTTTTGTAACTATTGGTACTAAAATAAACAGTTTGTAAATACTGGTCTTGAAGGTAACATTAAAGATAGGGATTTGACATGGAATATCTAGTGGCAACAACAGATGTTTTTTTATGGGTTTTTTTGTCACATATTTGGATTCATAGATCAGGCTGGTGTCCAGGTGCAGTGATAGGGATAGACACTAGACTTGCAGACAAAACATTCCTCTCAGGTCTTGGACTAGTGACTTTGTATAGCTGTTTTAGTGTTCTTTCAAGTTTAATATTTAAAATGTACCTCCACCAGAGAAAGAAAAAACATTTTTAAATGCAGTTAAAGTCAAACCTAAAAAGGGGTAATGGTAAAGACTCAAAATAAGTCCCAGGTGTGTTGTTCAAATTAATTGACAAGCTCTTATTTCTGTCTTGTGACTTTATCTTTGATTTTTCCATGTGGTCTATTTTTTGAGCCTTTGTCATTAGTTATTTTTTAGGAGATTGATCTTTAATATACTGTGTTACAAATATAAATACATGATAAATAATTCATAAATATATTATTGTTTTCCAAAACCTTTGTAACTTTTCACATTTTTCAGGATCCGTCATGATAGACAATATACACAAAACCATTAGCAGGCACTTCAGTCATCATATGCACTTTAATAAATATGATGGCCTCTTGGTCCCTTTGCATTTTTTCGTTGACCCCTTTGCAAACGCATGGAGACATTCTACAGAATCTCCCATATGCATTTGGCCCGTTCGCCATCCCCCAGCTCAATGCCACAGTGGAGATGTGTTCGACCAAACACATGTGTCTACAGTACAGATGATATACCTATGTCCAGTCAGCTCCAGCACTGGCTCAGTGAACGCTATGTCCAGGATTCTGTTCAGACCCTCATGGGCATGTATGCCAAGTGCTGCTATTGATTTCTATGGAAGCACCTTTCCCCATAGTCATACCATGGAGGAGGAGGCCATGGCTGAATCTTATAATATGTTTGTTTTTTAGCTTTAAAATATTCTGTTTTAACGTATTTGAAGCTGTATGCATATTATAGATACTTGGCACCAGTAGTACTAATAAAACAAAAAGAAGAAATTACTTGGATATTTCTTAGTATTGCTGTAAATTGCATATGCATAGTTTATAGAATCTTGGCCACATCATAACAAAATATATTCCATTCCCAAATAGGGCTCGTTTCCAGCTGAGTATCAATTGGATGAAGAGAACCAAGGAAACCTGTCTTGTCTGGATAATAATCATTCACACTTTATTCTTGTGGATGATGGAACGAATGGAAGATATGGAGTGGAAATCCTACTGAGGGCAAAACTGGAAAAGTTCATATCGGAGCAAACCAAAGAGAAAGGAGGTAAAATAAGATTCATACTGGTCACAACTTACCGTATATTCATATATATTGGAATGTGTATTAAAATTAAAAACATATCTACCTACAAAAGAAAGCACGTTGTTTTTTTTTCTATTTCTTTTATGTCTTGGTTTGTTCTCTACCTGCGTAATCATTATCATCATTAATAATACATTATTTTGACATCTTGAAGGAGTAGCGATCAAGATTCCGATTGTTTGTGTTGTACTGGAAGGAGGTCCTGGCACGCTTGATGTAAGTTACCCTATATTAAAATGATATCCAATATTTAACACTAAGACTTCATGGAAATAATTTAAGCTGGTCTGATATTATGGTTGTCACATAGCTTGCGCAAGCCTTGTAGACAAGCCTAATACAGAATACATTTGTGATATATAATTAGAAGCATAACAAAGTTTCCATTTGTTTTCTCTTAAAAAATATTGAAAATGTCAGTCTAGATTGTATGTACCAAAGCTGTTTATCATGATTAGTGTAACTGGTTTATAAAGGGCACTGGAAAACTAAATGATGAAATATTTGTTGGGTTACCTAAACCATCTTTGTCTCCTTCTGAACCTCCATGCAGACAATCTACAATGCAATTTGTAATAATACTCCCTGTGTAATAGTGGAAGGATCAGGGCGAGTGGCTGATGTAATTGCCCAAGTTGCTCAACTACCTGTCTCAAAAATCACAATCTCGCTTGTTCAAGAGAAGCTCCGCACTCTATTCCATGATACATTTGACACTTTTACAGAACACAAAATTGTTGAGTGGACTAAAAAGGTACTTTTTTCCCTTGATAGTTTTATTACTTTAAATATGCATTTTGTGTTTGTTTTAGCGGAGGAGTAAAAAAAGATGCTTATAGGATGTTTTACATTATGCAAGGAGGTAGACAGGTATGTTAATTTAGAGGGTGCATATATGTAAGAGAAATAAGACATGTGGTTACAGAGTTAGGAGGAAAGGTGTGGGTCTTATAGGATGTATGATATAGGATATCAATGAAGGGGAGAAATTGGAAGGAAAGTAATCAAGTGGTAGGGATTCCAATGGAGTCGCCATAATAACTACTCTCTACCACTCCTATTCACCATTTTTATGTACATTGTAGCCCCTGCCTGCCTAGATTGCTATTTAACCTGTCTACCTACTGTATTATAAATATTTTAACATTGTAAGTCCATACATTTCTATGTACTTTTTTCACCAAAATATTCTTTTTCAACCCTTAGATCCAGGACATCATGAGACACAGTCAGTTACTAACCATTTTTCAGGAAGACAAAGATGATCAGCATGACATTGATGTGGCTATCCTTCAAGCTCTGCTAAAGGGTACTGGACCTTTAAAGCATTACAGGGGTTATGTATAATGAGTAATTCTGGTGGAAAGACTTATTGTATGTTCTATATAGAAATGTAAGTAACAGCTGTAACCCAGCAATTCAAATTGAAAAGCATTACTTGTTTTGTGGCAGCTTCTCTAAGCCATGACCAGCAAGGCCATGAGAACTGGGATCACCAACTCAAGCTGGCAGTGGCATGGAACAGGGTTGACATTGCTAGAAGTGAGATTTTTACAGATGAACATCAATGGAAGGTGAGGTTCCCAGGAATCTAATGCAAGCAACATAGTTACTGTGCTTATTATCTGTGTAATTATGTTGAAAGCGCTGTACACTACCTTAAAGTGGACCTGCTTTTCACTTAATCTAAATCTACACTTTACAGTTCAGTACATTAAATATACACTATGTAATAGAGTTAATATTTTAAAACGTTATATATGTGACCAGTTCTTGGGATTGTTTGTCCGCATTAGGGTATCTCTCCCTGTTAGGTTGATGATTCTATTTGATCTAGGCAGCCATTGCAACGGTGGTTGAAGAACAATAGCTTCATGGCAGAACAATTGATAAGATAATGCTCATTATGTTAGATATCAAGGCAATTAAAAAAAACAAGAAGCGCAAGTAATACATTTAGTTAAAAGGTATGAACAGTCAGAATTGGACCATGACTGTATAGTGACCCAATATTTTTTAATTGTCTGACCCTTTATACAATGACACTTTTCATATAAAGGCATATAAAACATGGCAATACAAGATAATTGCTTTATGCAAGATTTTTAATGAACAGAGTCTAAAATGGTTTGATTGTACAATAAACATAATCTGTGGTTTACCAATATTTTTTCATCACTTTTTCATCCAACTGGTGGTTTTTAATTGGTTGGCAAAGATGTGTGAAAGATCACACCCAAGTTTATTAAGTGTTCCACTTAACAGTTCAGAAATACAGAATATGTCTAGGTTTTATTCTGTGAAGTTATTTCGTCTTAAATTGATCTACTGCATTCCAATTAGAAAGGGTTCTATATACTGAACAACTGTAATATTTTGGGGTTATTTGTAGTAATTTTTGTGCAAAGCTGTAATAATAGTAAATTTATTGTAATTTATTTGTGGAATTGTTGAATTTACAGTATTTTATAGTGTATCGCTATGCAGATAAGAGCACTTTTTCTGAAGCTTTTTTTGTATATTTATTTATACAACATGTTATCATTGTTCATTTATTAAATTATTATTGTCTGCCAAATGTCTTTTGGGCTGTTTTATTACTAGACGAATTGGTTATACTTGTTAGCCCTTCTCTGCATATGTGTTTACAGGCACTTTTTCCATGTTGGTACAATAACTATGTTTGTATTGTTCTTTAGCCCTCAGATCTTCACCCAGTTATGACGGCGGCATTGATTGGCAATAAACCTGACTTTGTAAAGCTTTTTCTGGAGCACGGAGTGCGTCTAGATGAATACGCTACTCAAGATACGCTGATTAACCTGTATAACAATACAGACCCATCTTGCTTATTTCATAGCAAGCTTGCCAAAGTTATTGAAGATGAAAGGTTTCGATTACAGACTTCAAAGAATTCAAAGCTCGGCTTGCACCACGTGTCACAGGTCTTGAGAGAACTGCTGGGTGACTTCACCAAACATCTCTATCCCAAGCCAAAGAATGCAGAAAGGCCTCGTTTATCGATTGCGGTACCACATATAAAAATAAATGTAGGCGACTAGTCTATTTCTAAGTTTTTTACATTGAATAAAAGATATAAAAATGTATTTACAAAGATGCCCAGCTTTTCATGTGGGGTAACTAGTAGCACAGACACAATTTAACTTTGTACTTTTTAATCCACCACCCCTCCATTATCCAACTATTACTTGGAGCAGCCAAGTGCTCTTATTTAAGTCAGTGGGAGCACTTTCTGCTCGTGTGGGCAGGAGGTCTCCAAAAGACCCCTGGAACTCTTATATAAGCCATCCCGCATGCGCACTAGTAAACTGAACACATCTTCTGCAAACCAAGTACCTGGGTAGGAAGAATAGTGCTATGCATAAGGGAGATTTTTGTAAATGCCTCCTGGAAATTATTTCTCCAGCATAGCTTGTTTCCCTAAAAGTCTCATAATCAGTTAAATTGTATTCTCAAAAATACTGTATTTAGGTGGGTTTTAACAAATTATAAACAATATTTCTATTTATCTATATCTATATATATCTATATATATATATATAGATATATATATATATATCTATATAAATCTATATATCTATATATATATAGATATATATATATAGATATATAATATTTATAGTTTAAAATTTTGAAAATTAATATTTAGCTATGGCTTATCAATATGAAAGATGTTTACCTGTTGCACCCTGATGCATGTGCAGGTATAAAAAAAACAATATAACTGCCATGCTGGTTCAGCCTTATTGTTATTATTCTTTTACTTCAAAGAAAGGTGAACCATTAACATCCATAGTCATTAGTCATAGTCTTTGAATGCTAAGATAAATTCTGTTATGCTTTTTTTAGGTGCAAGGAGTTACACTCCGATCTTTCCACAAGCGTTCTCAAGGTAGAGGATCTTGTACAATGGATCCGGTCAGAGATCTTTTTATTTGGGCTATCGTGCAGAACCGGAAGGAACTAGCTGAAATTATATGGTTTCAGGTGAGACTGTAATTCTAATGTGGATCAAACGGTGGTGTCATCATCTATACAAACATAAGATCTATATCCTCAGAGAGCGCAGCTGGGCCCAATTTATTCTAACAATGTTAGAAATTTCACATATCTGGATCCGGTGTAGCACAGTGATTCAGTGTACAGCTTTAATGATAGGGTTTACTCTTTATGACTTGTGTAACTGCATTGGTTCTATTGTAGAAGGTCGCTATCCAATGTGCATTATTATTTTCAGAGAGTTTTCTAATCCAGGTAGGTATTTTTCGGCCACTAGGAGTGGCTAAAAGATGGCTTTTACGGGCTATAAGCAAAATAGCTTAAGGGGCCAATGGCTAACCCCTGTGATATTACATAAACTGGGGAATACCTATAGGCTTTATACTGAGTCACAATCCTAAAGGGCTTCCTCTTTCATCTTCCAAGACCAAAAGAGGCTGTAAGAAGTTGCCTAATCTGTTGAAATAGTAGCAAACCTTTAATGATAAAATGGAAACTTCCAAGCTTGACGATGCCTGATTTACAAAGCTTTTATAGATAGAATAGCGAACCTTACATGCAACCATTTAAAATATGATATTGTATATAATCCATTTTGTAAGTTCTTAACTTGTTTTTAGCTTGCCTGTGGTGGTGGCTAACCCTTTCCATTATTAAATACTTGTTCAAAATGTCATATAAATACAGTGGATCGTAATGCAGTCTGTTTTCTTACAGGGTTATGACTGTATAGCAGCAGCACTGGGATCCAGTAAGATTCTAAAAGAACTTTCAAAAGAAGAGGAAGATACTGACACATCTGAAGAAATGTTGGCCCTTGCCGACGAATATGAACAAAAAGCCATAGGTAATAAACAATATTAATATTAAAGAATATAGAAATATAGGCACTGATTGAAGATAAGAACTATTCTGCCCATTTTTTTTCTTGCTTTGAAAACTTTAAACCTTTTTCCATTTTCTAGTATACTAAATGTAAATTTTAACCCTCTGTTCTGTTCTTCATTGAATCACCAGGTAAGCTGAATGAGACAAATATTTTATTATTTTATGGTACAGTCTTGAATGTTCTTATGCCTACCAACTTAATTGAGATGTCAAAAGAATGATAGGCATATGAAAAATAAAAATAAACAAATCATAGATATAATTTCATATTGAGGATTCTAATATTCCATGCAGCTGTAATGTGGCTTTCATAGTTTATAAATGAGCCTTTCTCCTCTGATTAAGGGGTGTTCACCGAGTGTTACAGAAAAGATGAAGAGCGTGCACTTAAACTTCTAATTCGTGTTTCTGAAGCTTGGGGGAAAACTACTTGTTTAAAATTAGCCTTGGAAGCAAAAGATATGAAATTTGTATCTCATGGAGGAGTACAGGTATTTCCCACTTCAAGTGCACTTATTGCATGTTATTTTAGTGTGCATGTGCAGCATTATAATCATAAATTATGAATAGTTATTTATAATTAATAAATTGTTTTGAGAGCTACTATGAAATTATATATTTTTTAAAATTCTATTTCTCAAAGCTAGCTCATTTAAAAGAGATACATACAATACATCTCCTGGCTCCCGCACATGGGGTGAGCTACCTGTTGGTGACCCCTAATGTTGACTAATTTATAGGGATATCGGTGGCCAAAACATATCGACTGAAAATCGTCTTTAATGCGGGGCAAAAGCCCGCAGCAACCGTGTCTGCAGGGGCCCTGCTGCGCACACTGTGCGAGTAACATCTCTTGTTCTGCCCAGGGAAGCAGGAACCCAACGGAGTCACGTGAATTTACGTCACATGACTCTGCTCCGTTCCTGCTGCCCCGGGACAACAGAAGTTGTTCGCACAGAGTGCGAGCAACGCAGAGGGAAGCAGCAACCCCTGTGGAAGTCTGCAAGCGGAATCGGGAAATCTGCAGTTCAGCTGAGGGGGTGGGGGAGGATGTATGAATGAGTATGTGTGATGATCTGTGAATGACTAGTATCTGTGAATGAGTAAATGAATTAATATCTGTGAATGGCAGAATGAATGAGTATCTGTGAATGAGTATATGAATGAGTGAATGAATATTTGTGAATGAGTAAATTAATGAATATGTGTGTGATAACATGGATGTGTAAGGGGGGAGCATGGGACAGGGAGGCTGTAAGTGATCTGCAGACCCCATCCTGCAGGGCCACATTTTATCTGTGCTGACAGCATCAATACACAAGGGAGGCAGCTAGCTGGGGCCATTACATAAATCAATACTAAAATGAGGGGGAGGCTGGGAGCATAAATATACATAGTGCTGGTTGGGGGCAACAACACAAAATGGAGGGGTCAACAACAAAGCTGTGTGGAAAATCCTTTTTTTTAAGGTGTGTGGAGTCATTTCCGATTTCGGCCAAGTGCATCCTGAATTTTCATTTCGGTGCTTCCCTACTAATTTACAGATACAGGTCTGAGCATCTTCACTACTAAGTGCCAGGCTATGATATCATCATTATATTCTGAAACTCCATCTCTTAAATGCATGCATTATCGGGTACTGCATACTATGGAGGCTGTGCCAGCGCTGTACTGTATTGGTCAGATGGCTCTAACAGAGTATTTGGCTGTTTCTAAAGGCATTTCTCACCAGAGTTTGGTTTGGAGAGCTGTGTGTCGATAATGGGCTGTGGAGAGTGGTACTTTGTATGCTATTCTTCCCTCTTCTCTATACCCGTCTAATAACTTTCAGGTAAGTTTGTAGATCTCTGTAGTCTCTATTTTATTTTTCTACAAATGCCAGCTGCTATGTTTTCTAAAAGAAAAATACACAGTCCTCAAACACCCATTAATTATATATATATACTACAAGTATTGTAACTCTTAGATTACTGCTTTAAACACATTTTTAATTATCAAAAGCAATGAATAGTGTACAGGGGTGCGCCTTTTATACAATTAAATAAAGGGTAGTCTTTGGCATGAGTCTTTTGTAGAAAAGGTATATATCAGGCCAGGGCCGGCCGAAGACTTATCGCCGCCTGGGGCGAAGTTTAAAATGCCCCCCCACCGCTACTTACCCTTAAACAGTCCTGCGGCGAGTCTCCCTGTGCTGCCACGGTGCCGGCTTGTAATGCTGAGCGCCGGAGATTCACGTCACTTCCGGCGCTCTGCATTACAAGCCGGCACCGAGACCGAACAGGGAAACTCGCCGCAGAGGAGAGAGAGAGGGGCGCCGAGCGGGTAAGCGAAAACCACTCGGTGCCCCTCTCTCTCTCCTCCGCTTCAAAAAAAACAAAAAAAAAATGCTTGGGGCGGCAAAGTGCCGCCCCTTCTGAAGTGCCACCTGCGGCAATTGCCCCAGTCGGCTCCATTGTAGGGCCGGCCCTGTATCAGGCAGTTCCTATACTCAATGTTCCCAACGCAGCCAGAAAAAGAGATGGCTAGGTGTGTCGGATTCTGCTTACACTTTATCTCCTAGAAATAATGCTTCACATCAATCTTCTTTAATTAGGTGCTGTTTTTGCTTTGGTGGATTATCTACAAACTGTGATTATTTTTTCTTCACAGAAAAGATGAGGAGGTACTTCAGATCCAACCTCTTCAAAGGGAAAACCTAACAGACCTGTTTTCTGTGGAATCTGTACAAAATGAGACTGGAAAAAGTAGATCTACATCAAATTAAGTATTTTTGTTTGTCTCTTAATTATATAATTATGTGTCAGGGATTATCTTTATGTCCTCTATATTTCTTCCCCAGTAAGTCCAGTTTAAAATAGTCCCTTAGAGCAGTAACAAATTACCTTATCAAATATGGACAATATTTTGAAACAGGTATTAAAGCAGCTTCAGCTCTGTTTACCTAATATAGATGGTAAGTAGAGAGCTTTAGGCGGCTGCCCCTGGAAAATTGCCATGTACTATCTTCCTGGTAGCCATGTCTTCATATCTTGCCAAACAGGCCTTGAGTGGCAACGTGGCACACCAGGCAAATTTCCCAGTCTGGTTTGCTAGTGGCCAACAGTGCCACACAGTAACCTGGGGTAGCAGAGCAGGTGAAGAGTCGCACGGTACATGGGCCTTAAAACGCCAGGACTGCCTTGTCCGGCCCTGCTGCAAAATACCAGAGCTGAGTGGAAAGTGTTAGTTTGTGTGGAAGTTACTGCAGAAACCTGATATTTTCTCTGCCTTCCATTTTTGTAAAGGTGTGGAAAATGCTATTTTCTGCCATTTTTGCATATGGCCAAAGTTTTTACCTAGTCTTATGGTTCCTTACAAGTTCACTTTATATAAGTTAATTTACTGTGGAGAGAAGAAAGAGTTTCTCTACAACAAAACTCAAAAATACACACAAAATGTTTTTGGTGATTTATATTTTGATGTAATTCCTTATACCTGGATACTTGATGAATAATTTCAGTAGGTGTGATAAGACAATTGGAGTACAAACCAATATTTTACAACAATATTTCCATTATTATTACTACTGGTAGTATTTATTAGTATTATTGTTAGTATTAATATTTTTACAGGACCCAGAAAACCACTCCTTGTGTGACTAAGAAGAAAAAATCTATGACTTTCACCGAGCGTTTCCAAGCTTTCTTCATGGCCCCAATCGTTATATTCCACTTGAACATCTTGTCATACTTTGGCTTCCTCTTGCTTTTTGCATATGTTCTCATGATTGATTTCCAACCAACTCCATCTTGGAGGGAACATGTAATTTACTTCTGGTTGTTTTCCCTTGTCTGTGAGGAAATAAGACAGGTATGATAATTGTAGGATCATAGTAGATAACATATTCACAAGTAGTAACACAATAAAAACTTTGGTTAAAACAAACAAACATATAAACTGTATACCTATTAGTCAGTGTTGGTGATTCTTGTTATTGTCCATTTTAATTTCTGTTCTCTATTGGGTTTACAGTACTTTTTGTCCTGTGTGTTTGCTGTGCAACAGTGTTTTGTGAAATACAGGTTGTCCTCATCCTACATCAACTCAAGTTGCCTCTTAAGATACTTTACAGTACCCATTCTTTTTTATATTGGCTTATTCATGTTACAACAATATATTGTTCCAACTTCATTACATTACACTTATTGTTCTGTAGCGTATTACAATACAGTGACAGTGAACATCAATGATACGTTTAAAATTTGCAATATGCAATTTGACAATAAGATAACACGTTAAGACATACATCCAGAAGATGAAGAGGCCCTGTTCTTGTAATCCTTGCTTTTTAGCCTAACTTGATGTAAGTATGAGGATGACCTGTATGTTTTCATTTATGTTGTAGAGATATGTGCATTTCAACATATTTTATACATCTCCAAAGATTCCCTAACCATTATTATTATTTTTTATATAGCGCCATCATATTCCTTAGCGCTGTGCAATGGGTAAACAAGACACAAGTAGTATACAACATAACACTTTGACTTACAGAAACAGTTGAGTAGGGCCCTGGTCAAAGAGCTTACAATCTAGGTAGTTGGGTGAATCATACCGAACTGGGTCTGTCACCACAAAATATATCAGATGTAGGTTTTTAGAGTTTAATCTTTTAATGTATTGCCTCTGACTATGTGTTGTCAGTGCTTTAAGAAGTCACTTTCTTAGAGAGTGTCTGCTTTTGTCTGCCTGCTGTATGCATCACTCTATATCCTTTTCTCCTCCTTTATATTACTTTTAGGTTTTATTGTTTTCTGTTATTTTTTATATGTGACTCCCTTCTGTGTTTCAAAGTCATTGTCAGAGAGGAGACCCATGCAATAAGTGGTGCAACACACTAAAACAGAGTAGTTAAATTATGTTTGTATAGATGTACCTCGATTTCCTTTTGACAGTATGTTTGGTCAGTTTTTGGCACGACTGGCCAGTTTTTTAATATTCTATTTTTGCAATAGTGCTAGGTAATACATTCAGAGAAATTTATTAATTTACCCTAAACCAAATATTTTTTGTTATATTTACCTTTTTGATAGTACTTTCTATCTATGTGAAATTGTACTTAACTCTAGGCTGACAAGGTCTAGGGCAACATCTTCGATGTGCAATCGCCAACAAACTGGTGGCAGATTGGTGGCAGATTGTCCTTTTTAAGCAAACAGACTCCCCAGTCAATTCCTGCTCAATATGTATTTATAGCTTTTTAAAAACAGCCTAAATTGTTTTGTGGTGACAGGTCTGATTTGGTTTTAAATGATTGCCTGGACCATTATTCTTGCATACTTTTGGGAACCCCTCAAAATTCCATATTTTTTTCAGTCAACATGGCATTTTCCTTGGATCCATCAAAAGAAGAATCACACATTTCATATACCAGTATGATTTGTATTTATGTCTTGATGTATTACTGTTTTTATTCACTTGAAAGCTGATTTATGACCCTGATGGATTTGGACTTTTGAGACAGGCTTCACTTTACATCACTGATTTTTGGAATAAATTAGATGTCTGTGCCATTCTAATCTTTGTTGCTGGTTTAACGTGCAGGTGAGAAAACATATGATATTATATGTTTCTTTATAGTATTTAAATTAATTTACATACACCCTTTTAAAATGATGAATTAAAGGTTATGTTTATGGCTGTGCATGGAATATTAGGGCAGCTTCTTAGGCCCATGCATGTCTCAAGAAGTTACAGTGGATCACCAATGTTCCTGAGAGCTACTAGAGCTTTTTGTTCCCCTACGAAGAAACTTTGGCCTTTTAAATGATGGGGGTGAAGATAGAGCTAAGGAAGAAGTTGGGATGACACAATTGAAGTGAATCTGTATTTTGATGGGGTGACATTAAGAGAACATATAAAGGCAGCTATGGTTTCCCAATACTAAAAAAAGATAGAAAGAAAAAAACATTAGATATTCTCTAGGCATCATTTCAGCTTTCATCTATCTTGTTATCAAAAAAAATTTGTAATGTATATAGGTGTGTAGCAATGTTGCTACTACAATGTATAAGTGAGATTTTGTAACATCTCATTTTCTAATGTCTGATGAGTTTTGGTTGTTTAGTAACCAATATACGATGAGAACATTCTAGTGAAATGTTTTTCACGCATCATTTAACTTACCTTTTCTGTCTTATGTACAAATTAATCTAATCATTATTTTTAGGTTATTTTCAGCAACATTTTACCCAGGGAGGATCATTCTATCACTTGACTTTGTTATTTTTTGCTTACGGCTCATGCATATTTTTACAATCAGCAAAACCCTTGGACCAAAAATCATTATTGTTAAGAGAATGGTAAGTATTTTAATACAATAATTACCTTTCATAAACACAGTATTAATAGCATGCCCCTACCATCCCCTTTGCTAACCAACATGTCTAGTTGGCAACATGATGGTAGTACAGTGGGACACCCCTGGACTAATTACTGAAACCAACCAAAAGGATTAAATGCATTGGGAACAATAGAATCCCCTCTCCTAACATGTGTAGGGCATGAATGCTTAAGCAAGGTCTCTTGAGGCAGTCAGTGGGAACCTGCATAGTGAATAGCTTACAAACCTTCACTGAAATAGGGGTCAGATCCTAAACTGATACCTAAATTAACTGACTACCCCTTTAACTGGGAAATAGGAAAAGTGGAAGCTGTTCTAACTGCCCAAGTAGGGACCAACTAGATATTAATGTCTATGTCATTAGAATGCAATGTCATAAATGTCCCTGTTGGTATAAAGGTCTCAATACTTTTGTCCATGTGGTGTATTTATTATACATAATATGTGTGCGTGTATCTGTATTGCATGCATACTTTGAAAGACTTGGAAAATACATTTAATTTGCATTCAACATTTATGGTATATGACTTGTTTTCTTTATGGTGTGCAGCTCTATACTAACATTAATCTATTCATTGCAATTTAAAGCATGTTAAAAAAACATTTGATATTAACGTTCTAAATAACCTTGGAATCAAACAGTGAACGTGTACCAAGACAAGCATCGTTTATTTTTACAGAAATAAAAATGGGCTCATACTTAGATGCAATAGAGTACTGTGTAGTGGCTGTTTTTATGCATGGTGAACATCATCTTCCTAAAGACCCAGAAGATCTCTGTGGCAATTGAAGAACCCTTCTTTATCTCTCCTCTGCCTTGTGTGGCCATCCTAAGCTGGATTTAGTTCCAGGTTTCCAAAACACAAATTCTACTAGCATCTGTTAAAAAAGCCTTTTCTGCTGACACAGTCAGAAAAGGACCAAGCATGAGCAAAAATAGTTGGTACAAATTTGGAAATGGCTGTAACATTAAATATGAGCTGATCATAAACAGATGCAGGTGTGACACAGACATTGGACAAGGGACAATCCAATAGGTAACCAAGAGGTGAACTCTGTACAAGGCGTTCCTGTCTTTTTATGGACAACTGAAATTTTGGTATTATTATTAAAAACATTATTCTTCATTTGGCTGCCTAGTTAAAATGCCTTTATTTATTACATTATTACATTGAAGATATTTGCAATTGAATTTTTTCTATTCACTTACAGATGAAGGATGTTTTCTTTTTTCTCTTCCTCTTGGCTGTGTGGGTTGTATCATTTGGAGTTGCGAAGCAAGCTATTTTGATTCACAATGAGATCAGAGTGGATTGGATATTCCGTGGAGTTGTTTACCATTCCTATATGACGTTATTCGGACAGATTCCATCCTACATTGATGGTATAGTTATTGTAATCTTACACACACACACACATATATATATATATATATATATATATATATATAATGTATATGAGCAATGCACTGTAAAATTATATCCTATCTACAACATTCCAAAGTATTTGTGAAATAGAATGCACTAAAAAGTGGGTTTCATTGGAATTGAGGGACTGTGCAAAACAGAGAATCAAACTGAAATGCAATATGCAAAACAAAAATAAATTGCTCAACAAAGCCTCCTATGGCTGCAAATCCCTTACAATGGCACAGGGTTTTTTTAATTATTTATTTATTTTGTATTTTTTTCAATTTGGGGATGTGAACTTTTATATAACACTGGGTATTTATGCATTACAGTCTGGTAAACCTGTCACCTTATTATATTGCAATGCTAACAGTTACATTTTGTAACTTTAACATTAAAGTCATGAGTGTATTGATATGCTCCTGCACTGAGCATTACCAAATTTGATATTGGTATTATGAAAACTGTAAACCAATAAAGATACTTTTTTTTCCCATATTTTGATTAAAGGTGTGAATTTCAGCCTTGATCAGTGTACGGTAAATGGAACTGACCCCAATAAGCAGAAGTGTCCTGAATCAAACAAAGAAAACCATCTGCCGGTCTTTCCTCAATGGTTGACTGTGCTTCTGCTATGTCTGTATCTGCTGTTCACTAACATTCTACTGCTAAATCTTTTGATTGCCATGTTTAAGTAAGTACTGTGCAAATTTTATTTTGCTTTAAAATATATATTTTTTTGTTTTTTAAATATTTGTATTTGAGTTACAGTTTAGGGATATATACATTTTGGGGTTTGTTGATGAACTGTGCATCTAGGATAGAAAAACAATTATGACAATTATTGTCCTAACATTTTAAAAGTATATGATATCCATAATGAAAGAATATTAACAAAGGCTCTAAAGTCAACTGCCCAAACGCAATGCACTTGCAAGAAAATGAATCAAGAATCAATTACTTGTTGTTAAGAATATGTTTACTTTTGGCAAAGATTGAACATGTTGAAAGTAACTTATACATACAAAACCTATATATACTGACAGGCATTATTACATTTATCCATGTGTACATTAATACTCACAAACTCTGCGTAGTCCTATCATGAGAGTAATGAGTAATGATCAAACCTGAGAAATGTTCTCCAGTCCAGTCCTGCACTCTAACAGACACTTAGTGTTTTTTCTCAATGTGCAGTCTGGTAATGTCTTATGTTTTTTGTTTTTTTACATAAAAAATGCATTCACAATCGCTATTTCAAACAAATTACAGATTAATTATTTAGATGATAACTGATATGCAATCTAACTAATGAGTGAATAAGAATAAAGAGGACAGAACAATGGATGTTTCAAGCTCTACAGCCAATTAAATTCATAATTTATCTCCAATTTCATAAAGATCACTCTCAATTTAGTGACGTATGATGAACGTGCAATGAATGTAGCTATATTGGTGCCAGAGAATGGTGTCTAAAGCAGTTTGTTTTGTTTGTTTTAATGGACCAACATTTACAAATTAAGAAGTAGGTTAACTTAAACTTCCTATGTCAGTCCACATCTTACTCTATGAACACTGGCCAACTAAGAGGCATAACAAACTAAAAGGACTAGAAGAGCATTGTATTAGGGATAAAGTGTGTTTTATATTTTACCCTATGTTAAGTGAATTTACTGTATGCCTGGTGTGGGGTCATTTTAGAGAATATGAGGAAGCCCATGGTCACTAACTCACTTAAAGATGGCAAAAATGTACTTGATAAGGTTGGTCCCTGCATAACCTACTAACTGTTATCTGTGGTCATAAATGCCTTGTTCAGAAGACCACTGAAAAAGTTATTTTTCAGTAAGCAAATAAAAATGTAAACCCCTTAGTGCAACTCCTACAAAAACCAAGTAATCTATTTGCTACTGACTGCAAGCATTTAACCATTTGTTCAGACATTTTCTTTTGATTAAGTTTAATTTGAAAAGTAACAAACCTTCCATTTTTTCTTACTAGTTACACCTTTCAACAGGTTCAGGAACACACTGACCAAATATGGAAATTTCAGAGGCACGATTTAATTGAAGAATATCATGGACGACCTCCAGCACCCCCACCCTTTATTATTTTTAACCATCTCCATCAGTTCATCAAACAAGTCATTCTGCATCAACCAGCAGGGAGACAAAAGCAACTCAGTAAGATTTTGTCTTCATACAAATGCTGTTTTCTTAAATGTGATGGACTTATTGACAAAAATCATACACATTAAAAAATATATTCTACACTTGAACCCTGTCACATTCCTATATAATTTTACATTCACACTCTTATTTGGTCTATATGGATCTATCTGATTTAGTCACTATTGGTATTAGTATTAATAGAGTGTAAGGTGAAGAATCTTGAAATTACGATATAAAATGGTCAGCACGCGTTTTTAGAATTTCTTCTAATCCAGAGTTGCTGGATAGTTTACCTTTGGAATTAAGACAATTGTACCAGTACTTGAAGAATGACTGTTTTTTCCACGTTCAGGTTTATTTTATATTAAGGATTACATTTGTACTATGTAGTTGTTGTTTCTTCCTTTATGCAGTTAACTCATTTTAAATTCTTAAAATGTAGGATTGTTTGCTTTTCTTTTTGTAGAAGAAAAGCTGGAAAAAAATGAAGAGGCTGCTCTTCTGTCCTGGGAAACATATTTAAAAGAAAACTATGTGCAACAACTCCAGTCCCAACTCAAGCAATGCACAGAACAGAAGATTAGAGATACAGCTGAAAAGTAGAAAACACAAGTCATATCTAAGAATGTATATGCATGTATCCCTGTGAAACATGTACACATTTGACAGCACATACCCTTACTTTCCCACTACAAAAATGCTCCCAACCCTGTGATGTACTTACCTTTGATGGCACCATTACTTCATATCCCGGTGCTCCATGCTTGAATAACACGCAGAACCATTTAATACAGAGTTTGGAGGCTGAGCCTCCTTGACACAGCCTCCATATTGTAAATGGGCTGTTACCGGCCCATTGGGCAGCAGCTCACGGGGGGCTTTATCAATCAAAAGGGTCACTTGTGACTCCCAGTTTTGCAGTAGAAGGACTGCTGTTTTAGGCCTAGTCAGCCTAGGCCAGAATACATTGGTAATCTAACCCAAAGTCTCTTGGGAAGTGCTGCTTCTTAGGAGACTGGGTCGGTGTCTTCAGTCTTTGGACAGGTAGTGGCATTTATTTTGAATGTTCTACTTTCTTGTCAACAATCTAAAGGCTACATCCCACCCACTGAAGGCCAGCTGGGCCTACCCTTGCCCATACATGCAGTTAGCCCTACACGCATGAACAAAACCTTGTGTAGCCTACCCTGGGAAGTACCCTGGTTTGCTTGTTGTGTTTATTTTTCTAAAACGCTTCTTACAGAAAATCGATTGGTGATGACCAAATGCTGTAGTTTTCATTTTATTTATATTCAGTATCCCCAGAGCTAAGTTCACACTCCTGCAGAATTAACATAAATGTGTATTTTATTATGCAGACAGATCGTCTATTTTCCTTTTTAAAAAGAAATGCAACTGTGATGATGTTTTTTTGTTATTGTAGAATAAATTCAGTGATGGATTTGTTGGAGTTGGATCAAGTTAAACGTACAGGGTCTATGGAACACCGTTTTGTTTTCTTGGAAGAACAGGTGAGACATATAGTAATCTACCACAGTTTTAATAGATCAAGCTGATTTACGCAGTTCTTCATTAAGGTCATCATCAAAAAACTAGAGTCTTTAGAGTAATTATCTTAAACTTATGAGCATTCCTAGGACCTAGCCAGGTCAGGCTACCCAGAGCTCTAAATGGGGGTATCAGGTGAATTGGGTGGTATGGGTATGTCTAAACACTGCTCTACTGCCTTTAGAGAAAGAGCAGAGCGACCTGGGGACACAGCACTTATTTTGAGCACACATGTAAACATTAAATTTTGAGTTCATATTAGGATTATTAGCTATAATTATTTATATATTTAACACATGTATTTTTTATTAGGCATTAAGGTCTGCTAAGGCCTTGAACTGGATCATCAATACACTCTTGGATAATGGATTTGGGTCCAAAGATTCTGCTCCTGTCATTGGTATGCGAAAGAAGATTTCGCAATTTAACCTGAAACCCAATGCGTGTATGGATGTTTTTATTTCTTTAATATTAACTGAGCACTTTACATTTAACAGAGTAATAAATAACAATAAGTACAGTCATACAGAAATTACAGTAGTCATACAGATATTTAGATTGGGGCAAACAGGTATGAAAAATTAGCAAAGAAGGTCCCTACCTCCAAGAATCTATAGTCTAAGTAGTAGGGAGTGAGTGGACAATCAGATTAAGTGCAATTTACAGGACTACTGATGTATTAGTTTGTCTTAGTCTGTCAATTCTTGTCTTGTCATACCCTTTGAATATATGTATGGTATTAGGCACTACATAAACTGTTGGTGCTATATAAATAAAAGATAATAATAATAATAATAATAATAATAATAATAATACTTGTATGTCAATAAAGGTTTTTAAGTTTCTGTGGTGTTACAATGAAAATTGAAAAGTTTGGTTTTGAAGTTATGGATAATTGAACATAATATTTTCTTTTTGTATTTTGTATGTTAGTATCTAAAAGGTTAATTGGAGACATTGATTTAAGAGATCAGGCAGAGCCTTCTACCACCCATTACCATGTCAATGCCAGAAACATTCGTTATCCAGACTCTAATGTCATTCGCTTTCCTGTCCCTGATGAGAAAGTGCCTTGGGAGGTAATAGAACATGTAAAGATTTGTATTTATACATAGATATGTATCAAACTCTTTTTATATTGGCTTGTACAGACAGAAAATAAACAAAAATAATATATACCAGTCAATCCAGGGGTATATACAGTAAATTACATTCAATAAATGTATACAATGTTTAGTACATAACTGATTTTCTCAGAAATATCTAGGTTCATGTGGAAAACTGATGTATACAAAAGAAAAACATTATAATAATACTAAACAAAATACTAATTCCTTGCCTATTTCATTTTTTGCAGGTGGAATTTAAAATTTATAACCCTCCGTTTTACACTTCTGTTAGAAAAGATAAACAATCCCACGACCCATACACAGAGTAAGACTTATTCATAAAAAAACCCATTTTATTTATAAAAATAAAAGTATCCATTTTACATACCTGGACATAATACTCGGATTTTGTTTTTTAGCTCCCTTGAGTCACTTTTAAAGATCCAATATAACACCATGGATGGGAGCATTAATCGCCAAAGCTTTTGTGCTACATATGTGGTAGAAAATGGACTGCCTTTGTGAGTATCAGGACTACTGAAAGAGAAGCTCTTTCTTGTGGATAAGCAGAAATAACAATATTGATATATTTTATGGATAACAACTTACATTTACAGCTTGTGTTGTTTTTACGTTAAGCTGCAGGTAGGGCTCCTACTGACCTCTGTTTCAGTACTCCTTTGCACTGTATGCCAGCTACCGATCAAAACTGAAGCTGCATGCGCTGCAAGGGAGTACTGAAACAGAGGTCGGTAGAAACAGACCTCATACCCTCCACCATGAGACCACCAGTGTACGGAGAAAAAGAAAGGGAAGGAAAAAAGAGAAGAGATAGGAAGAAAAGGGAGAGATTATGAAGGGATAATGTGTCTGTAAGAAAAAGTATCCGTGTGTCTGTAAGGGTAGTATTCTGTTTAATAACATCTGATGATATCACATTTACCATATGAGAATTTCCCAGGCCGAAAGATTAAATTAAAACACAACGTTACTCACTTCTCCCCCTCACACTCTGGCTCCCTTATTCTATGCATACAAATGTTACTGTCGTGTATGCAACTTTTAGCATCATTAAATTTAGCTTTTGCACAATTCTACCTAGGGGAGGTTAAATATCTGACATACACTGTCAAAACTAGCAAACAAATTAATTTTTTGACCTCTCCTACTCCTTACTATATCATTACAATACCCCCCAAAACAATTAGTTTCCATCAGAAAGAATGAGTTACTTAAGAAAAGGAGACTGATATTTTAATGAGGAAGTATAATCAAGCAGATCCAAGTAACATGAAGTTAAGAAGGTATTTGGTTTGACACGTGGCAGGTATTTGACTGGCTTGATTATTATGTTTATTGCCGGTTAGATACCCATACCATCTCTATAATGGTTTGTGAGAAAGAAAGAAAGAAAGAAAGAAAGAAAGAAGCATTGTTATCTACCCTGGTGTCAGGACTGGTCAGTAGCAACAGGAGAGGAGAGGAGCGGAGACCAGTATGCAGGAGAAACAGGCACGGTACTTAGGTGATCAGTCCCAAAAAACGTAGTCAAGGAGAAAGCCAAAAATCGGTACACAGGTGCAGGAGCCGTTTAGTCACCAAGGAGGAACCAAAAGGAGAAGTCAAGGCAAGCCGGGTCTGGAACACGAAAGGTCAGGTAATATAGAGTAGTCAAGGCAAGCTGCGTCTGGTACACGAAGGGTCAGGTAATATAGAGGAGTCAAGGCAAGCCGGGTCTGGTACACGAAGGGTCAGGTAATATAGAGGAGTCAAGGCAAGCCGGGTCTGGTACACGAAAAAAGGAAATCAGGAGCACTCAGGCGATACATAGGGTAAGCACAATAACTGAGCACTGAGCAATGCTCAGTGCTCGGTTTTAAACTTGCCGCTCGGGTACGCCCCGCCTCTCGGGGCGGGACATCATCAGAGCGCGCACTCTGCGTTCCTCGTGTGGGAACAATAAAGTTGTGGTAGAGGGCCTGCGCGCCCTTAGTGTCGACTGCTGGGAGGAAGGAGAAGATGGATGCTGCGGCGATGGATCCCGTACCCGTGGGTAGTGGGTACGCAGTGCTGGGCCCGGTACCCGCGGGTAGGGGTATTCCGGTGAGTCGCTGCGGTGTGTTCTGAGCGCTGGACCCTGACACCTGGTAATTGAAATTATGTATGGATTGTAATCATCATCTTCTGCCCACAACACAAATGATGCATGCTTTCTTAATATTTTTTTATCATTTAATAAACTGTAAAGTGAGTGAACAGAGGAAAAATGTAAATCAAATCAATTTTTGGTGTGACCGCCCTTTGCCTTCAAAACAGCATCAATTCTTCTAGGTACACATTTGGCAGGTAGGTTGTTCCAAACATCTTGGGGACCTAACCACCATTCGCCTGTGGATTTGGGCAACCTTAGTTGCTTCACTCTCTTCATGTAATCCCAGACAGACTTGATTATGTTGAGATCAGGGCTCTGTGGGGCCATACATTCACCCCAGGACTCATTGTTCTGTTTGATGCTGAAGATAGTCCTTAATGAGCTTGGTTGTATGTTTGGGGTCGTTGTCATGCTGCAGAATAGATTTTGAGCCAATCAGATACCTCCCTAGTGGTATTCCATGATGTATTAGTAATTCTGACTAAATCTCCAACTCCATTTGCAGAAATGCAGCCCAAACCTGCATGGAACCTCCACCATGTTTCACTGTTGCCTGCAAACACTCATTCTTGTACTGCTTTCCAGCTCTTTAGCAAACAAACTGCCTTCGGCTACAGCCAAATATTTAACAGATCAGTTCAGAACATCTGCCATTTTTTAGCATCCCACTTCCTGTGGTTTTCATTGATTAGTTGAGTCACTTGGCCTTGTTTCTACTTCGGAAGTATGGCTTTTTGGCCGCAAGTCTTCCATTAGGACCACTTTTCTGTTACTGTGACTCATGATAATTCGTATGTGACCAGTCACCTCTTAACAGAACAAAAAAAGTAGTGTTCAATACACTGAAACAGATCTTGACCTTATGGCATGTAGAGATCATCACTGGTCCACCCACAATGCTATCGGCAAAAAAAGCAATTAAAAAAAAAAAACATTATCAGGGTAGATATAGGAAAAAACTTGGTGTTTACAGCCTGATTTTTTTTAGAGGTTCAGCCAGATGGTCACACTAAGCAGCTCTACATGGTGCTGCCCAGAAACCCAAAGTTATTAAAAAAAATTAATAGCGTGGTGTATAAGGAAATGTTTGTGCATGTGAGTAGTAGAGTTATTGGTGAAGGGTTGCTAAATATATTTTTTACATTTTTTTAGCTGTGGCCCCTATAGAAACTTTTTTTAAAAAAAAACAAATGCCTATAGAACACAATATATAATTTGTGTGGGTAGACTAAATTAAAAAAATGGAAAATAGGGTTAAACAGAAGCATAGCGAAAATGCTGAGCTTGTGTTTGTTCTTAAGCATAATTAGCCCACTTCTATAAAAGGTTAGAGTGTAGATTTTTACAAAATCACTCTACTGCTGTGAATCTCATAGGGAAATGATTGCTGAATATCAGGATATAGGGTTGTGATTACTATAAAAAATATAAGATTTGGTAATTGATAGACCTGTTTAAACTTCACGGTCCAACACATTTTTACAAAGTCATTGATTATATTTTTTTTTTTCCTATTCATTTTTGGCAGAAATCCAATTGGAAGGACTGGATTGAGAGGAAGAGGGAGATTGTGTTGGTTTGGACCAAACCATGCAATGCATCCTATAATAACACAGTAAATATGAATCAGTCTTTTTTTATAATACACTGATATTCACAATATAAATACATAAAAATATAGGTTCATTAAATATCTAAGACCAGCCTTTCTTGAAATGCAGTAATTAACGATTGCATAATGTTTAGTAAATAATCTGTATTTTCCTTGGATAGTAGTAGAGAAGGGCTACCACAGCTTGCTCTGAATTCATGTTAGATAAAGTTATTATATTTTATTTTTATATATTAAAATTGATTCCACAACACATATTGAATCTGGTGGATTTACTTAACCTTTACTATTTGGAAAACTAGTTAATGTCTCACATCTAGGAGACAGACATGTTATGGTGTTTACTGCAAACAAAAGAATAATACAAATAAAAAATAACATTACAGTAAAAAACATTATAATTCACTTTATTTTTTATCTTCTCTTGAATTTCATTTTAAGGCCTTACATTACAACATAACATTACATTTGTTTTAGGTGGAGGAGGAACAAAGATGGCTCAATTGGAAGAAAAAGATCAAAGAAAATGCTAGAAATCCTTGCTATCAAACACAGCTCCTCAGAGCACTGGGCTCTTCCTGGTGTAAGTTAAATATGTGGGAGAATATATTAGCACCACACCATTCTGTCCATAGTCCATCAAACTGTACAATAGAGAAAGCCCTGCTTCCCTTGGTCTCTGTGTTGGAGTCTTCTTTCACTAGTGGTGGTCTTTGGACATGTCCACTACCCTTCTACTTCCATTCCACTCTCAAAATACTAAAGACCACCTGGAACACTTGCATAACTTGGAATATTTCCTGACTTCATAAATCATTACCTATACACATACAAAAATGAAGTAAATTATATTCATCATAAAAAAATTTGCAAAAAAGGGTTTATCACCTCTTCAGATGGCAGAACATTTTCACCAAGGTTGTTAAATCTCCACATGTTTTATAAAGGAAACCTGACTTTGACACCAACCATCAGGAGAATGCTTACATATTTTACATCTTTTACTTTATCTGTCTTCCTTGGTTAATTTGTATTATGAATGGATTAATGTTTTCACAATTCCATTGAGCTTGTAGGAGAAATGTGTTTAAATTGCATTTTCTGTAAACAGGGCTCATTGGAACCTGGAGAATCGCTTCCCCGCAAATTGAAGAGAATCTTAAAGAATGATTTTTTAGAAAAGTTTCAAGGTTTATTGAAAAGAAGTACTGAAGTAAGATTAATGTCATTAGAGCATTTGAAAATGTCTGAAAATAGAACAGTATGCAAAAATGTTTTGATGGAATCTAGGTAGTATCATTTGTCAAAAGCCTTATGTAAACTCGAAGACTGTCCCAAAGAAAAATCGAATTTAATTGATGGTATAGAGTTGCTTTCTAGCTTCTAGTTAGTAAAATCTTAGCACTGACGTTGGACTTCATTGAACCTGTTTATTTTACAAAATAGTTTATAAATAAATAGCATATTACATGTATTTAGTAGCAAAGATTACTTTCTCTCAAAACAGTTTTGTCTTTAAAAAAACATGTTGTTTGTATCTAAGTTCCCAGGGAAATCTTAATCTTTGTATTCTTAAAGCTTTCCACCAAGTTAAAAATAATTTTAAACCTTCAAAACGTCCTCATTTCCTGTTTTTTTTTAGCAACATTAAAATAATACACAGGCATGGCCGGCCCAAGGCATTATGCCGCCTGGGCCAAAGTTTAAAATGCCCCCCCCTCCCCATTATCTACCTCTCCCTCCCTCCCTATTATCTACCCTACCCCCCCCCTTTGTACTTACCGTTCAGCAGTCCTGCAGCGAATCTCCCTGCTCGGTCTCGGTGCCGGCTTGTAATGCTGAGCGCCGGAAATGATGTCATCTTCCGGCGCTCAGCATTACAATCCGGCACCGAGACCGAGCTAGAGGGCTCGCAGAGGAGAGAGAGGGGCGCTGAGCGGGTACTGACAACTTGGTAAGCGCAAACCACTCTGCGCCCTCTCTCTCTTCCTCTTAAAAAAACGATTCAGGGCCTGATGCCCTAGTGAGCCCTTTAGTTATGACACAGCAGAGAGAAAGTTGGTATCTTGTCTATTGTCATTATCTGAACTGATTTATAATTTCAATATTTTAGGTGTACAAAGGATATGTGGATGATCCTAGAAATACAGACAATGCTTGGATAGAAACTACTGCAGTGAGCTTGCACTTTGATAGTCAGGATGACCCAGAGCTTCAACAATTAAATTTTGTAAGTGCAGCATTTTACTTCACTGTTCGATACAGCAAATCTTAAAGATTTCACTATTTTTTCAGAAGACCAATGGATTATCATGCACGCTAAACTCCATTGTCTCCATACTACTTGAAGTCACTGTCACAAACAAAATAAGGAAAAATATGGATAAGAGTGCGCTAAGTATTCAATAAGTAAATTAATCTTAATAATAACATTATGGTAACATGGTAACATTTATTCTACATTATTAAAAATTATCAATATATTGTTTATTAAGCAATCCAAATTGTAGTATACAAATTTTTACTTATTTTTATTTTTTTGTAACTATTCATCTTAATATTTTTAATTAGTAACTTTGGCTGACAATGTTACCCAGGTCGGGCTGGCCAAGGCCAATTAGGACCACAGGCCCTGGGCTTATAGTTTAATTGTGGGTATGGAAACCACTATGAAACGCTTTATAGGTTACAGTCATAATTTCAAAATAAGTGATGTGTACAGGCAGTGAGTGAAGAGGTTGACAGAGGGGAGTGGTGTTAGTAGATAAGCCTAACAGAAGCTAAGACTGAATTGAAGTAACCAAGATAATTGGTACACGAACAAGAGCTTTGGTTACATCTCGTGAAATGTAAGAAGAATATAAGCAACAGACTGAATGTGAGCATGTGTTGTTGGGATGATGGTTACACATCCACCACTTTACAGACTTTGCAGACTTACTTTACTTTGAGGGTGGTAGATAATTACTGGTATAGGCTAATACAGTAAGGGCATTTAAACATGCATGGGATAGACATAAAGCTTGAATCTAAGACAGTATTGAGGACTGATTAAGACCTGAGCCTTACTAATTGATGCCGTCAAATTCTATGTTTCTACAATATTTTGTATTTGAGCTTGCATTGCTTTAGTCCATTTTAAATGTTCCTTTTTTTTGCTTTTTTCTCAGAATATACAGGGAAATGATCCGGAAATATCTATTCGATGGCAAGTTGTAGACCAGAAGATACCTCTATATGCAAACCATAAGGAAATCCTCCAAAAAGCAGTAGATAATTATCACGCATATTATTAGTATAATGGTGGTATTAGTATTAATATCTAGTATTAATCTTTTGACTGTGGAAAAATGATCAAAAGATATCATGTTATCATGTTAGCACAATGTGGGTTTTATGGGCACATTCAGTATCTAGATACTGATTCTACTTCATGGCTTTCATGTTCTCGTATGTTTAGTCCACATAAAAAAACTTTGTGGCAATCTGTATTGCAAAAATCTCTATAATTATCTATGAACACATAATAACAAATGTATTTACTTAAAAACAATTCATGCATTAAAATGTACATGTAATGGCAGGAATCTATTTTGGCAGCTTTGGTAATAAACAGATTTCATGATAATGGGAATAAAGATGATTTTGTTTTTGGTTGTGGAGATTGTTTAGGTAGTATTTGAAAGGGATGCTCTTACAATACATTGTTGATTGTACATTTTGTAGTCAGCACAGATTCTGACATTCTCAGAAGCATCAACCACCTTATTAGGGCTGGCAGTAATCATGCCTGGGTGTTATATATAAAAACAAAAAAAAGCTTGCATCTTCCAGCCACTTGATATACCTTCAACCCTGTTCTCAGCAGTGAGTGCAAAGGGGTAGCTGGTGTGGCTTTAATTAAAGTTAACTGATAATTGGGTTCAATTTCACTAGAGACACCTAGACATGATTACTGCCAGCCCCGTTGAATCTAAATATCAGTCTTACACAATGAAGTAGGCTAAAAAGATCTCAATACGAGGCACATGAAATTCAAGAACAGACAAGAAACAAAGTAATTGATATCTGTCTGGAAAGAGTTATAAAGCCATCTCTAAGACTCTGGGACTCCAGCAAACGACAGCAAACCATTTCTCTACAAATGGAGAAAACTTGGGACCTTCTCTGAAGTGGGTGGTCTACTGTAATCCTCCAAGAGTGCATTGATGACTCATCCAAGGGGTCACAAAGGAACCCAGACTAACATGTAAGGAACTGTAGGCCTTACTTGCCCCAGTTAAGGTCAGTATTCACGATTCCACAATAAGAAAGGAGCGTCCATGAGAGTTGCAAGGCTACTGCTATTCAAAAAGAACACAAAGGCTCATCTCACATTTGCCAGGAAACATGTTTATGACCCCCAAAACGTCAGATAATATGTGGACTGATGAGTCGAAAGTTGAACTTTTTGGAAGACATGGGTCCCATTACATCTAGCATAAAGCTAACGCAGCATTTCACAATAAGAACATCATACTAACAGTTAAAGTGGTGGTAGTGTGATAGTCTGGGGCTGCTTCTGGACCTGGGTGATTTGCATAATTGATGGAACCATTAATTTTGCTCTCTACCAGAAAATCCTGAAGCAATTGGGTTATGCAGCAGGGCAATGATCCACCTCTGAAATTTAAAGAGGCTTAGGCTTCAATCTGATTGAGATTGCTGTACCATGACTTTAAATGCTTGAAAATACGCCAATGTGGCTTAATTAAAACAATTCTGCCAAGAAGCATGGGCCAAAATTCCTCCACAGCGAAGAGTGGCACAACCAAATATTAGGTTTAGAGGAAAATTACTCTTTCATATGGCTTATACAGGTTTACCTTCAATAAATGAAATGATCATGTAAACGCTGCATTTTGTGTTTACTCACATTTTGCTATATTATACACCTGTAAAGAGACTGCATTTGGATTTTACTTATGTGACTTCATAATAATAAACCTAAAACTATATACAAATATAGTGTCTCATGATAACTTATTTTAACATATTAATATAAAGTGAAAACAAGTAAACAAAAGAAGAGTTGTAAGTGAGTGTAAAATGGGGAAATTACTTAGTAGTAAGGGTAAATATTCTTGTAACAAAGCTTCCTATTATTCCCAAAGATAAGGTCAATGTAAGGGTGAAGGTTTACGTGCCTGTGGAAGATCACAAATCTGTGTGTAAACATGAAAGATGGCAAATATTGGAGAAACAGCACGGTGCATGCTTGAATAAATGAAATGGTAAAGAGTGGTTAAAAGGAAATGGCTGAAGAATCAGTGATCAAACAATAGTGAAGAGGTTTTGAAAAAAAAAGTATTTGTATACCATATTAAATGTATCCTATCTAACTTCCCAACATGCTTTATGAAGGGGGCTCTCCTATCTCTTTTATCTACTAAAAATTACAGATCAGTTGGAAGGCATTGGAAAGCAATCAACAGCCTCCGTGAACAAAGGTAAAATTACATACCAGACATAAAAGCTAGAGAATGAAGACAGATAATTTTGGTAATGTCCCCACTTAGTTCTGTGGATGCTTGTGAACAGAAGGCTATCATTGGCTTTTCCCTCATCTGATAACATTTCCCCCCAAAACACATTATTTTGGCATAGTTTTTTTATTTTGAATCTTTAATATCTCAACAAAACAGTAATAGAACATTCATCTACAGGATATTTGCTAAAACATTACATTTGCATACATGTGTTTTTAATGTGTTTTTAAATCTAAATTTCTTCAAAGCGGATTTAACTTCCTTATTTCTGAGAGTATAAATCATTGGATTTAACATTGGAGTGATAATAAAGTAAAATATTGTTATCATTTTGTCCGTATCTGGAGAAGAGTATGATCTGGGTTTCATATATGCAGCCATGGCTGAACCATAAAATAATGTTACAACTATCATGTGAGATCCACAGGTGGAAAAGGCTTTTTGCTGTCCAGCAGAAGATGAAATTTTAAAAATGCTTAAAATTATTTTAACATAAGACATAAATATAACAATGACGGGTATGATCAGTATAATAACACCTACAATAAAGATTACAGATTCAATGACCATGATATTTCCACACCCCATTGAAAGAAACTCTGGTACTTCACAAATAAAATGATTTATTTTATTGTGTCCGCACAGGTTTACATTTAATGTGAGTGTAATATGGGGAATCGACAGAAGAAATCCACATAACCATGTACCAGCTGCTAACCTAATGCAGACAGGCCTATTGATTATTTTTATATAATGTAATGGATAACATATAGCAATATAACGATCATAAGCCATTATGGCTAGCAGAACACACTCACATTCACCTAACGAAAGTGAAATATACATTTGTGATACACATTCTGCATAGGAAATAGTTTTCTTGACTGACATCAGGTCCTTTAGCATTCTTGGAACACTTGTTGATGAAACACAGACGTCCATGATAGAGAGGTTGGTAAGAAAAAAATACATAGGGGTCTGCAGACTATTTACTGTGGTGGTTAGAAGAATGATGAGTGTATTTCCTATTAGAATAATCAGATAGAAAATAAAAAAAACCACAAACAGTATGACTTGTGCCTTTGGTTTACTGGAGAGTCCGAGAAGAATAAATTCAGATACCATGGTGTCATTATTCCAGGCCATTCTATTGCATTAAAAAAGAGATATATATTTAGCCACCATGAAAGAGCATATACCAACAAAATCAGCAGCAAAGCAGCGCCAGACTATCACACTACACCTACTGTAACTGTTAGTATGATGTTCTTGCTGTAATCAGTAAATATTTAAAATTGAACTGAATGACTGCTACTTTTTGGTAGATTATATTAAAAAAAAAATCCTTTCTAATGGTTGATTTTGCAATTCAGACTACATCTCCACTGCTAAATATATTTTGAAATTGCCCCTGACATAAGATATTAACTATATTACAGTTTCACACAGTATAGGTTGTAAAATTGTTCTAATAATTGTTTTATATTTTCTGGGGGGAAAACAATGCTACCTAAGAACTGTCATAATGTTAAGAGAGAGAAATTGTATTACTGAATTAGATATAGATGTCTCTTTAGTAAACAATGCTATCAAAGAGTAAGAAAAATTGTTGTGAAAATCAAAAATAATTATGGACCTTTAAGAAAAGTGATATTTTCATCTAGATAAAAATGTGCAATAGTTACTAAGGCTAGTAATACTAATTAAGCATTAGGACTATTCAAGAAAATAATAATATACAACGCAAAATACTATCTATCAAACTACTTTGTGCATAAACAATAATGACTTTAGTAATCACAAATATATGTATTGGTTTAAAAATGCTAAATATTTACTACAAATATGAAGATGTACAGGATCTGTAATATGTATTGTAATTGATTTATAATTTACTTGCTTACGTTTCCATGGCATACGTGAAAATGAAAGAAATCGTAATGTATTTCTTCCTGAGAAAACAAAAAAACATCATGAGACTGTGACTAAATCTATAAATATATTTGGAGATAATATCATATTTTTGCATGATCTCATTATATTAGTTTTTATTTTTAGTCTAATTTTATGTTTAGTTTAATTTAGTCTTAATTGCAATTTAGTTTAAAAATATATATGTAATGTTACTGGAATAAATTGTTTTTACTAGATTTGTTACTCCAAACTATGTATTTTTGATTTTTCAAACTCTCTGTGCAAACATGAAAAATTATGGAATCTTCAAGTTTTTATTAGAGACTGTCTGTCATATAGTTTTAAAATAATGAATATATAGTTTTATATAGTTTTATATTATATTGAGTGTTTTCAGGGCATACATTAAGATTTCAGAATTTCTAATGCATTTCACTCTGACAATAAAAGAAAATAAAACATTCTGATTTAAATTTAAATTCTCCTGTGCTATAAATATGTGTTAAGTAGGATATCATATTAATATTATTTTATCAGTTCATGTCTGCAATCAGCCAAATATTGGAAATATTTTTTTTTCTCCCAGTTTATATGTCAGATGTTCAGAAATAATGCATATAATGCCCAAACAATGAGCTTTACTGAGAATATTAAATTGGTTCTGCAATCTCATACAAAAAAATATAATAATTTAAAAAAAAAATCTTACCTTGTACACAAACCAAAAGTAATTTGTAACCAGCTTTTGTAATCTTTAACAGTCTGTTTTATAGTTTACACATATATTACTCTAGAGGGTATATCCCTAAAGAGTCATTACTGTACTAAGTTGAGAATGTTTTAGATTTTACAAGATACTTTCTTTTATTGAGTTTGGATACTTTTATGGACATTTGGAAACTTTGTCCAAGGCATGTTTCATGAAGTTTTTTTTTTTTTAAATAACATAGAGAAGGTCCTGTAATGTATTATGTATGTTTGTTTTATACGCATTATCTTTTCTTTTCTTGTGCCTGTATACAATATATTTCAATCATGTCTACAGATGTTAATAAGTAATGTGAAATTAAGTCTGTATATGTTGTCCAAGGAGTTGGAAATTATTATTATATTATTTATGCCCAGTTCTCTGATACAAGAAAGATGAGACTGTTTTAGCATTCTTACATTATGTTTATGTTTAACCATGATTCTCCTTTTTTAATGTTTTGTGCACCCACCAACATTATATATGGTTTTTTATGGACATATAGAGCTTTAATTTGATACCATTAGATTTATAGTTCAACATTTAGTATAAATAATACATTATAATAATAGAAATAGTTGAAGAAAACAAACAAACATGTGTGTACTATTTTCCTATGAAAATTGCCCCCAAACCAGTTCAGTTGACCAAAATACCAAAAAAATATTAGTTTAGGTTTCTGTTTGAAAAACCCAACATGCATAGGTTTTTTTATGAGTTTTGGAACTTATGAGGCACAAAATGGAACATCCCCACACAGTTTTTGAAACTTGACATTTTCAAATTGTATTTTAAAAAGGCTGTCACATTTGGAACTGTTTAGTAGCCAACCAGCTCAAAACACCCAGACAAAAGTACATATTTTTGGAAAGAAGCCAAGCCAGGGTATTTGACTAGGAGCATTTGGACACTTATCGTGCAACCAGTCTGTCAGCAATTCCTGGCAAAAGGAGACATAACATTCATTTAAGCATATTACATGAATACCAAAATGTATTCGGCTGCAGCTACAGATAACAGAAATAACCCACATGCATAGCTTTTTGAAAATATTTTTTTTAAATATATATATATACACTAATAAGCCATAACATTCTGACCACCTGCCTAATATTGCGCATGGCCCCCATTTGCCGCCAAAGCAGACTTGACCCTTCGAGGCATGGACTCTCCTAGACCTCTGAAAGCTTGCTGTGGTATCTGCTACCAAGACATAAGCAGCAAATCCTTTAAGTCCTATAAGTTGTGAGGTGAGACCTCCATGGATACATCCTGGTGTCTCGTGTTCTCCTGATAAGCAATGCACACGCACCAGGCCATCCTCTTGATTTAAAGGAAAAGGTGTTTCATCAAACCATACCACCTTCTTCAATTGCCCCGTGGTCCAGTGCTTATGCTCACTTGCCCATTGTAGGTGTTGTCGGCAGTGGAAATGGGGGGCAGCATGGGAATTCAGACTGGTTTGCCGCTATGCACCCCCATACACAACAAACTGTGATGCACTGTGTGTTCTGACACCTTTCTATCAGAACCAGCATTAACATTTTCAGCAATTTGATCTACAGTAGCTCATCTGTTTGTTTCACCACACGAACCATCCTTCATCCCCCACGTGCTTCAATTAGCATTGGCCGCCCATAACCCTGTCGCCGGTTCCCCATTTTTCCTTCCTTGGACTTTTGAAAGTCATATATATATATATAATATATCCCACCCAGTGACAGGTGCCATGATAACAAGATTATCAGTGTTATTTACTTCACCTGTCAGTGGTCATAATGTGCAGTATTTCTTCTGTGCCCCGATGTAACTAACATACATACTAACCCCAAATTCACTCTAACACTATACATTTAAATATACACACACACCCTCATAAGGTGTGCTTATGGCTAGATCATAATACGGGGTGATGGGTGGAACGCAGGTAGAGCAATGAGCAGGAAAATAGGATAACCATGAGGTGGACTCATGGCAGGGGCATGGGGCTAAGGCTTTATGTAAATACAGGGCCTGAAGATTTCTGTTGATGGCGCTGCAGGAGAGGGCAAAATTGGACAGAATGATAATGATACATGCTAAATGAATTGGTAAAGGAAAACAAAAAGTAAATAGTTTAAGTGAAGAGAAAATCCTGAAGACATATTATGTTAAGCCAAAGGGAAGAAATATAAAAGCATAGACATAAATCTTGTACTATTCTTATCTTATTCTGTTTTGCAATTGTGATCATTTGCAGACAAGAAATAGAAGAAAGTCGTGGAAGTTGGGGAATCAGGAGACATAACTTTGGATTGCTTTTTGTCTCCAATTAGAAACAGGTCTGTGTGCTCATAGACAGGAGGCTGCCCTCGTGTGTTCTTTTTGTGGTCAGTGGAGTTATTAGGATTGAAACCATCGTAATAAATTGTACATCGGAAATGGCTTTGATGATATTTTTCTACAGAATAGAACACATTGTTTTGCATGATGTATTTATTTAAGCTTTAATATATTAACATTTTGAGAACATCATTTTTAATTTATAGGGGTATTTTGTAAAAATATCACAATGGAACGCAGAATGTGTGTTTATGTCGAAATTTCTTCAAAGCAGATTTTACTTCCTTATTCCGAAGAGTATAAATCATAGGATTTAACATTGGCGTGACAATAAAATAAAACATTGTTATCATTTTGTCCGTATCTGGAGAAGAGTATGATCTGGGTTTCATATATGCAGCCATGGCTGAACCATAAAATAATGTTACAACTATCATGTGAGATCCACAGGTGGAAAAGGCTTTTTGCTGTCCAGCAAATGATGCAATTTTTAAAATACTTAATATAATTTGGACATAAGACAAACTTATAACAATGACAGGTATGATTAAGATAATAACACCTACAATAAATATGACAAATTCGGTGATTGTGATATTTTCACATCCCATTGAAAGGAACTCTGGTACTTCGCATAAAAAATGGTTTATTTCATTGTGTCCGCACAGGTTTACGCTTAACGTAAGTGCAATATGGGGAATTGATAGAAGAAATCCACATATCCATGTGCCAGCTGCTATCCTGATGCAGACAGGCCTATTGATAATTTCATTGTAATGTAATGGGTAACATACAGCAATATAACGATCATAAGCCATGATGGCTAGCAGAATACACTCACATTTCCCTAATGAAAGTGAAACATACATTTGTGTTATACATTCCGTATAGGAAATAGTTTTTTTGACTGATGTTAGATCGTTTAGCATTCTTGGAATAATCGTGGAAGAAATCCAGACATCCATGACAGAGAGATTTGTAAGAAAAAAATACATAGGTGTCTGCAGACTTTTTTCTCTTGTGGTTAGAAGAATGATGAGTGTATTTCCTATCAGAATTATCAGATAGAAAATTAGGAAGACCATAAAAAGTATGACTCGTGTCTTTGGTTTTCCAGAAAGTCCGAGAAGAATAAATTCAGACATTGCTGTGTTATTATTCCAGGCCATTCTACTGATTGAAGAAAAAAATGTATACTTTGATAATTTTGTTTATGGTTTTGTTCTGAAATGTATATACTTAATATAATCTTTTCTAAAAGAGCACCTATACCAACAAAAGAACTTTTAAGACCACAAGCAATAGTTAATGAAAGCAAACAGAGGACATGCGGTCTTAGGATAAAATACAACGTATATTGTACATACTGATTAAAATAAAAATGTATACTTTAATAATTGATGGTGTTATTCTTAAAGAACTGCTCTGAGATCAACTGGCTCTCTCTTTTTGAGACACAGCATCCTACCCTAGCTATGAGCTATAATAATAATACTTAAACAATAAAAATAAAAAAGATTTAGTTAACCAAAGATACAGCTTTTTAATTTAGTTTATTTTGCTTTTTTGTTTATAAATACAGCTATATATTTTTAGAAGAAATTCTTACGATTTTTATTAAGCCTCAAAATCCATCATGCTTAATGTCATACAAAAGGAATGGCATTTTCAGCTACAGAAAAAAACATGTTTTAGAAAATAATAATAGTGGACAATAGCTAATACCACAAGTAAAATGATATACTTTTTAGAATGGCTATGAAGAATTAGTTTGCAACAATTACCTAATGTTAAAATAATGTAGGTAAACAATATTCCTATTATTATAGCAATAATAAATACTCTTGTTTAGGACAGTTCAATAGAATTAGTTCACAACATAAAATATTATTTTAATAAACTGGCATGTTAATGCTTTGATCATATTTATTATAAATTAAATATTTAATTAAGACTTATGTGAAAAACAAAAAACACTACAAAGAATGAATGTATCAGTTTTGAATGTTTGCTACAAATATGAAAAAATACAGAATCTGTAAACTTATTTTACAATTTGTTAAGCAAACAGTTTTTAAATCATAAAAGTTTTAAAGGACAAACTTGAAATTGAGAAAACTCATATACGGTATTTTTTCCTGACAAAACAAACCAATTAATTCAATTATGTATGGTATCTATCAAAACAAGATTTTCTAAAATCATGTCTAACGGCTGGAAAATAAGTTAAAGTAGTTTAGCTTTCCTTCATCCAAAAAATATTTTAAATCAATATTAATTATTACTCTGGTGATGTTGCTGAACTAGGCTTGTTTTTTTTTATCAATGACACATATACTGTCCTGTGAAATAAATAAAAAGCAAAATAAAAATGTCGTATTGTCCCAAAAAACAATATATCTTTTGAGTAAGTACACTAAATAAGAAAGGGGGACATTAGAGATACAGAAAGACATAGCAAAAACATGCAAACTACTCCAATCTTGAAGTGTACACTTGCTAACTTATTGTTTTTTTTTATTATATCAGCTGATATTATCTAATTACAGCAATATTTATTTTAAGTTATATATCTGTGATCGGGCACCTACATGCTCTATTGTCTTATGCAACAGTAAAATTTTTAATTAAAAATAAACTTACCTTTCAAACACAGCATGGTTGTTTAGCTTTGTAATAAGTGACATGGCTTTATAGCTTTGAAATCTATTACTCCAGAGATGCTTCCCCTAAAGGATCAGTACTTTAGTAGAAATAATATTTTACATTTAACAAGATACTTATATTTTTATACAGTTAGAAGTTTGGAAACTGTTCAAGGCATGCCTAATGCATTTAAAAAAAATAAAAATAATAAAGTTAGAACTGCCATAGAAAATAGGTGTAAATGTAAGCAGGAGCATTACTAGAAACCACTGGGCCCTGATGCGAAAATTGTCCCCGGGGCCCCCCAGCTTTAACAATGTGCCATCATTGCCCCCAAAACAACTGGTGCCTTCTTTGATCTTTGCTCCCCCTTCCAACATTCAACAAATGTGAACACACTTACACAAATTAGCCCCCTTTCTCATACTCACTAACACACACGCCACCTCACCCCACTTACACATGCATGCTCAGACGCACACACAATTACACATCCATGCTCACACACAAATGAGTGCACATGTATGCTCACACACACATAAGTACTCATGTATGCTCACACACACACAAGAACAAATGCATGCTCACACACAATTGCACATGCATGCTCACACACAAGTGCACATTCATGCTCACACACACACAAGTACAAATGCAAGCTCACACACACACAAGTACACATCCATGCTCACATATACACACAAGTACACATGCATGCTCACAAGCACACACATACATATATATATATGTAAATATATTTTTATATATATATATATATATATACATACATGCAAACACATTTACATACCTCCCACTCCCACTTACCTCTCACCGCTCTTGCAGCTTGTTGTCCGGCTGCTCGTGCATAATGTGCGAGCGAGCAGCCTCTGTTTCACCATGGGGTCACGTGATGTCATGTGATCCCCGATATGCTCCTGTCTCCCCATGCTGGTTCAAAATAGTTTAGAAAGGGCCCTTCCGACCTGGATCGGTGCAGTCTAGGTTGGAAGGGCCCTTTCTAAACTATTTTGAAAAGGCAGGGGGAGACAGGAAGAAGGGGTCACAGGTAGTTACGCCAGTAAGCAGGCCCGGACTGACGTAGGGGCTGATGGAGCTGCAGCTCCAGGCCCCTACCTTAAAATAGGCCCAGTCATGACCGGACTGACTGGGCCTCTGCAGCCTCTACGGCCGCATTAACGCAGTGCAAAACGGGGCACCTGCCCCTTAAGCCCGGAGCAACGTCGACCGGGGCGGCCACTCTAGGGGACTGGGCAGCCCCCACCAGGGCCGGCCTTAGGGGTGTGCGGCCGCAGAGGGTGCCACGGCAGCAGGGGCGCCTGCCCGGGACTTAAAATAAAACATCTGGGGTTTTTTTTTAACTTTATTTAACATCCTCCATGTTAAATAAAGTTTAAAAAAAACCACCATTTTTTTATTTAAGTCCAGGGCAGGGGCACCGAGCGGTCGCTCGTGAAGTTTTCAGCAACCGCTTGGCGCCCCTCACTCTCCGTGACTCCGTCGTGGTGCTGGCGTTTCATATGATGTCATATTCCGGCGCTCAGCTGTGAAGCGCGCACCGCGGCCGAGCGGGAAGAGGGGGTAGATAGTGAGGGGGGGGCAGTGAGAAGACTAGAAAATAATAATAAGACTGCAAAGCCGATGCCGACACTATACGACATAGAACATAAAAATCCTTTCACAATTTATTAAATACTATGTTTTTATATATGATCGTTTTTAAGGCTGCTTTAACCTCCTTGTTTCGAAGTGTATAAATCAAAGGATTCAGCATTGGAGTGATAACGGTATAAAGAATAGCAAACATTTTGTCTGTATTTGGTGAGGACTGGGATCTGGGTTTCATATATGTAGCCATGGCTGAGCCGTAGAATAATGTTACAACCAAAATGTGAGATCCACAGGTTGAGAGGGCTTTCCTCTGGCCAGCAGAAGATGTTATTTTCAAAACAGCTAGAATTATTTTAAAGTATGATATAATAATAAATGCTATTGGTATCATTAAAACGATCACTCCTACAACAAAAATTAACAATTCAATCATTATTATATTTCCACAACCTAGTGCTAGTATTTCCGGCACTTCACACTGAAAATGGTTAATTTTATTGCTTCCACAAACACCTACATTCCACGTAAATTCAACGGAAGCATACGACAAAATAAACCCACATATCCAGGTACCAGTGGCAGTCCTGACACAAACAGACCTACTGATGATTGTAGTATAATGCAATGGGTAACATATAGCTATGTAACGATCATAAGCAATTATAGCAAGAAGAATGCATTCACATTCACCCAAGGAAAGCACAATATACATTTGCATTACACATTCTGCATAAGAAATAGTTTTTGTTGTGGATAACATGTCTTTAAGCATTCTAGGGACAACTGTTGAGGAATAGCAGATATCCAAGAAAGAGAGGTTAGCGAGGAAGAAATACATTGGAGTCTGAAGATTACTGGCTGTCACAGTTATTATAATAATGAGAAAGTTTCCAAGAAGGCTTATGAGGTAGATAATGAAGAAGACTAGAAAAAGGATGAATTGTGTCCTCGGATCATCAGAAAGTCCAAGAAGGATAAATTCAGTAACGACTGAGTAATTTTGTAAAGCCATTCTGTCTGTTAATAAATGTTTTAGCTGTTTACCTTCAAATATAGAACATCTTATTTAAAGGTATATAACATTCGTGCAAAAAGTATAAAATATGACCGGTCTTTACAAAAAACGTATATTTGTTATATTTGCAAATGTTATACTATTATGTAAATATAATTTTATACTGCAAATAGCATAATCAGTTGTATGATTTAATAGTCCTCACACTATATATAAAGCAAAATCAGACCATGACTTAATGATACAATTAATCATATTTTAAAAAAAAAACTTTAAAAAAAATGATGTTTTCTTGAAGACCTTGGAGATGTCAATGTTATAAGCTACAGCAGTTATTTTCAAAACTGTAAAAAATAAATAAAATAAAAAAATTAGCTGTTTACCTTCAAATATAGAACATCTTATTTAAAGGTATATAACATTCGTACAAAAAGTATAAAATATGACCGGTCTTTACAGAAACCTTATCTTTGTTATATTTGCAAATCTTATACTATTATGTAAATATAATTTTATATTATACTGCAAATAGCGTAATCAGTTGTATGATTTAATAGTCCTCACAATATATATAAAGCAAAATCAGACCATGACTTAATGATACAATTAATCATATTTTTTTAAAAAAACTTTAAAAAAATTATGTTTTCTTGAAGAACTTAGAGATGTCAATGTTACAAGCTACAGCAGTTATTTTCAAAACTGAACTGTAAAAAAAAAAAATTTAGACACATTAAATCTGAGATCAAGTCAAACTATTATTTTATCTGCCCAACAGTATAATTATGCAATTAGAATATTATGCAATATAAACCTAAAATGTATTGGAAGCAAAAAAAACCGATGATGATCCTTAAGATAATCCTTATATATGTGGCTTAATTCATCTTACCTTCATTAATGAAAAATGTGATGTCCTCTATACGTTGCCACTTCGTATATTGGTGTGCTCGGCATAAAACTATTTTGGAAAATAATTCAAATAATAATAATAATTAAATAAAAAATAGTTCAATTCTAAATGTTTTAACATATCAATGATAGTTTTCAGGGAAGAGTGCAACTTTTGTTAAAAAAAGAAAAGTGCAATAAAGAAGAATCGCTGATCTTTTTTCATAAATAAAATTTAGAGCATGGAAGTTTCCAGTCTGAATCCAGAGATAACAGACAAACTGGCAAAGGGAAAACCAGGTGGCATTTTTTTTTAAACAAAGCACTTAGCTAGTAACGTGACAATTTAAATAACATTGCTGCCAGGATTTTAACAAGATTACAAACCTGTTGAATATAGGTTTCACAAACCTCATAATGGTGTTGGTAATTTGAGATGTTTAATATTTAATTATGAAGAGATAAAAAAAAAACCAAATAAATGATTAAATAAAAAAGATTTGAGATGTCAAGTAATATCAGAATAATGTAATTTCTATGTAAGAGTTTTTACATTGACAATTTCATATGATCATATATGGAAAATATGTTGTTAATCATGACATAAGAATGTTAAAAAGTAGCAATCTATTTTGTAAGCAACTTCCAGGTGTAAAAACATAAAAAAATGCACCTGCCCTCTATTCTCTTCACTCTTTCTTGTAAAGCTGACATTAGAATTATTTGCTTGCAATAATTAAAGGAAACAAAAATGATCCAATGCCAAGTAGTTTAGGATGTCTGTTGAAATATGAATATTATGGTGTATTACTACTATTGTGTATGTATGTATGTATTTTTCTATGCTATGTCAACATAAATCAACAGATGCTATTTAGTTTAATATTGTATGTACATTCCAAAATATAACTTATTGCTAGTGTAACGTGTCTCAATCTACACAGAAGAGGAGACAAGATAAGGGACAAAGATAAACAGATAATTATAGAAAGATGGATAATATATGTTATACAAGGTGCACTGAAATAATACTAATACTAATGCTACCACTATTAATTATAATAAATATTGTTTTGTCTGACTTTATGAGGATATCCTAATATCCAGAAAATGTATGATGCCTAAAGTGTTTAAAGAGAAACACTTATCATTCTGAGTTGTTAAACTATGACATTGATAACTTGTTTACTTTATGTACAGGTTAAAACGGTTAAAATTTCTAATCATTCGCAATAGCTCACTAAATGATTACAACAAATTCAAAAAGATATTTACCATGTCTTAAATGCCAAAGCTCTGATCAACTGCTGAAAAGGGCACAGAATTTTTATACGTTGCTCTTAAACTAGGTGTGTTCTACCTATTTCCCCAAAGTTTAATTAAAAGGTGCGCTGATCTAAGAGAATAGTGTTCCTAAACTTTAAAAATATCAAAATGATGAATGAAATTACACTGTTTAATTGTTTCTGAAACTTTTTTTATTCCAAAGATAATAGGTATGTACAAGATGCAAATTATTGGGGTTCAAATCATGCTCTGTACAAGCTGGGAGGTTGAAGGGTAATGGGACTATAAATGAAAAATATACCATCTTATAAAACACATATAAACTGTAATCTTAGTGTAGTTTACAGAAAGATATTTGGTGTGTGATGATTAGTTGCAGGATGTATGTCAATCCCCGGCATTCAACAGCTAGTTGGGGGAAAACAATAGGTTAAATTATATAACAAATTTAATGTCTGGCTCCCCATTTAGGGCAGTTCATGTAGTTCTCCACTTTAAAAAAGTAGATATACTCCCGGGTCATTTTCCTAAGAGGGCTGATATTTTTAAAATATACCAGAAGAAAACCAAAGCATCGGTAAGGACCAGACAGGTCAGGGGTGAGTAAATATCAAGTAAGTACACCAACCACACCAACCACTGCAATCCCAAGTGCAATATTCAAGTCTATGAAGCTCCATTCAAGTCAACGAACCTTTGGCTGCCTTTTTCTAAAAATCTCTTTTTATTGTGATGATCGGGCTTGTGGATAATTACTGAGGTCCTCTTAAAAAGGTAAATTATCCTATTTTTCTTGTGTTCAAGTCTCCCAATGATAATCTTAAAATATCTGTTGTCTTTATCTGAATATTACCACTCTGTCATTGGAATCCCCAGACAGTCCAAGACTTTGACAATATCAACCATCCCTCAACGTTTGGCGTTAAGGGGTTAAATAAACAAAATCCCAATTACGTTTTAATTGTCAATCTCTTAATAAGCTTCAGACTCGTACTAGCAATGGGTTTTATTGACATTGATGCATGTACTTGCTAATTTCAAAAATGCAATTGCAATTCACACACTAACTGAAAACAACGTACAGTAAAGTAAGGAAATAATTGCAAGCCAATTTTATGGTGATAAGCAATAATTAAATAACGTACTAATGTCTAGTAAGATATTTCTGTAGGAGCTTTATCTCTAAGATCAAACGAGCAGTGAAGAAGCTATGCACAGAAGAGGGCAGGACAATTAAAGAAAGGGTTGTTTCCTACGCTGGGTTGTGCTGAATCAGGTGCACAGGCCACATCACACCCTGGCTCACTTGTAACGAAGCACACCTTCTCACTGTGTGGTTCTGCCATTATCTCCTGTGAACAGCTGCTGAGGCTTGGTTGGACATTCTGTGCTTTAGCATTCCAGATGTGGTAAAAAAGGTATTGACACGTGTACTAAATGTAAAATATGCTTGCTTATTCTGGTGTTTAGGATTATGTCTGTTTATTAAAATGTAAATCAGACTCATGCTTGTAAATTACCTTCTTTTTATACTCAAACAAGGGAGTTCCATTGCCATATCTTCAATGAAGTGTCCCTCTTTAGGTGCTAAATCTATGCCACCCATTTCCTTCCTTTCTAGGAGCTCAAATAGTATGAGTGTACCTGTGTTCTATAGTCAGAATAATGAGTAGTGCAGCAATTAGTCCATACATTAAAAGATTGTATGGGCAGAGAATATTTTTTCCAGGGTGTCACTTGGTCTGGATTTAAGAATTGATCTAATATTGCAACAGAAGATATTCCAATTCTCAACTGTCCCTGCTATAGATAGTACTCTTAGCCAAACGTATCACTCAACCACAAACATCACTCTTAACCACACACACTCATAACTCATAAAACTTAACCTTTAATAATATATCCTGAAAATAAACAATGATCAAAGTGTAAACTAAATACTAAGCAGTCCCTAGCTCAATATACTTGTAGTCGGCAGGATACTCAGATGAATTCATTGAATATTCCTACACCCAATACTTAGTATCTCAAATCCAGATACTCAGTCCTTAACCTTCCTTCCCGGTTAGTAGCAGCACAGGGTAAATGTGGGGCCTACTTTTAACACTCCTGTCGAGGTTACACAAATAAACCTCAGGCTGCAAAAGCTATCATACAAACCCAAAAGCTCATGCATGGCTTTAAATAAATCGCACAGTAGCCTGATTGGAGGCATCAACACACCTCTAGCTCCAGTGTAAACCCTCAAACAATTCATAACTGTCCTTGCTGATCTAGGCAGTAACCTAGTAAAAGTAACCATTTGTAATGTAATCCAGTTAATAATGGAAACCAATTACAGTGTTCAATGTCCTTCCAGTCTGACTTCCCAGCAGCTTTAGACAGAAAATGTATGTTTGTGTGTCTTGGTCACACATTACTGCCAGCTACAGATGGTACTCTTAGCCACATGTACCACTCTCAACCACACACACATCACTCTTAAGCACACACATTATAGACTGTCTGTGCAAAATGCATTTTATACAATGTCTGATATGAAATTACCTGTTACTAAACCAGTCCTTTAGATTTCATGCATCGATCTTTATTTATTTTGGCACAGCACATTCTTAAGAGAACCTCACAATCAAGCTTTTCCAGTGTTTCACTTTAGGTTATATATGGTTTTTTAAAACTCTTAAATTCTTCATGGCTACCTTAATATCCTTATTTCTAAGTGAATAAATCAATGGATTCAACATTGGTGTTACAATTAAATAAAAGATAGCTATCATTTTGTCCGTTCCCGGTGAAGAGTGAGATCTTGGTTTCATGTAAGAAGCCATACATGATCCATAATATATTATCACAACTATCATGTGAGATCCACAAGTGGAAAAGGCTTTACGTTGTCCTGCAGAGGATGTCATTTTCAAGATTGTTAGAATAATTTTGGCATAAGATACACCAATAAATGTTACTGGAGTCATTAGAATTATTGCTCCAACAAGAAATATAGTTAATTCAATCAAAAATAAATTTTCACATTGAAGGGAAAGTATTTCCGGAATCTCACACACAAAATGATTTATTTCATTGTTTTCACAGAGAACTCCATTTAGCGTAAGTGCCACATGGAAAATTGAGAGAAGAAATCCACATATCCATACTCCAGCAGCCATCTTGATACAAGTAGCCCAGTTAATAATAGTAGAATAGTGTAATGGATAGCATATAGCTATATAGCGATCATAAGCCATTATAGCAAGCAATATACATTCAATTTCACCTAAAGAAAATGAAATGTACATTTGAATTGTACATTCTGTAAATGAAATAGTTTTCTTGGCTGACATCAAATCTTTCAGCATTCTAGGGACAGTTGATGATGAATAACATATGTCCAGAAAAGAGAGGTTGGTGAGAAAAAAATACATGGGTTTATGTAGACTGGCATTTGTTATGGTTAAAAAAATTATGAGAGAGTTTGCAAACAATATGATAAAATAAACAATAAGCACAACTCCGAAAATTATAACTTGTGTTTTTGGCTGAGTGGTTATTCCAAGAAGTATAAATTCTGTCACAACACTGTTATTTCTCCAGAACATTCTGTAATTGAATAAAAGAGAACAATAATGATGTCATAGGTTCAATTAGAATAATTGAAAAAATATAAAAATAGTTTACATTAACAAAAACGTGCTATTTTAATAAAAAAAAATGTAAGCATCAACAGGCTATCCCACAAGTGTAATACAGTAGATGAAGGCTATAATCGCACCACAGTTTTTGAATATCTGTAATTCACAATTTAACTATATCTTATATGGCAACCTTCAAAGTATTAACTCAAACTTAATCTGGTGGAGAGGCGATGATTTGGGCATGTTTTGCAGCCACAGGATCTGGGAACCTTGCAGTGATTGAGTTGACCATGAACTCCTCGGTACTGTATACCAATGTATTCTAAAGTCAAATGTGAGGCCAACTGTCTCAAAGCTAAAACTTGGCTGAAATTGGGTCATGCGCCAGGACAATGATCCCAAGCACACCAGCAAATCTACAACAGAATGGCTGAAAAACAAAAGAATCAAGGTGCAGTCAAACTCTAGATCTCAACCCAATTGAAATGCTGTGGCAGGACCCTAAGAGAGCTGTGCATAAACTAATTCCCACAAACTTAATGAGCCGAAGCAATGTTGTAAAGAAGAGTGGGTCAAAATTCCTTCAAAACGATGTTAGAGACTGATATAGCCATACAGAAAAGTATTACTTGTGGTTTTACAAGCTATTGAATCACAAGGTGTACTTATTTTTCACAAATCGCTTATCCATTTGGTTGTATTTACCTAATTTTTAAACCCGCTAAGGAACAGATGATTATTATTATGTCCTGATATGTAAAACCATAGAATTCACAGAGGGTTTACTTTCACACGATTGTACATTCCCAGCAGTTATAAGGCACATTAGAAGGTGTACATTATAGTTTCAGAACTGTAGAATCTTTAATATACTAGGTTTACAACTCTAATTTTGAAAAAAAGAAACCAAAAAATACCCACCAAAATATATATTTCATCATTTAGACACTTTTTATCCAACCACTGCCATAGCACCCCCCCATGCACAGATTTTTTTTTTTTTCAGGACATTACAGGGCACAAGTTGGAAGACGTCTGTTACCATTCCCAAACATAAGATTTTCATGTTTTTGCTTTACTGGCTTTATGTTTCATATGGAACTGTTAAGCACCTCCTAATTCGAACCCCCCCCCCATAAAAGTAGATATTTCTTTAAAGCAGACAACCCACAGTATATTTCTGGGAGCTTCTGAACAATTGTCATGCAGCTGCTTGGCCACTAATCACTCCCAATGTTAGCTATAGCAATCATTTTCTCTGCTTTTTTCACCAACACTTCTTGTTGTTTAAGATTATTTGCACAGTTATGGCAGGGAAATCCAGCCAAAATCATTCAACTGCATCTCCAGATTATGGAAATACCCATATCATTTTTTTTCTAGACATTACAGGGCACAAGTTGGGACATTTTCTGGCCATATGTCTCATTTGGGACTGTTTAGAAACTGTTTTCATGCCGCTATTTGTCCACCAACCACTGCCAAAATTAGCCATAGCCAACATTTTAATGCATAGGTTTTTTTTCTGAACATTGCAGGGCACAGGTCCTGTGCTTCTGTGTTACTTTTTGCTGTTAAGGCAGGGAAATCCAGTCAAATGTATTCAGTTACATCACATAAATCCATCACACATCCAAGGGTTTTTCTAATGGAATTTGCAGGGCACAAAGTATTTATAGGATTTGTGTCAACTAAAAATACCCCATTTTCCCCTTGTGGCTAATGCTAACTGAACATAAAAGAAGACAAAATATGATATAAAAAAATCTAATAATATACTTTGGTTTGATATGCCAAGAAACAATCATATATGCTGAAGATGCACTTTGGTTTTAGGACCTGTGCATCACCCTCTACTCACATTCACAGGCTCCACACATTCATTGTGTATAGCAGAGAGAATATACAAATCTCTTTTGTCCATGTACCTAATGCCCAGAATTTCTGTTTGGGGTAAACTAATAACTCTTAGCAACTATAATAATTATACACTAAGAGGTGGTAGCCTTTATTGAAAAAGGGCAAAAGCAGGTGTCACTATGTTCCCCTTTGTGCTAATTGAGCCTGAGAAGCCAGGGGGATCTAGGCAGCTGTCATTCCCCTCATATATTCTGCTGGACACAGTATATTCCGTACTGCTTTCACAAAGTTTGTATAACTTTATGCCATACCCACATTTCTTAAAATGTATTAGAAAAGTATTTAAAACGGTCCTTGACTTACACTATCAGTCAAGTTGTTGGTGGCCTCTAGTTGCAATAGGTATGGGTATGTCTGAAATTAAGGAAATTAAGAACATTTAAATATCTAGCCCTGGTCATAATACATTAGAAAAGGGGGATGCTAAAATTGGAGTATATAGCTCTGAATTATTATTTTCATATCATGAAAAGACACAATGTTCTTTCTCTTTCCTGCAGATCACAAAGATGGAGAAAAGAGACAGAACATCTGTACTAACAGTTATTGCTTTGATTGGTCATTACAGCAATCACATGACTACTGGCCGCTAATTGGCTGGACTGTGTCGAATGAGAGGCAGTCCCCTGAAGAGAGACATCCAAACGGAGTTAAAAAAGGAAACAACACAATATTTTTGAAAACTTTCTTTAATCTACTACTAGTAATAAAACACATCAGTTCCTTACTGTATTCCTCCATGTTCAATTGATGTAAAATTTAAGTATGCATTGGACAGGTGTTATCCCATTTATCACAGATAAAACTCCCCCATATACAGTTTACATTAAAGGCCCATTTCACCCTTTGACAATATGAATCTGAACATAAATATGTTTGCTTTCCTACATTTTCATATGCATTAGTTAATAGAAATACAATGGTTTTTGTTAACATACACCATAAAGTTTTCTTTTTACTACAAATCCGAGACACACATAACTAAGCATACCTGGGTTACTGGAAAAAGTAGGGGGTGGTCACTACCCTACACCATGAACCAGTAAGGCTGAAGACACCAGGTTGGCGAACAAAAGAAAATCAGGAACACACAGAACACCTGAAAAATGGTCCTGGAAGATCAGCTGTAAGCAGTGAGCAATAAGAAGGCTAGAGTAACTTGCACCAGCAGAAGGGCGAGAGACATCCAATAGACATTGGACAGAAAGAATGGTGAGCTTTTCAAAAATCAAACAAGACCCAGCAGATGTAAATATGAATACAGGTTTGTGCTCATCCAGATGTAGGCACAGGTCAGTATGCAAGACCTATGAACTCCAGGCTAACAGTGTGGGTTCCAAGGAAGTAGGCTAAATAAAGCACAAAACTAGATGTAGTCAAAACTAGTAAAGGAGGTTGGTCCAGAACCTGGATAAAAACAGCAGAAGACAGAGACACAAATGTACTTGAGAGGCCGACCACAGGTCTTCAATGGAAACAGCAATCCAACAGGGCAGGAACTGGGACAGCAGTGGACTACAATCACTGGGGGTTAGTCAAAATGCAAGCATTAACACAACCAGAGGTAACATTTGTCAGCTGTTCAAATAGCTGTTTTCAGTGCTTATCACATATGCAATGTACAGTAAGGTTGACAAAAAAGGGCTAGAGTGCCAGCAACATAATTTTATGATTTAACAATATTTTTTTCAATATATCATGAAATCAGATATTACTCTTTTATGGTGTTTGTTCCCTTGTACTTCTGCATGCGGTCTTGAAAGTATAGCCAAAGTATTAAACAAGAAAAAGAAAAGAATAAAACAAAAACATAACCTGGGTTGGCGTTTGAATCTGTCTAGCTAGGTATTGGATTTTTGACCCCCTATCTTTTCCTTAGACCTTTATGAAACATTCCCTTGCAGTGCCTGAAAGCTGTACCAGTCTGTGTGTTGGAATGTATGCATTATTTGATTTTTTTATTGAATGCTATTCTCTAGTGTATTTTTTTAATTTAGGTTATGTCACAGAATCCATCCAATTCATTCTAAACATTTTTTTAAAAATGTTATTGTGGTGTTTTCTGGTTCATTAAGAATTGCATTTTTTTTCATGTGCTCTACTCTGTTACTAGGGAACGATATATTAGTATATTTAATTTTTTTTTAAAAAGTGCCCACCCCAGAGTCTGGTGGGGCACGGGCATGCTGACTAAACAAATAAGCGAGCTGCATTCATGGTATGAGGGACCACAGGAGGCTGAATCCTCCTCCAGCTTCTGAACGCAGTCTCTACACTTGATATGCAGTATTTTTGTTTAAGTGTTTTTGTTAACCAAAACACATGGATTTCCTCTGTCCCAAACCTAGCCCCTTTAAGGGGGGGACCTGACTAAAAATTGTACATCTTCCATGAAATACAAGTAACATATTAACACTGTGTGTGCGTATATAAATATATATATATATTCTACCGTTTAAACGTTTGAGGTAAAATTTATTTAATTTCATTGATTTTGAAAGAAAAGCACAATTTGTCCATTATAATAGCATCATATGGATCAGAAATACATTGGATTTAGATACAATTGTAATTGTAGCTAGAAATGGCTGGTTTTAATGGAATATCTTCCATTACTATTACTATTATATTTATTATCATGATAGGTTGATTATTTATTATTTCTGATTATGATTATTCTTAATATCTCTTATTAATCACTCTTAACATTAGGACAGGACACTTATTTTGTTGTTGTTGGTACAGAGGCCCTTTGTCAGCACTTTTGAAAGGTATCTATCTATCTATCTATCTATCTATATTATATACATGCCTCTAAGAATAGTGGGTTAAAAATACAATATATAAAACCTAAAGATTCTTAAGTAGAATTAATATATAGTACATCTATAAGCAAAACAGTTCAAACCAATGGCACATAGATAAATAACATACCTGTAATCAATGGTCACTCTTTAAGCAGCAAATGACTTGCCTTTTTACATCATTTTATAGTTTAAGTGCCAAAAGCTAATGTTCACTAGAGGGTTATGTCTCCAGTGCTCATTACATCATACTTTTGTACAAAGTTACTATGACAGATATGACTGGTGTAGAAAAAGTTTCTGTTCCTTAACTACAAAATTATCCATTCTTGTTACAGGAAAGTTAATTATGTATTACATCAATGATACTGGAGGTAATTTATAAAATGGATATATATATATATATATATATATATATATATATATTTGTACAGTGTTTTCTGGGTTTCACCATAATAAAAGGCATTTATTTTATACCGTAGGTATGTTTATTTTTTTAAATAAGTATAATATCCAAAATGTTTATTGGGGCAGTAAAGTCACAAATGGCCCATGATCTAGCACCTCAGCAATCTGTTGATTATTTGTCCAGTGGAAATATGTTTTTTGATCTTGTCCTCAAAGAATTAAAAGACTCTGCTCAGATTAACATAGGATTTGACTGCAGATAAGAACGATTCAGTCCATCTAGTCTGCCTGTTTAATAAACTTTATAAATATATTGAATAAAGATTATATCCACTAGAAAAATGTTAGCGACAAATCATGAAATCTTGTGAATACATGGGGACTATTTAGTAAACTACATGTGTTTTTTGGTTTGACAAAAAATGGGAGTTTGTCTCAAACTGTATTAACACTTGCAAAAATATCAGCTGGCATCTCCAGAAGATTGTGAGGAGACTTGCACAAACCTATAAAAAAAGAAAAAAAGAATTAAATAAAAACAAAAAGGAGGCCTTAAGGATATAGTCTGTTGCTCATGATGTCTACCCCCTCTTCCTGCACTCCATGAGTGGGTATAATTAAATTAACCTGGGGAGGGTTTTTTCTGCCCAAGTATATACCCTTCCCCCAATATTCTTAACTGAGAGGTACAGACCCCAGGCCAAGCCTCTCCTAACCCCTATCCTTTGGGGATGGGGAAATTAATAAATTAAGTTCTCTTGAACAGTGTCTTGGTGCCTTTCACCCCTGCATGATGAAATGAGGAGGAGTAACTTACTTAAAAACCCTTTGGAGAGATATAGGCCCCATTCTGTGCCTCCCTTTCTCTCTCCATCCAACACTAAATCCATCAAGCATTCTTTGGGTCACAATTGGAAGCAACATACGCTTTAGGAATCCTAATCACGGATGTAGTTTGGGTTTCTGTAAGAAGAAAGCGTAAACAGTCAGCAGAAAAGGTAGGAAGACATTGAGCGAGAGCATCACAGAGTGTAAATGGGTGTGTAGGAGAGCACGAGAGAGTAATTTATTAACTAATAAACATACTGGATGTGGGTGTAGTTTTGGTGGATATGGTTTTGATATCAACTTAGAGGTTGACAGGGCAAAATCCCAGTGTCCTTATTCCATTAGCATGAATGTTTTTGGGAAGCAGGACAGGATACCTATAATGTATCTGTCTAGTATTGCCTCAACCGTGTCTCAAAAAGGTATTTAGAATTGTATTTCCCAGCTTTAATGCCTTCTGAAAGCCGAGTGTTTCTTTAATGCGTATTTCCATTAACTCATAGACCCATCAGAATGCCGTGGACCCTGGAGCAATTAGTGCAGGGTTCCTCAGAACACTAGGGACCTGGAGCAATTGCTGCTTGTGCTTCACTGTTAATCCAGCCCTGATTACAGTATGCGTGAATGAGGGAATGAATAAGTAAATTAATGAATATGTGTGTGTGATAGCATGGATGTGTAAGTAGGGGGCAGGGTACAGGGAGGCAGAAATTGATGTGCATGTATTGGCTGCTTGTACATGATAGGAGTGTGATTGCTATATTAAATGTACATGATTGCTATCAGCAATAACACTGCTAAGACGACCCCGATTATAAGAGCATTTGCTCTGAAAAAAACCTCGTCTTATAATCGAACAAATACGGTATTTAGGATACCTCCTTCCATCTGGTAGATTAAACTGTCTATGTTTGCAGATTATATTTTGTACTAGTTACACTGTCTGTAAAGATTCCTATTATAAGGTCAACAAGCTTTACGCATTGGTATGAAGTAGAATTTACACCCATTCCATTTTAGGTAACATAATCTATGATATGATGATTTCACATATATAATACTGCAAATTGGAATGCAATCAAAGCAGATCCCCGGTAGACAGGCAAAACTAGGCAGACATGGCCCATGTATTGGATGCTCAATTTTTGAATTTTATTTCGAATGCTTCAAGAGTCTCGTTTGCCACTCTATTTTGCACTACCTGGATGATTTTCTCCTTGCAGGCCCAGTGAGTTTGCATGTTTGAAACCATTTGCTACTTTCATGAAGAAAGGAGACCCAAGGAGCAATGGAAAGAAGACGATCAAGAAGAAGAAAAAGCTGTGATGTGTTACAAAGGGACACAGAAGCGGTCGACAGAGAAGATAGGGAGACATTCAGAGAGCGTGTAAGATTATGTGAATTATAGTGTGAGAGTATGAAAGAGCATAATAGGATATGCCAGAGGAGGCCCCTGCAGGCGACCAATAGAGTAGTTTGCACGGCCCTTTAACCCCCTGACGGCGAATTTACAGATTTCCGCTTTCGTTAATCCTTGCGATTGTCGGGATGCTTGCTGGACAGGTAGGGAGCGTAGAGCAGGGTAGCACCAGATGGGAGGAATAAGCCAAATACAAAGTTCGAGTGATAAATCCGGGTCAGGGCAGGCAGCGAAGGAGCAATAACGAGAAACAAGCCGAAGTCGAATACCAGGAGGTCAAACACAAAAAGGCAGGATAAATGGGAAATCACACAGAGCAGAACAAAAGGCACTAGAAGCTCAATAACTAAGCTCAGACTGGAGGGTGAGCTGGGTTTTTATATCCTACAGGCCAGGTTCCTGCTGGCCTGTTTCTATCCTACAGGCCAGGTGTTACCACCTACACCTGTGAGCATAAGTAAGGTTACTTTTGTCTGCCCTGCACTACCGTGCGGCGGACAGCAGATGGCGCATGAGGACGGGATCGTGCGGGCCGCAACAGCGTGGGGGCGCGCTTCGCGGCAAACGGCCGCGGGCAGCCGTTGTGGCCGAGTGATCCGCCACGTGGCTGACGGCACGGCAGACACGGTAGGAGGACGGGGACGCAGTCCGACCCGCAACGGAGCACGGCATCCAGCCGAAAACCCCGGTAAGGGGTATGATGAGGGGCTGGGGGCCTGACAGCGATGCTGCGTACATAAGGTAGGCTAGATGGGGAAGGGACCAGAGAGATTAGTAGACGAAGACGAACACGAAGATTCTTTGTTTTGTTTGTATTATTCTACATTTTGCCACCGCCATGTTCGTATGTTCGGTATTCCGGCTGAACAACGAAAACGCACCCTTCGCGTTCGTTTTCATGTTCGTCCGAATACGAATGCACAAGTCTAATTTTTACCTCATGTGCAAGAAACTAACTGTACTTAAATAATATGTAACATAATTATTTTACTTATGTTGTTAAAAAAATATTCAGAATTCTGATCTTCACAGCTTTTTTAACTTCCTTATTCCTTAGTGTATAGATTAAAGGATTAAGCATTGGAGTAGCAATTGTATAAAAAATAGCAATCATTTTGTCTGTACATGGTGTGGATTGTGACCTGGGTTTCATATATGTAGCCATAGCTGAGCCATAGAATAATGTGATGACCACCACATGAGACCCACAAGTAGAGAAGGCTTTTATCTGTTTGGTAGATAAGGTGATTTTTAAAATGGTGAAGATTATTTTCATGTAAGACATGATAATAATAGTGATTGGTATCATTAATACAATTACGCCAATAACAAATATCACAAATTCATTTAGTGCAACACTTCGACAACTCAATGCTAGGATTTCCGGGACCTCACACATAAAATGGTTGATAATATTTGGTTCGCAAAGGCTGGTGTCCCATGTAAGTACAACATGTAAAATAGACAGTTGAAACCCACACATCCAGGTAGCAACGGAAATCTTTATACAAACTGATTTGTTCATTATTGAAGTGTAATGCAATGGATAACATATAGCTACATATCTATCATAAGCCATTATAGCAAGCAGGATACATTCTGTTTCCCCCAAAGAAAGTGATATATACATTTGTGCCACACATTCTGCATATGAGATCTTTTTTTGTGCTGACAACATATCCTTCAGCATCCTAGGCACAACTGATGAAGAATAGCAGATATCAAGGAAAGAAAGATTGGTGAGGAAAAAATACATTGGAGTCTGAAGACTATTTTCTGCTAGCGTTACTATAATAATGACAGAATTTCCAATCAAAATAATTAGATAGCAAATCAAGAAGATGCAAAAGAGGATCATTTGTGTTTTTTGGTTACTGGAGAGTCCAAGCAGGATAAATTCAGTGAAAACAGTAGCATTTTCCCAAGCCATTCTATAAGAAAAAAAAAATATATATAATTAAACAAATCATGTTACATGCTAAAAACAAGCAAACAAAAATATATAGATAATATGCACATGGTATATGGAACAAATTTACAGAAGAAGCTCTCACTGGCAGCTTGGTGGAGGGAGCAGAGATCTTTTACACTTCAGGACAGACATCTATAAACATCTTTGGTAAAAATACTCTATAAAATACTTTTTGGCCATTTTCCAGTATAGAGCACATCTGCACATATCATTATATCCTGTGTTCTTGGGCTGTAAAGCAGTTCAAAACCTTTAAAGAAGAGAAGTAGAATTTGAAAAGGTTATAAGACTTCTCAAACTCAGATTTCTGCAAACATTGCACTAGTTTTTGTTCATAAACCACATTACCTTCAAAATAAATTCAGACATACAACGCATCATTTAAGTTCAGATGGTATAAAAAAAACTTTAATGATTTTTGAAAAACATATTTTAGTTGTCTTTTTTAGTGCGCATCTTAGGGATATTATTATTTTGTGGTAAAGGGATCATATCCACGTTAAGGTTTCAATTTCTCTTAAATTTTCATGTTTTCCCCCCTCCATATACATTTGTGGCGTCACTCTCAGCTATTTTGTGTGCAAGATATATGTGTTTTTGGTCAAACACATTTCCTTGCATGTGACAAACTTACTCAGGTGTACGGAGGTCTGTTCATGCCTGGAAAGCACTCCCATTGCTTTTTTGGGAACTTGTTCACAGGTATGCTCATCAATTTCTTCAACATGGTTTCTTCTTTACTGGTGGTGTCAGGGATAATAAACAGTATATTTCTTTCCATTTCAGTCTATGGGAGGTTTGCTATTAATTTACTGGTGATGACTATATCTCTGACTTTTAATCAAATCCATTGCACTGAAAATCATACCGTAACACTAATAAAAGGCACAAATGGCTGTCTATCCCCCTGGCACCAAAAGGAATACATATGAAACAACGTCATAGCATTGAAATGTCAGAAGAGATAGTATTTTAAAACCAAAATTACAAAGTCCTTCTTTTTATTGTTATAAATACTCCTGGATTTTGTGTGTACGGAGGCAGTTGGGGTGAAATGGTAGGAAGATGATGAGAGAGATGTTACTGCATTTATTCTTTAGAAGGAATGCTTGTAGAATGGCTTGTTTATAATCAGCTTTTTTATTGTGAATTAAAGAGCCTATCTGCTAATCATGGAATATTTACTAGGGGAACACTCAACAAAATGTAATTAAGGAACAACAGCATAAAACTAGATTTTTATTTGTATTTTCACTTTTCAAACTTTTGCCTTTTAGTCGAATATCATATTTTTGCTGTTATCGTGGATAGACTCAGTAGGACTGAATTTAATGTATTGTTTAACTGCATTCATAGATTTCCCTGATTAAAGGTTACATATCAAGTCACAATAGTCATTGTTTTAAAGCATTGTTTTAAAAAAAATGTAAAAATATTCTAGCCATACTTTTTTTTTTTTAATACATATTTAGGTATTCCCAAAAATTGCTAGTCAAGATTAATCACTAACATACCATTCAACAATTTTTTGCATAAAGTTACATACCATATACCAATTTCTGATGAAGAGTTATATACATTCAGCAACCAAAAGGATGATACTCTAATGTTGAAATGGATTATACATAAATACACTAGCAATATTTATACATGCTGACTGATTTGACTGGATTCTCCAGAGAGAAGGCTTGATTCCTGAATGTAGAAAATAATGTCAAGAAACAAACGTAATTGTCATTGAAATTAGCCATTTAAATATATATATATATATATATATTCCTAAGCAAAATTGCAAACAATTCGGTTTTTTTCTATTGTACTGTATGCTTTAATAATGCTTTAACAATAATAATAGCTGTTTTGAATATCTATTATTTTAGATATTTTAAAAAGCTCTGCTTTTCCTGAACAAAACAATGTATCATTTGTGTGGGTACATCAAATATAGAAAAGGGGAATACTTCTTTAACAAACCTAGGGTAAAAAATACAAAAAACTCCCATTCTTAACCCCTTTGTGACAAAGGCTGATTTTACTTTTTGTATCCTTTGGGACAATGGCCGTTTTAACATTTCTGCGCTGCTCATGTTTAGCTGTAATTTTCTTCTTTCCCGTTTACTGAACCCACACAAGTTATACTGTATTTGCTCGATTATAAGACGACCCCCCAAATCTTAATATTAATTTAGGGAAAAAAAGAAAAAGCCTGAATATAAGACGACCCTATAGGAAAAAAGTTTTACCAGTAAATGTTAATTCATTTAAACTATTTTTTTAATAAAAGCTATGATTGAGAAAAATATTTTGGTTTTATTTCCTTCTATTTTCCAACCTGCCCCCCAGTTATGCACATCTGCCCCAGAAATGCCTTATACCCCCTATATGCCACTGTGCCCCATGATATGCCTTTTAACCCTCTAAATGCCACTGTGCCCCATGATATGCCTATATGCCACTCTGGCACTTAGAGGGTTAAAAGGCATATTATGGGGAAGAGTGGCATATAGGGAGGTTTAAGGCATTTCAGGAGGCAGAGTGGCATTAAGGGGGTTAAAAGGCATTTCACAGAGCACCCTGCCTCCAGAAATGCCTTATGCCCCCCATTTAACACTCCCCCCCCACCCCACTTACCGGTACTTCTGAGTCTCCTGTCATGTAGCTGGGGCAGCGTGTAGACTCACGCTGCAGCCGGAAGGAGGTGTGGCTAGCAGCGGGGGTTGTCTGCGTGCATCGCGCAGACCTTCCCCGGCTGTCAAAGATCAGAGTTTCCCGCACCGGTGCGGCACCGGCACGGGGAACTCTGATCTTTGACAGCCGGGGAAGGTCTGCACGATGCACGCAGACAACCCCCGCTGCTAGCCACACCTCCTTCCTGCTGAAGCGGAAGTTGTCTACGCGAATCGCGTAGACATCTACACGCTGCACCAGCTGCACACCGGGGACTCTGAAGTACCGGTAAGTGGGGCGGGGGGTTGAGATAGGAGGATCCAGATCCCCCGCAGCAGCTTAGTCGTCTCATAGTCAGACTTTGAGGTCTGATTATAAGACGACCCCGATTATAAGACGTGGGGTATTTTTCAGAGCAAATGCGGTATATTGTTTTTTTCAGGACAAGAAGGGCTTTCTTTAGATGGCATTGTTTTGATTGTATCATATTATTTACTATTAAAAAAGTATAAAATATGGTAAAAAATTTTGAAAAAAATTACTTTTTCTAACTTTTAGTTGAAAAATCTTTTACTCATCTATAAAAGGTAATAAAAAAACCTGCTAAATAGATTCTACTATTTATCCTGAGTTTAGAAATACCCAATGCTTTTATGTTTTTTTGCTTTTTTCTACATGGGGCAATAAGTACATGTAGCATTTTGCTATTTTAAAGCCAGTTTTTCCAAATCTGGTAATTCTTCCCCCCATATGCCATTTCGGGTATCTTTGAAGCTGGCCAATGCAATTTACCCCATCAAATCATATATTTTTGAAAACTACACACCCCAGGGTATTTCAATTGCTAGTATTTAACTCTTTCCATGCACCATATCTACCTACAGTCTTTGTCAAACTTTGTGGTAGTCATTTTTTTGCATTTGTTTTTTCACACACATTTTACTTCAGGTATGAATAAACAGGTTTTGGTATATGTCACTATCATAAAACACACCAATATGTGTTCAGCAACATCTCCTGAGTACAGCAATACCTCACATGAATGATTTTGCCTGGTTGTTTGGGGGGGAAAAGGGCCACATTTGGGGCATGCGCATTTTTCAACGTTGAACTTTGGCATTTGGGGATCCACTGCCCATGCCCTATTTGGTACATCTTTGAGCCGGGCCATTTCAGTGTGCCCAATAAAACCATATATTTTTGAAAACTAGACACCCCAGGGTATTTTAAATGCTGGTATTTTAACTCTTTGCATGCACACTGTGAAGAACCTATGTCTGATCTTCACTGTTATTTTCATTATTATATTTATTTGTACCCTGTTTGAATGTGGCTGCAGCTCCAGCCTTCAAAGAGACGATCCTATAATCTGGCTGGGGCTCTTAATCAGCCAACACAGCCCTGTCTGCCCAGACGGCACCCGCACTACAGGGGGGATAACACAGGTGGGGGAACCCATTGTATCCCTTAATCCCCTCACCTGATACATCCTCTGTATACCGATGGGATTTGTCATGGGATGTGGCTGATAGGATTGGGGGTTGGGTTCGGTGCACAGTGAATGTAGATTGTATATAAGTTCTGTGTGTTTGTAATAAAGAGAGTTCTGTTTTTAACCTCAAAGCATGAAGTCCTGTCTCATGATTGGGGGAAGTGCTGGTCTGTGACTGTTTTTTCGGACAGCCGCAGCGCGTCCGCTTACTGGGAGAGGGAAGGAGCTGATGGGCGGGGTGTGTCCAGTCTGGGGCACAGGACGATCCGTCACATTGGTGGCAAGCGGTGGGATCTAGTCCTTGTAGACCAGAGCGGACCAAAGCAACTAGCCGCAGAACAAAGTTATACCCTGGCGAGGAAGAGCCAAACGTATCCACAGATGGAGTGGATTGAACAGTCACCGGGATGCGAGGTGACTTGGAGGGGAGTCGAGACCCTCGAATCGGAGACTCCAGTATGGGAGTTTGAGAGACGGACCCGAGCCCGGCTCGTGAGATGGAAAGCGGTCCTAGAAAAGTGGAGCGCCCACCGAGGTACACATCTGCCCACCCTAGAACAACAAATCAGGGACCAGGTGAATGGGAGGCTCTACTTGTTCAGGAGACCTGCGTCTCCAGGTGAGGTTGCAGAGCTAGAGAGGCTGGTCCGACAGGAGATTGGGCTCGAAGAGGAGTACCGAGCCATATACTGGGAAGCCCGAGGCCCGCAGCGAAAATCCAGAAAGCCCCATTCTTCGGAAGGGATGGATGTTGGTGGGCCTGGCCTGTTGTGGGAGGCATTCGAGGAAAGGGGTGTCTTTGGCAGTGGCAACATGGACCGATGGTGGGACATTAGTGACAAGCGCCGGAGAGCCCTGCCGCCCACTGCAACAAGTGAACTCAGCCAAGACCTTGAGAGACTAGTAGACAGAGAATGGTGTCTCGAGGCAGAATACTTGGCACTGTTCGAGGGGAGCTACGCCCTGCAGTGTGAGCCGACAGATGTCACAGAGCGAGCTCCGGAGGCCGCTCACTGTAATTGGCAAGCCTCCGGACTTGAAGGTTCAGCCACTCTGCCCCTGGTATTGCAGCCAGAGCCCGAAGAGGTGAAAGTGGGCAATCACTTTTGGGAGGAAGTCTTCAGGGCGATTATGGACCGCATGCAGTCGCCGGAATTTGAGGCAGCGGTCTATGGGTTTCCACTAGAGGCGGCAGAAGCGCCGACAACAGGGCAGAGAGACGCTGTTCTCTGCCCAGCACCATGCGCCCCTCCTACTCCGGCTGAAGCGCCGGCAGCGGGGCAGAGTGCCGCTGGCCTCTGCCCGCCCCACAGTGAAATGTCCCTGCCTGCTAGCAGGGACCCACCAGGACAGTGCGACGCGATCCTCTGCCCAGCACCGCAAAATGCCAGACCGGCAGAAGAGCCGGCCACGGGGCAGAGTGCTGCTGGCCTCTGCTCATCCCCCAGAACAGTGTTCCCGCCGGCTAACGAGGACCAACCAGAAGTGCTGGCACCCGGAGAGAGAGTCGCTGATCTCTGTCCTGCACCAGCAATCCTCGCTCTGGCTGAAACGCCGGCAACCGGGCAGAGGGACGCTGTTCTCTGCCCAGCACCATGCACCCCTCCTACTCCGGCTGAAGCGCTGGCACCGGGGCAGAGTGCCGCTGGCCTCTGCTCGCCCCACAGTGAAAGGTCCCTGCCTGCTAGCAGGGACCCACCAGGGCAGTGCAACGCGATCCTCTGCCCAGCACCGCAAAAGGCCAGACCGGCAGAAGAGCCGGCCACGGGGCAGAGTGATGCTGGCTTCTGCTCATCCCCCAGCACAGTGTTCCCGCCGGCTAACGAGGACCAACCAGAAGTGCTGGCACCCGGAGAGTCGCTGACCTCTGTCCTGTACCAGCAATCCTCGCTCTGGCTGAAACGCCGGCCTCTGCCCACCCCACAGCGAAGGGTCCCCACCTGCTAGCAGGGAACCACCAGCGGAAGAGCTGGCCACAGGGCAGACTGACGCTGTTCTCTGCCCAGCAACGTTCCCTGCACCAGCAGAGGCACTGGCAACCGGGCAGAGAGTCGCTGACCTCTGCCCTCCACAGCTTACACCCCCAAAATAATTAAGCGCCCCTAATCACATACACTACAGATGGAAAAGTAGGGTATTGAAAGAGTAAAATTTCAACTTATTTTAACTTTAATTCTAGTTATTTAGATATACGTTTGGCAAAACTTTTGACAGATGTGATACCATAATTCAGTCTGATCATCGAAAACCTATTTTTCTATATCGCAAATGTATGGACAATATTTTTCCAATTCTAATTTTTTTCAAGGCAGTTTTGACTTCTTCATTCCTGAGTGTATAGATCAAAGGATTAAACAATGGTGTTACAATCCCATAAAAAACAGCAAGTACTTTATCAACATTAGTTGAAGACTTGGACCTTGGTTTCATATACGTAGCTATGGCAGAACCATAAAAAAGTGTTACAACCAAGATGTGAGATCCACAAGTGGAAAATACCTTTAATCGTCCAGCAAAGGACGTTATTTTTAAGATTGCAGGGATAATTCTAATGTAAGATAAAATAATAAAAGTGATTGGTATCATTAATACAATAACACCAACTGCAAATATCACAAATTCAACAATGGCTGTATTTCCACAACCCAGTGCTAGGACTTCTGGTACCTCACATGATTAATCTCATTAGGGCCACAAAAACCTACATTACAAGTAGGTACTACAAGCGATGTCACTGAAGAAGCCCGATTGGGTGAAACGCGTTTGCGTGTTGGATTGCGTTGGATTACGCTGGATTGCGTCATCGCGCTATACCTGAAAGTCGTTTGCCTTGGAAAGGAACGGGGAATTTCAGACGCGCTACAGATTGCTATTTTAAATGTAAGCATGCTGCACCTTTTTTAATATTAAATATACATTTATATCTCACCTCCCTGCCATTTTTTTGCTGTGTGAACGGTACAATACTCGAAGAAGCGATTCGGAGAGGGCGTCCTGAAACTACTTATTCGGTGGGAACGGAGCTGAAACTCCTTTACCATAGAATCCAATAAATCAGAGCAAACTTATTGCTCACCTCCATGTGAGTGAAATACTATACAAAAGATACACTTGATTTATACACATTTGCAGAAAGCACTATGATTTTTTGTTTCTTTTTTATTTCCATATATTGAAACATATTTTGACACAACGAATGGAGACTGGAAAATTAATATAAGTATTGTCTTTCGTTTATTTATATTGCACATTATATTGATAAGTAAGTCACTGTCACAATTATAATAACAGGCGCAACACTTTATTACATTTCGTCTATTATAGGAATTTTGGGGTTACCCTATTAGTGTTTGCAGCATTATTTATTTTTCACTTATTTACCAATATTTGTTATAGTAATTATTAGCGCCTGATCACTATTATTTTTACCACTACAAGGGAAGTGGATAACAGAATCCCACATTTCCACATACAAGCAGCTGCTTTAATACAAAAAGACCTGCTAATGATCACTGTGTAATGTAAAGGATAACATATAGCTATATAACGATCATAGGCCATTACAGCAAGCAGAATGCATTCACTTTGTCCTAGAAAAAGCCCGACATACATTTGTGCTACACATTCTGGATATGAAATGGTTTTCTTTACTGATAAATTGTCTTTTAGCATCCTAGGGACAGCGGTTGTTGAATAACAGATGTCTAAAAATGAGAGGTTGGTGATGAAAAAATACATTGGTGTCTGAAGACTGTTATCTGTTATTGACACCATGATAATTAGAGAGTTTCCAAGTAGGATCAACAGGTAGGCAACCAAAAAGACAACAAAAAGGATTATTTGTGTCATTGGATCAACTGTGAGTCCAAGCAGAATGAATTCGGTGACCTCTGTTCCATTTTCCCAAGCCATTCTGCAATATTGAAAACATAATTATCAATACCTGTTCAAATAACATGATTTTAGTCTGTGTAGTACATGGACATGAAGCAAGATCATTTACAATAATAAACGTATCTTTTCAGGATAAGAAACTAGATTATGTAGTACAATTCTTCATATAAGGAAAGAAAAAATAAAAAATAAGATACTTACAAAATAAATATCCATGGAAGGAACAGAAGTAAGAAAGAGCAGGAGAGGTTCCAAGCGGTTAAAATATATAAAAGTACAATTTAAATAGAAAATATATTTAAAAAGTTATACAGTCTGAGTGAGGCTAACTAGGTACACCTCACATCTGATTTTTATAATTTTCATGTTTGTATGATTTTTTTTAAAGTGATTAAACCAAAGTGATTTTTGCTGCATTCATTTAGGTATTTTGTAATTTGAGTAAGCGCCCACACCTATTCACATTTAAAAAAGCCCTCTCACTTAATACCTACTGATAGATGACGTTCCACTCATGAGTAAAGAATGACGTTTAACTTTGTAGAACATCTCACAACAAAAAGGTGTGAAATATAGTATATTGAGATATTAATGGTTTTGTACTTTTAATGAGATGGCTAAATTATATAAGTGTTTAAAAAAGTGAAATTAAATGATAATGACAAGAGTTGAAGGCATTGATATTAGATGATATGAGTGATAGACCATATGAAGCAAAGGGCTGAGATAAAGCAAAAAAGTCAATGAAACTGGAGTATCTTAAGGTCTGAGGCTTCTAAAGAGTATGACTGAAAATGGAGAGGGTGCAGATAAAGCAATAATATGTGTTTATTGACCTATATAAAAGAAAAACATTTTGGGTAGTTATGATGGCATTAAGAAAAAAGAAAAAATAGCGATAAATAGTTAATACTGAATAATACAGCATGTGGCATAGAGATGGTAACTTTGCTAACAAAATAATGATATCATTAGTAATTGAGGATGTAGCGAGAACGAAAGAATGTGAATGCAGCGCAACAAAGTACAGTTACCTCTGATAGCGATCTGCAAGTTGTTGATAAAAAAATACAATGCGGGGTATGTATCAAATGTGTGCACGGTGCATGTTCACAACACCCCCATCCTCAAAACAGAGCAAGAACTGTTGTTTTCGAGTTCATTAAAACCTTTAACCCCTTAACGACCTTTGCCGGTTCAGGACCGTCACGGAAAAACGGTCACTTAACGACCTTTGACGGTCCTGAACCGTCAAAAAATTAAATAAGCTGAGAAAGTGATCAACGATCACTTTCTTCGCTTAAACGGCGTTGCTGCACTGCCTCGATGTCGAGGCATTCAGTAACGCCGAGATCGGCATCGGGGGCCATGTCTGGCCCCTCCCCGGGGCGTCAACATCCGCCATACATTGTATGGCGGCGGACGCCCGTTTTAAAAGTGTTTAGGAGGTGATCATTGATCACACTTAAATGGTGTCGCTGGAATGCCTCGATCAGGAGGCATCCAGCGACACCAAACACTTACCTCTGGATGGACTGTGACCTTCACCATCTGCAAGATTGCGGCTGCCCTGTAAAAAAAACAATCAAGTTTTAAAAGTTCGCTAGATGGTCTCCAGACCCTCTAGAGAACTCTGGCTCCACTTGCAGGTTGAATACAGGTACTGCATTCAACCATGCAAGTCAATGGAGCCCAGCTTTCTAATCACAATGTGATTAGTAAAATATTAAAAAAAAAATAAAATAAAAAAATGTGCTAACATTTAAAAATAATTATGCAGTGATGTCACTAGAGGAACCATCCAGTACCAGCAAAATGTGTAAAAAAAATATAAAAAAAAGTATTAAAAAAAATAAAATAAAATAATAAAGTTTATTATTTTGAGCAAGTGCTAAAATTTCTCAAAAATCTCAACAAAGAGTTAAAATAAAAGCACTTCAAATATCCAAGGGGTGTCTAATATAAAAAAAAAATGGCTGTGGAGTGGCCGAGCTCAAAGATAGGGCATAGGTACAGACTGACCAAAATGGAGAAAAAAAGCGCACTTCCCAAATGTGGCATTTTAAATCTCAAACAACACGACAAACCCATGCATGGGGTATCACTGCACTCAGGAGATGTTCCTGAATACACATTGGGGTGTTGTTTGACAGTGACATATACCAGAACCTGTATATCTATAACTAAAGTACAATTTACTATTACAAAGTTTGACAAAGTGTGGTTGTCTAACTGTTGCATGGAAAGGGTTAAAATAACAGCATTTGAAATACCCTGGGGTGTCTAGTTTTCAAAAATATATGGTTTGATGGGGTTAAATTGAGGTAACCGGCTTCAAAGATGTTCCAAAGAAATGGAGACAGACTGACCAGATTTGTTAAAAAAGGTTTGGAAATCATAAAACGCTGCTTGTACTTATTGCCATATAACATTGGGTATTTCTAAACTCAGGACAAGTAGTAGAATCTATTTAGCTAGTTTTTTTACTTGCTTTTTTAGGTGAGTAAAAGATTTTTCAAACAAAAGTCATAAAATGTGTTTTTTTTCAATTTTTCACCATGTTTTTTTTTATTTTTTTTATAGTAAATAAGATGATATGATCAAAATAATGGTATCTAAAGAAAGCCCATCTTGTCCTGAAAAATTACTAAATGGGTGAGGAGAAAATTACAGCTGAACACAAGCACCACAAAAGTATTAAAATAGCCTCGGTCCCACAAGGTACAAAAAGAAAAAATGAGCCCGGTCCTTAAGGGGTTAAAACATTAAAGCCTTTACCACTCCAATTTTCCTTTTCCCAATGTGAGTAGTACAATAAAGACAAAAGTGCAAAACTGCTAGTTCACATAACCTAAAATAGTGTATTAAACTTTAAAAGAAAGTGTGATACATCACCTTGCTGTTAAAGGGCTGATAATGTAGAATGAATTATGTAGGCAGTTGGCAAAGTATATATAGACAGATTCATTATTATTTTTTTCTCTTTTATTCCAAGGGGATTATGATTTTGAAATCCTTAATTACATCAAGTTTATTTTTCCAGGAGGATTTATTCAAGTTTTTCAAATTGTATTTTATTAATCTCAATCTTCATATTCATATGGATAATCACAGAGAAGTAATCCAAGTTTAAAGTGTAATTTCACAACGTTTAAATGTAGTAGAATACAAGAGAAACATAGGCATAGGTGTAATATGTTATGAATTAGGGAGAACATGTACAGGTTGCTACAGATACATAGCTCCATAAATGTGAATATATTTGGTTGGTTTCTAAATGCTACTTGCTTACTATCCGAAAAAGGATATGTTGTAATGCAAAATACAATAAAATATGACATTTACAACATATCAGAGCATGTGAGCAATCAAATGTATAATTTTAAAGAGGTCAGACCACATAGACAAAAGTCTCAGGCAGTTCCACCTATCCTTAGCCTTAACCCTATAACTGTAATCCAATGTTGACCCTTTTTCTTCCATTCATAGGTCTTAAATTCAGTATTCAACATCTTCTATATGTTTATTCCTTGTTTCCATGGCAATCGGATGAACAAAAGGGATTTCATCCGAACCGAAGACAGAGACGGACGAATTTCATTGAATACGAAGAAAATGTTTCCCCCAAAAAGAGCACGAAAATGAACGCAAATTTTCCACCACCCTTCAAGTCTAGAAAATAGCGGTTTATGAAAGGAACCATGACGGGTACTCAGACAAGCCACGGTCAGGGATACGAAGATCAGCAATGTCAGGAACAAGCCAGTAATCAGGAGCCAGGAGGGACGTCAGAGAAAGCCAGGTCATGTACAGGTAATCAGGACCACAGGATAATGCGCTTGCAACCAGAAACAACACAAGGGCAACAAGGAAGTCAACCTTTGCTGTTTAAATAGCCTGACGAGGCTGGCTAGCCATAGTAACTCAGGAGGAGTAGTTACCAGACAGGTGAGTAACTCTGACAGCCTGGTAATTAGCCTTCAACTGTGTAAATCTGGCAGTGAACAGAAAAGCAGCCAGATTATAACAGAATTCCTCTGGAATAATTGCACCAATCACTGAACTCACCCATAGCGGGACCCTTTGTCAATGGACATACAAGGCGAATACTGGAAGTCTACATCTGCCCCAATTCGGTACACCCTCAGCCAGAATTGGCCTTCACTGTAGGGGTAAATCCCTCTCATTCTGCTGTTGGGGGCTATACTTTCTGAAAGTCGTTGTTCTCTTCTTTGTCATTGTCTTTTTCGTCTTCTTCTCTGTCATCACCTTCTTTGTCTTCATCATCATTGTCTTATTTGTCATCTTCTTGGTTGCCTTCATCTTCTTTGTTGTCTTCATCTTCTTCATCGCAGTTGTCTTCATTTTTTTCGTCTTCCACGTCTTTTTCGGCATCACTTCCGTTGTTGTCGTCTTTGTCTTCTTCCTTGTCGTCATCTTCATTGTCATCTTCTTCGTCATTGTGTTCTTCTTCATCATCTTCTTCATTGTTGTCTTCTTCCTCGTCGTCTTTTTAGGAGACATTTGAGGAAGATTATATCGTCTTTTTTGAGGCTACAATTTATTTACCTAATTGTTTTTTTGGACAATTAAATGTAGTCAGAAGAAGGGGCGCATATACATAGGGATAAAAAACAAAAAACAAATCCCACAATAGTGTAGTATGTTTGGGAAAAGCAGACTAGAGAAACTCTGTTTACACTCAAAAGAGTAGATGAATATCAAGCTCTTCAAATGTTGTAAAAGGTTATTTTTAATATATTTTCTTGAAATCTATGAAAGTAAAAGCAGCAGTAGTGCAGTATCTTCCAGCTTCATACATTAAAATATAAAAAAAAATATTAAAAACACTTACAGGACATGGAGGCATAACAAAAGAGTCATGCAAACGAGCCCAGTACAAGTAAGGAAGGTTGATGTAACGTCCAAAAAGTCTCTCAACGCTCGATTTTTGCTCAATTTTTTTTTTTTTTATAATTATTAAAATAAAACAGCTTAGATGCTGCAGAACAATGGTGATATGCAGTATGATGTTTGCACCCATTACTTTTAGATTTCAGGTAAGGGTTTTCAGAAGGGATGCAGCATAATAACATTTTATAAAAGCCAATGTTGAATGATGTTGATGAATGCAACATCTGGAATCACGCCCTCTGCCTTAAACTTCATAAAAATCTGGGCTGCCCTCTCAAAATCCCAAGCATTTTCCTGAAGACACTTTTGAGACCACTCTGCATTCATGCCCGAGAACTGGATAAAAGCTTGAAGCATGTCCTGAGGTACAGGTAGTTGGGCAGGTACAGCACTACTGGAAGGTGTGGGAGCTGGAGGAGCAAATGCTTTTTGGCTCTCTTCGGTGGTGGCATTCCTTATGAATTGTTCATCAGTGACCAGCAGGAGCCCTCCATCATTGCCTGGCACAGCTACAAAGACACAAGAGAACGCAAGCACGGTGTCACTTGACTGGCCATCAATTTTAAAAATTCTATTGACAGTGAAGCAAAGCAGTGTGTTCGACTGGGAAACAATATCTACTACAAATGAGTTGAGGTCATGTTGGGTCCTTGGGAGCTCATTCAGGAAGCCAACAACATTCAGGCGCTTGTGTTTAATTAGTTTACTACAGACAGATGGATCTTTGAGTTTCTTAATATTTCGACTTTCCTGCAAATATGGCTCAAGGCTGCTAGTGGTGGTTTGGCCGTTGAAGCCAGGGAGTGCTGATGGAGCAGCACACGTCATCATGGGCAAAATCAGCAGGCTCTGTCTATCTTCTCCGTCATAACAGGCATAATATTGCTGTAGAAATTGTAGAATAAATACTTTCAATTCATCACTGTTCAAGAAACTCCCCTTGCTTGTAGGGAGTGTGAGGGGAGTTTCATCCTCAAATATGATTGGTGGTGAAAGTTCATGACCATCCAGGCGCATTCGCATTAGTTTGGGAAAGAGTTGACGCACAGCTCTGATGTAGACTGCCTCATCATGGAAGTTGTCACAAAGTGGGTTTCCATCAAGCCAAAGTTCCTTAAGCTTCAATCCCTTGATTACATCCAGCTCCCGCTTAGTCTTCAACATGTTGTTGGACAAGCGGAGGATCTTTAAGTTAGGTGCTTTGTTATGAATTTCAGCCATGTAATCCAGTTTTTAGATGTTATTGTTGCTGATATCCAATTACAACAACTCTCGTACATTTTCCTCTATAATCTGCAGCATTGCTTGCATACAGCTCCTTATGTTCAGAATCAGATCTACTATGTTTGCAACCAAGTCTGGGTCACTTTTCAAAGATGTCATATCCAGTGCCACAGTGGCACCATCATATCTCTTCTGCATGCAGTTCTTAAAATGTCCTATTTCTTCATCTTTCATAAAAACACGAAACTCCTTGGCAACAGGGCGTAGACACGGGCGCGTCAAGACTGTAATCTTAAAATTCTCTCTGTCTGTGCATGTCCTGGAGATTTCTTTCAAAGCTTTGACAATGGCCAGCATCATCCACATAAAAGTGAGCGTGTGAATGATCGCAATGATACTGAATTGGAATAAATGGTAGACTGCAGGCATTTTGCAACACGCTAATCAACCAGTCTCTCTCATATTTTTCTCCATGAGGAAACGTTATGTCGTGCCACGACCCTCGGCCATCGCTAGCCTCTGCTCTGTTAGGGCGAGTGGCATCGGAAGAGTCTATATTATGTTTTCTTCCCAAACGTCCAGGTTTATTATCTCGACTAAGTCTATACCAGGGAGAACTTCCTGCAATTATTGCAATGTCTAGAGACACTATGTTTAGGATTATTGTTACGTATATTACCTAAATGTTCCAGTCCTCTCACCTTCATCTCTCTGGATGTGCGGCCTATGTACTGTATACCGCAGCTACATTCTAGGAGGTATATTAAATTTTTTGATGTACAGTGAATAAAATATTTTATATTAAATTCATTTAAAAGAGGTTATTTTCTTATTTTGTAAATGGCATAGTTTACATATCTTACATTTCCCACATCTGTGGAGACTGGGAGTTTTGTTCGATAAAAAATCTTTCTCTATATTTTCTACCTTAGATAACGCACTGGGAGCTATACCTGATTTTACATTTTTTTTTTTTTTTATAAATGACCCTAGGTGTTTCAGGGAGATGGTACTTTAATATGTCATCCTGTTTCAATATTGGCCAACATTTCCTGATTGCCTTTCTAATTTGAAATGCTTTGTCGTGTGAAAAAAGAAAAATTTGAATTGAAATTAACGTTTTTATTTTGACTCTGAGTGTCAAGATAATCTTCTCTCTTCTTCATGCTAACCTCTCTAAAGGCCTCTTCTAGCAATTCTTTTGGGTGATTCCTTTCTCCAAATTGTTTAGATTATTAGACCAGATGTAATTAGCCTCCCAATCTGCTACATACAAGTTGGCATATCTTGGTGCAAATTTGGTTCCCATGGCGGTGCCACAGATTTGTAAATAAAAATTGTCATTAAATGAAAAATAATTATGGGTGAGTATAAACCGAATACAATCTGTGATAAATTTACTTTGTAAAGGACTCATATTGGCCTCCGAGTCCAAAACTTTCTTAATAGCAGCAACTCCTCCTTTGTGAGGAATTAATCAGTTATTCAAACATTATTCAGGGTTTTTTTAATTTAGAAATGAAATTTGTTAGCCAAAAATAAGTCTCTTACTGTGCCCTTGCCCTCTCCTCCAGGTGTGTCTGTGCCACCTGCACTATCCTCCTAGGTCTCTCTGTTCCCACTGCCCTTTGTTCCTACTGTCCTTTTCCACCTAGTCCTCTCTACCCATTCCCCCTAGCCTTCTCTGTCATTTTTGCCCTTGTCCTCTCCCCCTGCCGTATATCTGCCTTACCACCTGCTCATTCACCTTTACCAGTTGCTGTCAGATCTCCTCTGATTTCTCAGGAGAGATGGGAGGAGGAGTGCGAGTGAGATGGGGAGGGAGTCAGTGTGTGAGAGTGTGTGTATAGAGAGTGGAGGGAGCGAGTAGTGTATGCAGTGCCTGCAATAGACACTGCCCTAAATTGTAATATAATCCTTGTCTGTAGAGGTAGATTAATGAGCAACTTTCTTTACAGCACTGGAATGGTTAACGGTCATTTTCATAGTAATTATATTCTCTTTCCATTTTCTTTTCTTGTAGAAAATACATAAAAAACAATTTCACAGTAGATCAGACCCATTTGGACCATCTACGCTGTTGTAAAGGCTTAGTCCTTGGTCTTGTCTTAGATTCAGAAATCATGTGCCTATCACTTGCATGTTTAAATTACCTCTCTGTATTATAGTTGTGTCCACTTCCCTTGGAAGGCTGTTTCACTTATCAGTAAAGTAACTCTTCCTGACATTAAGTAAAACTTACATTAAACAAACATAAAGATCTCAGGGGTTCTGTGGACCTCAAATTACTTGTTTTCAAAATTTAGTCTGAGCTTCTGCTGTGGGGGCAGTACAAGATTATCAAAAAACTAACAAACAGTGGATTGAAAAGAAAACTAATGTTGCCTCACCCAGCTACCTAAGATATAATTGAATCCTGACTTGACCGCAGAGGTTAAAAGAAGCCGCCATGGCGGTTACAAGAAAATGCGTCAGGCTTAATGGTTTACACTTTATACACGTTACATGTTACTTCCTGTTACGTACTTAACTTCTGTAGTTAAATCAGGATTATATTTCATTTGAAGGCAACTGAGTAAGGTAACATTTGTTTTGTATTAAAGCCACTGTGGTGGATATGAGGAGCAGCATCCCAGCACCTTGAGGTCCACAACATTTTTTTTTATTTTACTCATCTTTATACATTGGTGTTTTCATTGAGATTTTTATTAAAAGTTTAGTTTTAGAGTGATTTGTGGGAGGCATTTTTCAGTATATCTGGCATTGCAAAGGTTAACTATAGTTTTTTTCTTTTTGCTGTGTGTAACCACTTGCATTCTGGCTTTGATTACTTTAATAAGCAGCACCTGTTAGATTTATTGGACTCATGAATGCTTAATATGTGTAACCACTTTGAACATGAACAACATTTTCTGGGATCATTGCAAAATTCAAACCACAGTGTTTAAGCATATCTGATCCCAACAAAAGTAACACCTTCTAATGAGCTGACAATGTCCTGGAAAATGTGTTAGAGGGAGGGGAAGAGATGACTCAACAGGCAAACAAGTTAATGTATCTTAATAGACTTTTGAAAGTTTTGCCATTTGCTTTTGTTTGTTTTGTTGTGAATTTGAACGAAAAGGCAAAATTCATTAAACATTAAATTTGTATGAGTTCGAATACACAAGGCTAATAGGTCACCTTCTCAGCATGCAGAAAAAAACATAAATGTAGAAAGCCTCTCTCCCCATACATAAATACAGATACAAATGTATGTAAACATAGCTCTTGTGGACTGTATAACCTATGACCCTAGATTATATGTGTTTAGATGGTGCACTAGAGGTGCAGAAATGGAAATGCATATGTTCTCCCAAAATTGTTTTCCGTTAGTATCATTACAGTATATAACCCACATTTAATGCGTATCTTTCGGTAATCTGCTCTGTCACCAACAGGTGCTTATAGACACATTTCTAAGTGGGGGTGTTGTCCACAGACAAATATTTAATTCTTGTTATTTTGCTTATTTAAATTTATTTATTTGCATTTGGACCATTACAACATAGTGATACCCATTTAAGGAAAACATTGTATTTATGAATAGCTTAACTTGCGTGTAAAAATATAAGAATTTGTGAGTATAAGTATAAGTTGTTTTAAAGGATAAATTTAACAAAAGCAAACAAATTGAAAAAAATTACCTGGCATTTTTAGATATTAAAATGGTAAAAGTTAAACTATGATTTTAATATCAACATTAATTCTAGTTATTTAAATATACATTTGGTAATACTTTTCACAGATATGTTATTAGAATCTTTCTATATCACAAATGTATGGACAATAGTTTTCTAATTTTCTTTTTTTTTAAGCGGTTTTGACTTCCTCATTCCTAAGTGTATAGATCAACGGATTCAACATAGAAGTTACAGTCCCATAAAAAACAGAAAGGATTTTATCAACATTAGCTGAAGACTTTGATTTAGGTTTCAAATATGCAGCCATAGCCGACTCATATAAAAGTGTTACAACCAAGATGTGAGATCCACAAGTGGAAAATACTTTTAATCGTCCAGCAGAAGAAGTTATTTTTAAGATTGCAAGGATAATTCTAATGTAAGATAAAATAATAAAAGTGATTGGTATCATTAATACAATTACACAAATTGCAAATATCACAAATTCAACAATGGCTGTATTTCCACAACCCAATGCAAGGACTTCTGGTACTTCACATACAAAATGATTAATCTTGTTAGGGCCGCAAAAACCTACACTACAAATAAGTACAATATCGGGAATGGATAACAGAAACCCACATATCCACGTACCAGCAGCTGTCTTAATACAAACAGACCTGCTAATGATTACTGTGTAATGTAAAGGATGACATATAGCTATATAACGATCATAGGCCATTACGGCAAGCAGCATACATTCATTTTCTGCTAGTGAAAGCCCAATGTACATTTGTGCTACACATTCTGCATATGAAATGGTTTTCTTTACTGAAAGTCTTTAAGCATCCTAGGGGCACCAGTTGTCGAATAACAGATATCTAAAATGGAGATGTTGGTGATGAAAAAATACATTGGTGTATGAAGACTGCTATCTGTTGCTGTCACCATAATAATTAGTGAGTTTCCAAGTAAGATCATCATGTAGACAACCAAAAAGACAACAAAAAGGATTATTTGCATAGTTGGATCACTGCTGAGACCAAGCAGGATGAATTCTGTGACCACAGTGCCATTTCCCCAAGCCATTATACAATATTAAAAACATCATTAGCAAACATGAGTTCAACCATCATACAGTTCTGTATAGTGCATGAAAGATTCCTACAGCATTTCAACAAAGAAGGACACTCTTGTTTTAGAGAGTATGGTAAGGGCTGGGATTTACAAAGGCTTTTATAATTTTTTTTAAAACTTTTTACATCATAGGGACATTTGACTAATATATACCGTATTGGCCCGAATATAGGTCGCACTTTTTCCCCCCACTTTAAGTCTTTAAAGTGGGGGTGCGGCCTATATTCGGGGTCTAGCGCCCGACGCCCACTGGGGGAGTGCCGGCACGGGAGATTGTCTAAGCGCATCGCGCAGACGTTCACCGGCAGCGGCGATGAGCGTGAACGACCTCTGCTGCCGGCACGTCTGCTCGATGTGCTTTAACAATCTCCCTTCCCGGGAATTCCCACGGGGGGAGTCTCGGCAAGGGAGATTTTAAAGCACATCAGGTTGTTTATGCTCGCATCGCCGCTGCCGGTGAATGTCTGCGCGAACAATCTTCCTTGCCGGTACTTCCCACGGCGGAAGTGCCGGCCCCGCAAGACCCCATGGAGTCTGCATCGGTAAGTCTGGTGGGGAGGGACATCTTGGGGACAGAGTGGCAGCATATCTCGGGGGGGGGTAGAGTTGCAGCATATCTCGGGGGGTAGAGTGGCAGCATATCTCGGAGGGGGGATAGAGTGGCAGCATATCTCGGAGGGGGGATAGAGTGGCAACATATCTTGGGGGGGTACATGTTATGAGGGTATGATGCACCTGTCTTGATGTAGAACTACATAAATACAATACGCAATACTCTCCTATCTCTCTCTCTCGTGATAGATGGTAGATGATAGTATATGATAGAGAGCAGATAAAACAATATGATTTATTCATTCACCTGTATAAAAGAAAAATCATGGGCAAAAGTCATCATAGGCTATGTGCTTGCACATAATGGATATATAAATTTGTTAGGAAATGATACATTCTGGCAAGTGATAAACTGAAGAAAAAAATAAAGACCCAAGAAACAGAAAGAGCAGTGAACTGCAGAACATGGAATAAAATGCAATGAATCTCTGTCAACAAAAAGAATGTGTGACATTGGATGATCTAGAAGTACTGCTTGAGTGGCATTAAGGGGGGAAAAAAGCAAAAGAAAACCCAAAAAACTCATATAAATAAAATAGAGAATACTAAGTGATCCTGTACTTAAAGGCACTGTATTTTGACATGGTAACTCCACAAAATATGGCCAATAGAAACAATAGGTAAACAATGCAAGACCGCTCTTGTCATTTGTATTCAATTAGAAAGCATTCAGTGCGAGTTACATTCTATGCCACCCTATATGGTAACCTGAGTTAATAAAGGTATTGTTCATATTTGAATTGTGTAAAAGCTAAATTTTTTACCTCTAAAACACAACAAACTGTATTCAAAAACAAAGGTTGAGAAAAATAACTTCTTTATTCCATGCTCTCTCTTCCTCTCTCTCTGCTGCCCCCTCCTAGTTGCATAACAGGACTTAAGGTAGACCATATATTAGTATTTAAGGTAGAACTTTAGAGTTTGGAAATTAACAACATTAACAGTGTCACAAATCAACATAACATTACATCACATCTTCCCCCTCAAACATTTACTCATTTAATGTGTAACAAAGTCCTCCCATATTTTAGGTTTCAATCTGCGACCGTAACTAGAGTAGGTGTCCCTTGATTCCATAGGAGTGTTCAGAGCATTCTCTCTTTCTGGAGCCGTAGAACATGCTAAACCCAGGGAGTCGGTAGTTTTATATGGTTCAGTGTTGTCCTCAGAATACGAGTCAAGCTTGTCTGTTAAGGCGGGTGTGCTGGAAGCTGCAGCATCATTTGAGGTACATGTAGTAGAACTTGAAAAGTCACGACGTAGATGACATCTGTTTCGTCTGAGTTCCTGACCCAGCCGATTCTCGATTACATATGACCTTGGGGTTTCCAATACTCGTACTATACGTGCAGGTTCCCAAGTTTTTCCATCTACTCTGTGTCTTACAGCTTGTCCTGTGGCAAGTGGTGTCAGAGATTTGGCTGATTGGTTATAATATTGCTTTTGTTTGGAAATTATTTTGTTTCGTTGCGCAGCTACATGCTCGTGTGCAAGGTTCTGAGGCTGAAGTTTCTTTGGAGAAATTGGCACTGTAGTTCTCAGTGCTCTGCCCATAAGTAACTGTGCAGGAGAACATAAGCCCTCCAGAGGTGTTGCACGATAGTTCAGAAGACCCAAATGAACATCCTGCCCGGACGATTGTGCTTTCCTTAGAATGGATTTGGCAATGCCTACATATTTTTCAGCTAGTCCGTTAGCCTGTGGTAGATGTGGACTAACGGGACTGTGCTTGATGCCCCATTCGTGGAGAAAAGATTGAAATTCAGCGCTGGAGAATTGTGGACCATTGTCAGAGACAAGTTCTTCACATACACCATGCCGGGCTAGTATTGATTTGAAAGCCGAAATTACAGAGGAGGACTTCAGATCCTTCAGTTGTACTATTTCAAAGTATTTACTGTAATAGTCAACAATAATCAGGTAGTCATTTCCTTCAGTATGAAAAATATCAGTAGCCAGTCGTTGCCAAGCACGAGAAGGGATACTCCAGGGGATGAGGGGTTCTTTTGTGTTTCGTCGTTGAAATTCGTTGCAGGTTTCACAAATCTTCACAAACCTCTCAATGTCAGAGTCTATGTTAGGCCAATAAACCAATTCCCGTGCCCGTCGTTTGCACAGAGCCATGCCTAAGTGTCCTTGGTGAATTTGTTCCAAAACCACTTTCCGTTGACTTCTAGGAATGAGTATACGTTCACCCATGAAGATAATGCCCTCGTTATTTGACAATTCATGTCTCACAGGCCAGAATTCCTGTAATTCTGGTGGTAGTTTTTTGCGCTTCTCCGGCCAACCATTGCACATGACCCGGCAAAGTTTTTCTAGTTGCTTGTCCAGTAACGTTTCCTTTTGAATACTTTCCAATCTGACATCTGAGACGGGTACATTGACTAAGACTGTGTGCACTTGTTCCTCCAGATCAGGTTCATCCCGTGCGTCATGTCCTGCTGGAAACACTCTGGATAGCGTGTCTGCCATTGGGATTTCTTTCCCTGGTCTGTATTTGACAGTAAGGTCATATGGTTGCAGCTTCATTACCATTCTCTGTAGGCGTGGAGGGACTAAGTTTAGTGGTTTCAGCATTATGTGTTCTAAAGGCTTGTGGTCCGTTTCCACTAATACTGGACGCCCATAGATATATTGATGAAATTTTTCACATCCGTTGACAATGGCTAGCATTTCCTTTTCAATTTGGGCATAGTTGGATTGAGCTGCCGTAAGTGCCCTCGAGGCATAGGCCACTGGGTGACCTCTTTGTGTCAGTACTGCACCCAACCCAAATTGTGATGCGTCTACTTGAAGAACAGTATCACAGTTTACATCAAAATATTTCAAGATGGGTCCGGGCTGTTTGCTTATGGTGGCCTTTATTTTCTCAAACGTTGTTTGCATATTAGCATCCCAAGACCAGCATGCATTTTTCTTCAGTAGAGTTCGTAGAGGTGCTGTTTGTTGGGCTAAACCCTGCGAAAACTTTGACAGATAATTGAAAATGCCCAGTGCTGTTTCTAGTTCTTTTCTGGAAGTTGGTGCTTGCATTTTAATGATTGCTTGTATCTTGTTGGGATCAGGTTTTAAACCATCTTTACTGATGCTATGCCCAAAGTAGCTTACCTCCTCAACACCAATCTGCAGTTTGTTCGGGTTGAGCTTCATATTCTTCTCACGACATCTCTTAAGCAAAGCAATCAGGTTCTTGTCATGTTCCGCACGGTCTTTGCCATAGACCAATAAATCATCAATTATGACTTCCACACCCTGCAGGCCTGAAATTAGCTCGTGTGATTTTTTCTGGAACATTTCTTGAGCAGATGCTACACCAAAAGGTACTCTTGTAAATCTCCATCGTCCAACCGGGGAGTTAAACGTGGTGAGGCGACTGCTGTTCTCATCTAAACGTAGTTGCCAGTACCCAGACTGTGCATCTAGTACACTGAACACTGATGCCCCAACAAGTTTGTGTGCTATGTCCTCTAGAGTGGGTAGTCTGTAATGTTCTCTCATTATTACCTTGTTCAAATCACGTGGGTCAATGCATATACGGATTGCTCCTGTGTTTTTCTTTTCCACCACCACCATAGAGCTGACCCATTCAGAAGGTTCTGTGACCTTTTTGATCACTCCCAATTTTTCCATCCTTGAGAGTTCTTGTTCTACTTGGCTTTGAAGCGTTAAAGGTATTTTCCTTGGTGCATGTATAACAGGGTGTGCCCCTTCTTTGATCCGGATTTTGCATATCCCTGGAAGACATCCGAGTCCTCTGAATACATCACTGAAATCATGTTTAATGCCGTGAGCTGTAAGTATGTTTTCACCGTTGTTAACAGTCATTATAATTTTGATAAGACCAATCTCTTGGCTCGTCCGCAGACCCAGCACAGCAGGAGCCTGTGTTTCTATTACAAACACCTGTAAGTTAGTTTCAGATCCTTTATAGGCACATTTTGTATGACAATGTCCAATAACATCCAGGACCTCTCCTCCATAACCTCTTAGCTTTGGTAGCCTTTGCGTTTCGAGTTGTAATTCCTTACTGAGGAATTTGCGATATATGTGTCCTGGCACGCAATTTACCTGAGCTCCTGTGTCAATCTTAAACTTGACAGGGATCTTAGCATCCCCTAGATGTAAGGTGACCACTGCTTCATCTGCAGAGTGTTGTGTGTTCTGCACCGATGCAAGGTATATCTGTGAGCCGTCTGTGTCATCATCTGAATGGTTGTCCAAATCATCTATATTATACACTGGTCGTGTCTGTGGCTTCCTATAGCTCATTCCATTATGACACATTTTGGCAAAGTGCCCCTTTTTTCTGCATTTATTACATATTTGGCCTCTTGCAGGGCATAACATATCTTTGTAGTGTGTGTTTCCACAATATCCACAGGTTGTTTCTGTGTTCCTAGCTCTGTTTTCTCTTTTATTCCCTCTCCAGTCAGCTTTTTCTCTTATGTGACTTCTAGATTGCTTTTCAATTGCACTGACTTGTGGTTGTGGACCTCCCAGTACCTGCAAGTCTTTTCTTGACATCTCATATGCTCTAGCAATTCTGATAGCTTTTTCAAAGGTTAATTCTTCCTCTTGCAGTAACTTTTCCTGCACTTCTTTGAACTGACTGCCCATTAATATCCTGTCTTTTATCATATCACTGCTATCATGAAATGCACAGTCTTTTGCAAGCAATTGTAACTGTGTGACCCACTCATCGACTGATTCACTGCCCCCTTGGTTCCTCTCATAGAACAGCTTTCTTTGCACTGTGGTGTTTTTTCGTGGATTACAATATTCATCAAACTTTGCAAAGAGTACCTCTGTCTTTTTCTTGTCCTCTGGAGCTATGTTTCCACTTGCACACCATGCTCTGCATACATCCCGGCCTGTTTGGCCAACACTGATGAGAAAGTATGCAGCCTTTTGTTGATCAGTCCATTGTGCTGCATCAGGGCCTGCATAAACCAGCTCTATCAGCTCCTTCCACTTTGCCCAGTTCTCTGATACATTTCCAGATTCTAAATCCAGGGGAGGAATGTTTCTTGTGCTGCTTGCCATTATTCTTTAGATACACTCCTGGTACCATGTGTTGTATGTACAATAAAGACAGACAGATCAGGCAGAAACTTCTTTATTCCATGCTCTCTCTTCTAGTGATGTCCGGATCATGAACGAATCGTTCATTTGATCCGGTTCTTTTTAGTGATCCGGATGAGTCGGTTCACTAGACTGAACGATTCGTTTGTAGCGGTTCAGTCTGTGAATCATCATGCAGCTGTAACCTGATCCTAGAGCTGTGAGTCTTCTGCAGAGCACTCTGGGGTCAGGTTACAGCTCATTAATTCTCACAGGAACGATGACTCATAGAGTCAGAGATTCGTTCAAAGAGTCGAATGATCCGAAGAGTCGAATGAACCGAAGAGTCGAATGAACCGAAGAGTCGAATGATTCGAATCTTACAGGGATCCGGATCTTACAAGGATCCGAATCTTACAGAGATTCGAATCATTCAGAGAAAATCACTGATACCATACTTTTATAAATAAATACATTAATAATGTTCACACTGCCCCCAGGATTTAGATTCCCCTGAGTTTGCCCCCCTTTACCTATAACTGCACCTACAGTTAACTTTATTAAATTAATTAAATTAACCCTCAATCATCAGCATAAAATTAACCCTTATACCCCATCAACCATAACTGCCCCTGAAATTAACCGTAAAGATCCCATTAACCATAACGGCCCCTGAAATTAACCCTAAAGACCCCATTAACCACAACGGCCCCTGAAATTAACCCTAAATACTCCATTAACCATAACTGCCCCTAAATTAATTGCATGTACTCCAGATAAATTACCTAATAAATTGGTATGGTTGATGGGGTCTTTAGTGTTAATTTGGGGGCAGTTATGCTTAATGGGGTGTTTAAGGATAATTTAGGGGCAGTTATGCTTAATGGGGTCTTTAGTGTTAATTTAGGGGCAGTTATGCTTAATGAGGTGTTTAGGGTTAATTTGGGGGCAGTTATGCTTAATGGGTCTTTAGTGTTAATTTAGGGGCAGTTATGCTTAATGAGGTGTTTAGGGTTAATTTGGGGGCAGTTATGCTTAATGGGGTTTTTAGTGTTAATTTAGGGGCATTTATGCTTAATGAGGTGTTTAGGGTTAATTTGGGGGCAGTTATGCTTAATGGGGTGTTTAGGGTTAATTTGGGGGCAGTTATGCTTAATGGGGTCTTTAGTGTTAATTTGGGGGCAGTTATGCTTAATGGGGTCTTTAGTGTTTATTTGGGGGCAGTTATGCTTAATGGGGTGTTTAGGGTTAATTTGGGGGCAGTTATGCTTAATGGGGTGTTTAGGGTTAATTTGGGGGCAGTTATGGTTAATAGGGTGTTAAGGGTTAATTTTAGGGGCAGTCATGGTTAATAGGGTGTTAAGGGTTAATTTTAGGGGCAGTCATGGTTGATGGGGTGTTAAGGGTTAATTTTAGGGCAGTCATGGTTGATGGGGTGTTTAGGGTTAATTTAATGGTGAGGGTTAATTTAATTAATTTAATAAAGTTAGCTTAAGGTGCAGTTGCAGGTAAAGGGGAATGTAAATCCTGGGGGCAGTGATTATGAATGTATTATTTATAACAGTATGGTGACATTCTCTGAATGATTACAATGCCAATGAAGGCAGAGAGTCGTTCAAAGATCCGGATCTTACAATGATCCGGATCTTACAATGATCCGGATCTTACAATGATCCGGATCTTACAGTGATCCGGATCACTGTAAGATCCGGATCCCTGTAAGATCCGAATCTTTGAACGACTCTCTGCCTTCATTGACATCACTGGAGGCAGGGGGGAGGATTCATAATGAAAGGGGCGGGGCCAATCGTTAGTGTGCCTGCACGGAGTTACTGGAAAACAGTAACTCCGTGCAGACACACTGAGTGATCCGAAGATCCGGATCATGAATCGGATCATTTCAGTGAACGAATCGAAATGATCCGATTCACTTTAATGATCCGAACTTCCCATCACTACTCTCTTCCTCTCTCTCTGCTGCCCCCTCCTAGTTGCATAACAGGACTTAAGGTAGACCATATATTAGTATTTAAGGTAGAACTTTAGAGTTTGGAAATTAACAACATTAACAGTGTCACAAATCAACATAACATTACATCACAGAGCCTGTCCTGGTGTATGTGTTTGGGTGTCAGTGTGGCAGAGCCTGTCCTGATATGTGTTTGGTCATCTGTTTCCTGGCACTTTACTTGCTGTAGGGTTAAATACAACTTTGTAATTTTTATTTATCCAGATTTTGTGGTCACTTCAGAGGACAAAACTTTCTAGGCCTTGAAATCAGTAAGAGGAAAGGTAAAGGTATTGTGTTATTTACTCTTATTTCAATCTGAATATATTATTAAAAAGGAAACTTAGATGTTGGTTCAGAGTTTGTGAAATTCAATTCTTGATTTTATTATACAGGACACTATTCCCCTTTGGTTTCACAGGCCTTTACAGGCCTTCACAGACCAGGTGGTATTCAGCTTAGTTATATGCAACTGTATGTATTTTGTTATCTGTGATGAGGTGTTCATTGGTCATGCAGTGCTAAGGTGGTTGTGTTGCATTAATGGCTAAAAGTTTTGTTGAAGTTTCATATTTTAGTTTTCAAGAATATTGTTAAGAATAATGCTATCACTGTTTTGTTGCGCTGAATAAAACTGGACTTTTTCATCTAAACATTTTTGCAGTAGCAAATGTTTGATTCCGTTATGTCTGATCTCCTTAATTTATTTGGGCCTTTTAACTTTTTTGATTTCTGGGAGTTTAATGTGATAAAAAAAGAATGATTTATAGTTGTTTGGATGTCAACCATGCGATAAAATATATGGGCTTGTTGCCCAAATGTTTCCAGGTCTGCTTTTCATCCTCAGTACGGTCCTGCCTAATAAGGAGGCACCAAATAAAATTTAAATTAGCATTTAAAGATCTTAATGCTAATGTGACTGAATGACTTGGAGTGTTAAAAATGGATGATGGGCAATATTAATAAAAAACAAAACAAAATGTATTTTTTGAAAATGCACATAATTTATTTTTAACCACTCCAAGTAATTTAGTCAGATTTGCATTAACTCCCTATCCAGTCCCTGCTGATTGATGTGGGAAAATGCAAATGGAACTGAAAGACTTGAGAGTCCAGTGCCATCTCTCTCCTCAAACACCTTGCCAGGGCCATTTCTGTCCCCAAACAGTGGGCGGTTATGCATAAGGAGCAAAAATAAAGCCCCCATTTTATATGTGTCATTTATACAAACAGTGTAATGTTTAATTGTGTTTTAAAAATGCAAGTTCCCTATTCTGAAATAATAGTGGTGCAATGCTATGGGCCTGGCAAAATGGCGATTTAACATGCAGTGTAAATGTATCATTAAAATAGGCCCTGGCATTGACGCCACAGCACAGACAAAAGCCCTGAGAGCTCCTGGTCTGGTCAACATTGTCACCAATATAAGAGGTATGAGGGGATGAAATTTAGAACTGCATTTTTATTTCTATGTGAAATCTGGTTGTAGGGGCAAGTCCTGTCGTGTGGTTAAAGTTTGAGTTCTCATGATCTTTAGAGTTACCAGTGGCGGATCTACCGGGGTCGCAGGGGTCGCGACTGCGACCGGGCCCCGGCGGCAGGGGGGCCCAAGCCAAGGGCCCGCCCGAAATCTTTTTTACGTTTTTTTTGTTTTTTTTTAAATAAGGCAGGGGCGTCCAACATGCGGCCCGCGGGCCAAATGCGGCCCGCGAGACCTCGAGGTGCGGCCCGCGTAAGATCGGCAGCCAGGGCAACCGATCTTACACGAGCCGCACCTCAAGCCCTGCTACTTACTTGTGGGAGGGTCTTCTGGACAGCACAGAGGAAGCGGAGTTCACGTGACATCCTACTTCCTCTGTGCTTTAGCAGAGAAGGCAGAGGGAGGCCGCGCCCCCTGCTGAAGTCTGTGAGCGGCATCGAGGGAGCTGCAGCGCAGGTAAGGGGGTGGGGAGGGTGTTTGAATGAGTGTGTGTGATTGAGGGAATGAATCTGTGAATTAATGATTATATGAATAAATGAGTGTGTGTGTGTGTGTGATAGCATGAATGTGTAAGTGCTGGAACCTAGGCATGATGGGACTGTGATTGCTGTTAGCAATCACACTCCTATCATGCCAAGTCAGCCAGTACATGCTGAAACCTGGCCAGCTGCCCCCCTTGTGTAGTGATGCTGCCAGCAGTATGGGGTCTGCACTTACAGCCACCCTGTACCAGCATGTACTGGCTGACTTGGCATGATAGGAGTGTGATTGCTAACAGCAATCACAGTCCCATAATGCCTAGGTTCCAGCATTTACTGGATGGATGTGTAAGTGCTGGAACCTAACAGCTGGCCCTTAACAGATTCTCGCACCCGGGCCCTGAGGCGTCTAGTTACGCCCCTGAGAGTTACCATATTTCTTTCAGACTCCTTCTTTATATAAAAACAGGTTCCCAGTTGTATCTACAAGACATAAATGCTAACATGTCAAACTTGAAATAATCTAGATGTGAAAGCTGTATTTAAATGTCATAATCTGCCATGCTTTGGTTTTTGTCCATAAAGAATAGACAAATATAATCATTTACTCTAGAAGCCATAAACTACATATCCTATCATCTGTGTAATGGCCCTGAAATCACCATTGCACCTAGAAATATATATTGTACATCAGTCTTATTCTAAGTAAAGGTATGGGGTTAATAGACTAAATATTTGTATAGTGGTAAAATGCAACATTCACCAACATAGAAATTTTGTTCATTGCCCCTATTTTGCCAATATTTCTGCAATTCACTGCTAATTGAATAAACTCTTGTTTCTACTGTTTGGTTTGCAGAAAGCTAATGCTTTATAAAATGCTTGTTGGTGCAATTTGGGTGCAGAGGCAACTCCTGTCTGAGCAATAAGGGTGCAGGGACAAGATCTGTTAGAGCAAAGTGGGTGTGAATGTTATTCAGTTAAGTGTCCAATAAGAACAACATGTATTTTTTTTTATTTTTTTTTAGATTGAATGGATCCCAAAAAGGACATCCGTTCATTTTATTCATTGTACAATGTTAAGGCCCAGAAGGCTGATGCTGCAAAAGAGCAGCAACAAGAAAAAAGCCAGCCTGGTCCGTCTTCTTCCTTTGAGCAGTGTGAAGAGTTTGAGAAGGATGACTTTGAATATGAAGATGACACTGCTGAAATAGTATCAGATGATGATGAACATTCATTTCAGATTGAAGAAGCAATACCTGCTCACAAAGCATTATCCAACACAGTGCTTCTGGAGAGGATATCACTGAAGCTGAACAGAGCGCACAAACATCTTCTACCACTGAAAAACCAACGTTACAAGGTCCAGATGATATCAGCCAATGCACTTCAGAAGGTCCAAGACAGCCTATATTGAAAAAATATCCCCAGACAAAAATGGGAGCACACTTCAGGTCATTCCGACCACAGTGGTTTAAATCATTTGAATGGCTGGAGTATTCGATATCTCAGGATGCAGCATATTGTTTCCCTTGCTGTTTTTTTTCAACTTCAAAATATCTACATGGGCATGTTAAAAAAGTACAATTTATCAACTTAGGGTACAAAAACTGGAAAAATGCACTTGAAACTGGTAAAGGAATACTACGGCACGTGACGTCTGCTTCACACAAGGATTCCTATGTCAGATGGGAGGATTTCAAAAAGAATGTAAGCCAGCATACATCAGTCATGAAGAAGATAACTAAAGCGCATACAAGAGAGGTCAATGAAAATAGACATTACATAAAAACAATAGCGCAAATTTTGTTGCTAACAGCCAAGACGAAGAGCATCGGTGCAGCACAGATGATATAAATCACGGAAATGTACGTGAAATCTTGTATTTAATTGCTGAAAAAGACAGCATTGTAAGAGAAAAAATAAGAGGACCAAGAAATGCAAGATATCTACATCCATCTATACAAAATGAACTTTTGTCAATTATGGCTGCTCTTGTTAGAGAAGATATTGCACAGAGCATTAAAGGAAGTCCCTTTTCCATTATTGCTGATGAAACAAAATATCTAAGTTAAATGGAATAACTTTCATGATCAGAAAGTCCATGAACGATTCTTAACCCCTTAATGACAATTGCCGGTCCGGGCACGTCACGGAAAAACATATCGTTTACGACAATTGACGTGCCAGGACCAGCACGCCTTTAAACGGGTGCAGGTGATCTTCACCATCAGCAAGATGGCGGCGGCCCGGGAAAAAAAACAATAAAGATGAAAAAGTTTGCTAGATGGTCGCCAGACCCTCTAGAGAACTCTGGCTCCACTTGCAGGTTGAATACAGGTACTGCATTCAACCATGCAAGTCAATGGAGCCCAGCTTTCTAATCACAGTGTGATTAGTAAAAATAAATTAAAAAATAAAATAAAATTAATAATAATTAGAAAAAAATAGTAAAAAAACAGTAAAATGTAAAAAAAAATTTCCCACTGATGTCACTATCAGGGGAACCTTCAAGTTGAGAAAAAATGTTCAAAAAATTTAAAAAAAGGCAAAAAAATAAAATATATATATAAAAAATATATTTTTGTGAGCAAGTCCTAAAATTAGCATATTAGCTTAAAACAATTCTTGCATGGAAAGAGTTAAAATACTGGCATATTAAATGGCCATGGGGTGTCTACTTTTAAAAAATGTATGATTTGATGGGGTAAATTGAATTGGCCGGGTTCAACAATGTCCCAATTAACACGGGGGGAAGGATGGCCACACATTTAGAAAAATGCACACGTACCAAATGTGGCCTTTTAGTTCCCCAAAAAATGACAAACCCATGCATGTGGGATATCACTGTGTGACAGCGGCATATACCAGGAGCTGTAAATTCATACATAACATAGGTGTGTGTGGGAAAAATACACACAAAAGAATACTACTGCAGACTTTGAAAAAATTCTGGTGGTAAAATGTGTGCATGCAAAGAGTTAAAATACCAGCATTTAAAATACCCTGGGGTGTCTAGTTTTCAAAAAATATATGGCTTTATTGGGCACACTGAAATGGCCCGGCTCAAAGATGTGCCAAATAGGACATGGGCAGTTGATCGCCAAACGCCAAAGTTCAACATTGAAAAATGCGCATGCCCCAAATGTGGCCCTTTTGCCCCCAAACAGCCAGGCAAAATCATTCATGTGAGGTATCGCTGTACTCAGGAGATGTTGCTGAACACATATTGGGGTGTTTTGTGATAGTGACATATACCAGAACCTTTTAATTCATACCTGAAGTAAAATGTGTGTGACAAAACAAATGCAAAAAAATGACTACCACAAAGTTTGACAAAGACTGGTGGTAGATATGGTGCATGGAAAGAGTTAAAATACTAGCATTTGAAATACCCTGGGGTGTCTAGTTTTCAAAAAATATATGGCTTTATTGGGCACACTGAAATGGCCCGGCTCAAAGATGTGCCAAATAGGACATGGGCAGTTGATCGCCAAACGCCAAAGTTCAACATTGAAAATGCGCATGCCCCAAATGTGGCCCTTTTGCCCCCAAACAGCCAGGCAAAATCATTCATGTGAGGTATCGCTTTACTACCATAAAGTTTGCTAAAGGCTGATGGTAGAATTAGTGCTTGGAAAGGGTTAAAATTCTAGCATTTGGAATACCCTGGGCTGTCTAGTTTTCAAAAATATATGACTTGATGGGGTAAATTGCATTGGCCGGCTTCAAAGATACCCGAAATGGCACATGGGGGGAAGAATTACCAGATTTGGAAAAAATGGCTTTGAAATAGCAAAACGCTACCTGTACATATTGCCCCATAATGTGTAGAAAAAAGCAAAAAAACATAAAAACATTGGGTATTTCTAAACTCAGGACAAATAGTAGAATCTATTTAGCAGGTTTTTTCATTACCTTTTATAGATGAGTAAAAGATTTTTCAACTAAAAGTTAGAAACAGTCATTTTTTTCTAAATGTTTCACATTTAATACTTTTTTTAATAGTAAATAATATGATACAATCAAAACAATGTCATCTAAAGAAAGCCCTTCTTGTCCTGAAAAAAACAATATCTAATGTGTGTGGGTTCAGTAAACGGGAAAGAAGAAAATTACAGCTAAACACGAGTAGCGCAGAAATGTTAAAACGGCCATTGTCACGAAGGGTACAAAAAGTAAAATCAGCCTTTGTCACGAAGTGGTTAAAATTCTACCGAGCAGATAGCCTTGATGCTGAATTGTTAACAGGATATATATTCCATGTCCTAGCATCTTTAGGCATTGATAAAAATTATTGTGTCGGGCAAGGCTATGATGGCCCCCCTGTAATGAGTGGCCGGCTTAATGGCGTGCAAGCACGCATTAAAAAAGAGGTGCCTTGTGCACTTTACATTCATTGTATGAATCACCGCCTCAACCTGGTCATCGTCGACACGGTCAAGAATGTATCAAGGCAGCATCTGAATTTTTTGTAAAACTAGAAAAGCTGTATGTATTTGGCAGTACTTCTGTAGTGCATTCAGTGTTTTGTAATGTGCAACAAGAAATGTCAAGCAAACCAGCTATCCAGCCATTCCAGCTTAAGCCACTAAGTGACACAAGGTGGACATGCCAACATGCGGCCTGCAATGCTGTTCTTAAAACACTTGACCCTCTGTTGGAAACGCTCAATATTTTGGCAGAAGGAAACCATACTGAGAGAGCAGTTGAGACAAAATCCATTCGGCAGTTCATTGACTTTGGCTTCATTCTGGCACTTGTGTTTTTTGAGAACTGTAAAAGATTCTAACACATTTAACATCTCTTTTAACCTTAGTAATATGAAATGGACCATATATAATTATTGGTATAGGCAATAGTCAAAGATATGTAATCATTGTTCATAAATAAATGATTATTAAGATATATTAATAGGTTTCAATAATAAGCTTCAGGGTTTCCTTGACCTTAAATAAAGAATGAAGGATTTGCTGAACAGGCATTCTATAGATAGGATAGTAACTTGCTAATGCAGGGTATAGTTGTAACTCTAAAAGGGCATTACAGTATACGTACAGTGACCACCTAAAATAGGGTTTCGACGTGTAAAGATCTTAGTGAGCATGTTTACCCAATTAGGTGAAGACCAATAGACTGACATCACTATCCAAGGCACATATAAGCTAGGCTTTTGTAAGACATGGGAAGGCATGGGAAGAGAGGTCGAGAGAAGATGTACTTGCCATCTACGGACTCTTCACGTCCCAACACTCCCTCCCTCCATCCTCAGGAATGCATAGGACAGATGTCATGAACTAAATTCCTCTGACTTGTTTCGTATTTTTGTTATCTACTTTTTATATTCTTCGTCTATTTTTGTTCGTATTAAATGTTTCACCTTTGTTTGCATCTAAGTGACTCTGCCTATTTTTGACGCACATACATTTATATGTGATCCAATTATTTGAAGTTTGTATTGGCCCTATAAATTTTATTACATATCTGGCGTGCTAGCCCTGCGTATTTTTTCCTGACCTTTGCCCTCCAGCTTGCTCAGGGGGAAGGGCAGATATATCTGTACACTTTTTGCAAACTGTCGGGAGAAAATTAAGAAAAGGACCTTTGAGGATACAGACTTTCAGATTTTATTGGAACCACAAGTGCTAAGAGACGCTATTGACGGCAGACGCAAGAAAGCCATACAGCGTGAAATAACAGCCACTCAAGGAGAGATCACTAAACAGGGTAAGTCATGGATTTTATAAAAACTTATACTAACAAAAGTAAAATAACTTTTCAATTTGATAATTGTCCTACTGATGCACAGTTATGGGCTAGTATGTACAAACAATGTGAGCTAGAAAATATGAAATTGGATAAGAAATTGTTTTGTATTGATAAACTTAAGGAGAAACTGAAAAATGCCCTAAGCATGTTTAAAACATTTAATGAATTGATTTTGGAGGATTTACAACCTAGACAAAGTATTTGCATGATCAACAAAGTTGTATCAGAATCTAACCCTGATGACAGTACTGACGACTTTAACAGCTGTCCCGACTGTTTTGTTTTAGCTCAGCAATTAGAGAACTTGGAGAGGGATATGAACAGACAAACTAATGACTGTCACAAGCCACAAACTAATCCTACTAATTCTGAATAAGTTGATACTACTAACCAAAGGTTGATACAGAAGCTTAATTAAGTGTGACTAATCAAGCTTTACCTATAACATCTAACTCACCTGTTTGCACGATTGTAGGTTTTAGTGGAAAAGGTAATACTTCAGCAACTTTGGTTACTGGTGTTTTGTTTGAGATTCCTGGCTATTTGTGTACTGAAATTGATATCTGGCATTGTCCTAGCTCAGAAAATATCTCAGGGGCTGATGTAATGAGAGAACGAGGTTGGGTCATTGACTTAGGGAATCAAGTGATTTGGAGAAGTAATAACCTTAAAGGGCCTGTAGTAATAGATCCAAGTGACTACAATATAGTGGCCGCTATCAATTTAATTGAGGAGGTATCCCCAAATCATGTTTGGCCACAAATGGATTTTGATGACTTGACTCTTTTAGAAATTGTGCAGAAACATGCCTCGTTATGGGCTCAGTCTAAGAATGAGGTAGGGACAATGAAAGATGTTGTTGCTAAAGTGGAAGGAACAGATCCCATAGCTCAGAAACAGTACGATTGCCTCCAGATTCAATTGAGCCTTTGTCCAAAATTATTGAAGAACTACTTCAACAAGGCGTCATACGCAAATCAAATTCGGTGACAAATTATCCGTTATGGGCAGTTAAGAAACCAGATAATTCTTATAGAATGCTTCTGCGTATGTTTAATAAGTGTACCCCAAATGTCGCACCAATTGTAGCAGATACCCCTGACATCATGTCTCGATTGAATGCTAAGGTGAAGTTTTTCTCAGTACTGGATATCAGTAATGGTTTTTTCAGTATTCAGATAGAGAGGAGTTGTCAATACAAATTTGCTTTTACTTTTCTGAATGAGCAATATGTATTTTGCAGATTACCACAAGGGGCGCACATGTCACCTAGTCTGTTTCATCAGGCATTGGCAAAAGTGTTATGAAAAATTCTCAAGGCAAGATTGTATTCTACAGTATGTTGATGATATCTTGTTGGCAACAGAGAGTAGAGAGGAACACCTCATCTTGTTAGCAGAATTGTTTGATCTGTTGTATGAGTCAGGATTGAAATTAAATCCAAGGAAGGTCCAATTACTGAAACAAGAGGTTCAGTACTTGGGAGTTTTGATAAATCCAAATCACATGTGTTGAGATATTTCAGGGGGATTATCCATCTCTTTTTAGAAAAGAAGTAGAGGAAACTGATGAACCTGTATTTGTAGATTGTTCTAGATTTTGCTTGAAAGGTCGAGCTATTCAGCATAGACTACCAGGACATTTTTCTGCCCAGAGAGCAGAAATTGAAGCTGTCAAAACAGTATTGGAAATTAACGAGAAAGAAAACAATGATCCTTTGGTAATCTATAGCGATAGTTCATATGTCGTACGTTCACTAACAGACTACTTACCTGTGTGGAAAAAACGAGGTTTTGTGGATTCATCTAACAAAATCTTAAGTCATATTGATACATTACAGACTATTTTTGAGCTTGCTTCTAAAAATCCTAACCGATATGCTATTGTCAAAGTACCAGGTCATAGCAGAGGAACTAGTGATTTAGCTTTGAGAAATGAGAAAGCAGATTCTCTAGTAAAGGAAGCAGCTTTGACAGAAGAGATAGGGATGGAACTAGAACGGTTGGAAGTACTACCAGTAAAGAGTAAGGAAGCAAATTTACCTTCATTCATCGATGAAGATGAAAGATGCGTTCATTATAGAATGTAAGAATAAAATAACACCTCCCTTTGTTTGTGAAAATGGAGTGGTTTGTTATGAGATGCAAGGTAATTTACTTCCAGTTGTGCCTAAACACTTGCAGACGGAATTCACCCGCTATAATCATGAAAGTTTAGGTCATGTGGGTCAGCAAAAGTTGCTGGAAATTCTCAAAGAGAAGTTTTATTGGGACAAAATGGAGGACTCTGTACAAAATGTTGTTCAGTCATGTCTCATTTGTGCTCAAGTAAACCCCAGGCCTAAAGGACAAAAGCCTCCACTTCTAAGAATTGCACCTGCAGACGGTTCGTGGTCTATATTGCAGATTGACTACATAGGTCCCCTACCTTCAGGTAAACAAGGTCTCAGGTATGCATTAGTCGTGGTAGATGTATTTTCTAAGTGGGTAGAACTGTTGCCTGTCAGGAAAGATGATGCTTTGTCTACGGCAAAAGCATTGGTGAATCATGTTTTTTGTACTTGGGGAATCCCAAGGATGATTTCTTCTGACAGAGGAAGCCATTTTACTGGCAAAGTCATGCAGGCTGTTTGCGCAATCCTGGGGGTACGTCAACAATTCCATGTTCCATACCATCCTCAGTCCGCAGGTATTGTAGAAAGAATGAACAGAACGATTAAGTCTAGAATTGCAAAAATGTTACTTGATAAAGAAAATACTTGGGTTGATGCAGTACCTCTGGTATTGATGAGTATTAGGGGAACAAGCTCCTCAACTACCCAGTATACACCTTTTGAATTAATGACAGGAAGGAAAATGCCATTGATCTTTCCTCGTGAACCGTTTTTGTCTACTCCACAGAAAGATGCCATTGCAAGAACTAAGTGGTTACAGGTACTTCAGGATAATTTAAAAACAATCCTTCCTCACGCAGCGTCTAGAATGCAGCGTATGGTACCGCCTCACTCATCTAAATTTGTGAAAGGAGCATCAGTAATGATTAAGACTTTTAGGAAGGCGGGACCTTGGGAAAGCAATTGAGAAGGACGGTTTGAAATAATCGACACAATGGGTCAAGATCCTTGTTCAAAAACAGAAAAGACTGTGAAAAATACCCGTAGGCAGCAGAAGCTGTGGGTACATGTTGACCAGTGTAAATTATATGTTTCTAACTAAATTCTGTTCTTGCAGGAACACAGTTCTGCAAGAAAATGGAGAAACAAAGCAGTTAACTATTGAAAGGAGAACCTCCAGAGAAACAGCAATACAAGAATCGTGACATCAAGATAGCATAGTTTTTTGATAGCTGTGTTGTTTGAACAGTACCAAAAGCCAATTGAAATTGATGATCAGACAAAGGATTTACCACAGAAGATATTGTTATTGCATAAGATAAGAGAAGTTCGGGTGGATCAACTCCTGATACTGGACATTGATACATCAAGAGACATTGTTGGACAAATTAGATTCGTTATAATTTAAGACATACAGATTTTGTATTTGATGGGAAAATCTGGAACAATTAGATGTTTCATACATGAACATACTTAAAAGGACCAGAACCCTCTCTAACCTGCTACAAGCCAAAGATCTTGACTTGGCATCAGCTGCCCTCCTTGTGCGCACTGTTATACAAGAGCTTGAAGAAGTGTGTCATCCAGAAAGTAAACCTGAAGCTTCTCCTCATTCTGCAACAATAGAAAGTGTCTGGGCAGAAACAATTCAGCTGAGCATGAAGTGTGGGATACCAGCACCAGATGATGATTCTACCGAACTGCCTTCCAAGAAGCGAGATCGCCGGCCTCCCTTACGCTTAAGAAATAGCATACTTTTGGAAACTCTAAGCCATAGACAACAACTGCTGAAAGAAGATGATTTCATTAAAATGTTTATGTTTGTTGTTCTTTACAAAATCATTTCAGAGCTCAAATCTCGCTTCTCCAAAGATTCTCTGGAGATCATGGAAGGAGTACAGTCCCTGAACCCCCGATCTGATACATTTCTTAATTTTGAGAAATTGCTACCAATGGCCAGATTCTACACATGCAACATGGACAATTTGGAGATTGAGCTGAAGCAGGCATTGCTAACCCTACAAAGAAAAAAGTCATCGGATGCCATTAAGGTGGACACAATTCTAGAGTTCACCAACTTTCTGGAGCTTTACTCTGTTCCATTTCTGGAGCTTTACCGGCTATGTAAAATAGCTTGTGTTTTGCCAGACAGCAGTGCATCATGTGAAAGCTTTTCTGCGCTAAAATTAATAAAATCATTCCTACGCACTGAGGAAAGGCTTTCAGATCTTGCCACATTGGCAATTGAGTGCAGACTTGCATCACAAATAGATATGGAGCTTGTAGTTAGCAGGTTTGCATCAATCCATGTAAACTCCCGCTTAAAACTGTATTAGTGTGAATGACTAAATTTAAGTACAAATTTGATTGCCGTTCACATTAAAAGGAAAACACTGTATTCTTGTTGTTTGTTATGATGTTGCACTTTATTTTGTAATGTGTACCTGGTTCCTTAATAATTGTGTTATGCTATAATCTCTGTTTACCCAGGAATACTTGAAAGTTAAATATTTATAGTTAAAAAAACAGCTAAAACGTATATCTTGTTTTGTTTTGGCACTTTAATAGTTGCAGTAAGATATGTTATTTATATTATTTATTGTTATTATTATTATTATTACCTTTAGGTACAAAATAGTTGTTGCACTTCACTTTACAATGTTTACCATTATGTGGTCAGTTTACTGAGTAAATCCAATTCAAAGGAGTTGAACAGCCTTCATCTCTACTTTTATACTTTCATGTTAAAGCTACCATACCAAGGAGCAATGTTAAATGTCCATTTTCTATTTTTGTCAAATATTTATTTATAAAAGTATAAAGTTCATTCAAGTTACATGTTACAAGTTATTGTGAAAAAATATATATTTATTGTAAAAAACAGTGTTGTCATCATTCCTGCATCATGAGATATTGGTACAATGCCAGTTTAGCTGTTATAATTTTGAAATAATCTTTCAATAGGTACAAATTATGTAATTAAAAATGCATGTGTAACACGTATATATATATATTAGTGTAAATGTAGGGTTTTATAATTGCCTCCCTACTTTGGTCCTTGGCCCCCCATGTGCCCCCCCTAAATATGAAAGCTGGAGACACCACTGGCCCTGCTTGAATACAGGTGACGCAATCAAGTGTATCTAAATGACAAGTCGAGGTCTCCATTTGGAATTAGAGCTATTTGAGTAACACATTTGATGAATTGCTACATAGAATCACATGCATGATTGGCCATTAAAGAGTTAATTTTTAAAGAGTCTCAGGGTCAGCTAATTTCGAAAGTTCCCAGCTATGACCTGAATGATCACAACACATGGGTAGAAATGCAGAAGGTTTTATCGACTTGTGAAAGTATATCATAACAAATGCAATAATAGGTAGCAATAACAACACAACATAAAATCAAACCCCAATTATAACCAACCAAACAAGATGTATTTCCCTCTTCAAAGGAATGCACAACCTGGATAGGAAAGCAGTGGTACACTTTATGGGGCTCAGGGTAATAGAAGCTACTGTTTTCATGTAAAACAAGGAAATTTATAGCTGTCCTAATATCATTGGAAAATGGTTTTCTAATAACTAATTAGCCTTCTAACATGATAAGCTTGGATTAACTAACACAACGTGCAATTGGAACACAGCAGTGATGGAGATCATTTAAAAATCAGCTGTTTCTAGCTACAATAGTTATTTACAACATTAACAATGTCTCCTGATCCATTTTATGTTATTTTGATGGGAAAAATGTGCTTTTAAACATAAGTGTACATATTAGAACATTTCAGAATAAAAAATTTTCAGAAATAAAATTAATGGTTTTATTTGCTACATTTTTTTACAAAAAAAGTTTACATTCTTTAAAGCGGATTTAATCTCTTTATTCCGGAGTGTATAGATTAATGGATTCAGCATGGGTGTAATTACAACATAAAAAATAGCAATAATTTTATCTCTATCTGGTGAAAATAGTGATCTAGGTTTCATATACATTGCAATGCATGTTCCAAAATATAATGTCACACCAGTTATATGAGATGCACAAGTGGAGAATGTTTTTTTCCTACCAACAGAGGAAGTCATTTTAACGATTGTAATGATGATTCTGGTATAAGACAGAAAAATAAAAGAGAATGGTATCATTAGAATCAACACACAAAGTATGAATGTCACAACCTCATTGACAAATGTATCAGCACACCCAAGTGACAAAAAACCCGGCCCTTCACAGAAGAAATGGTTAATTAAATAATGTCCGCACAGAGGCACATTCAAAGTCGTTGCTGTTTGTATCGTCGAGAAAAGGAATCCACATACCCAGGTAAATATTGCTGCCTTTATACAAACAGAGCCATTCACAATTGTAGTGTAATGCAACGGATAACATACAGCTATGTAGCGATCATAAGCCATTACCGCTAGCAGAAAACATTCTGTTATGGCCAGAGAAAGAGCAGTGTACATTTGTAAAGCGCATTCCCCAAATGTTATTATCTTTGTCATCGACATTAGATCTTTCAGTGCCCTAGGGATGTTAGTAGATGAATAAAAGATGTCCAGAAAAGAGAGATTAGTGAGAAAAAAATACATTGGAGTTTGAAGGTTTCGTCTAGTAATTGTAACAAAGATGATGAGGCAATTTCCAGTCAGTGTTATGAAATAGAATATCAGAAAGATGACAAAAATTGCCACTTGGGTCTGGGGGTCACTAGACAACCCTAAAAGGACAAATTCTTTTGTGGACGTGAAGTTTTGCCAAATCATTGTAATGTTTCATGGACATCAATGTTTCGCCTGCAATGGTGTCAGAGATCTCAGTTTTTCTCTGTGATTTAATGTTATACTTACGGTTATTCTTCTGTCCATAAATAAGGAATTAGGGGTAGTCTCAAATTATCAAAGTAGGGAATGCTAAAAAAGATTCAGATCTACTATCAATATCTCCCAGCACACTGTTGAAAGAATTGAAAAAGAAAGAAGGAAATAGAGAAAAAGGGTAAAAAGAGAGAAAAATAATTTCCTCTTTGACATCTTAAAACCATGAACAACCTATTTTAGGTATATAAAACGTTACGAAGAGCGAAAGCTACATTTCCAAAATAAAATACTTTCATGCATTGGGTAATTTTTAATAGCTCATTAAACATATGTATTAATGTTTATCAGCATTACTACAACATCTCAGATTAATTAAAAGCAGACTTCTATTAGAGTAATATCAGATTATATTAGTTAACTAATTGTGAAGGCTCAGCAGTTTAATAATTTATAAGTATAGAAGGCATACAGGTCATTGACAGGACACATGTAGCTATTGTCATAGTATGTACAGTATATGCTTGAATTTTGCAATGGTTGAAACATGAATTCACTAAGCAGTATTATTTAGAATGAAATTACCCAAGCAAATTACAATTATTTCCAAGCTTACACCAAAACACGTCAAACGTAGGCTACAGCTTTCCAGACTTTTTTAGGTCTGATGTTTAATATTTGGCAATGGTCTTTTTATATATTGATCTGTGTACTGTTAACCTGTAATATTATTGTGTTTCATCAGGGGATGTGTCCCAAAAGTCTAATAAATTACCACAGCAAGAAAAGCTGATATCTAACATATGAAGCACTTAATATTCTCAACATATTAAAGTTGACCTGTCTACCAGATAAGAAAAATATAAGGTTCTGTATTAATTTATTATTTTATTAATATGTTTAACGTTCACAACTTCCACTTCTATGGGTTCTAGCTATTTTTCTGCTGGCTATTTGACCCTTTAGGAGATTCTGATTTTGTTAACCCTCTCAGGAACAGGGCTATTCTACACTTTAGGACGAAGCAATTGTCATGTTTTTACTGTGCCCTTTAACTGTAATTTCCCTCTTTCTCAATTAGTTCAACGGCACAAATTATTATTTTTTTTTCAGAGAGAGTAGGACTTTCTTTTCAAGCCATATTCATATACTGTATGTAAGACATTATGTCGTGTGAATAAAATAAAAACATACAATTTCACAGTTTTCCATGTATATAAATTGAACACAACTAAAGTCTATAGGAAAAAATACCTCAAAAATATTTTTTTACTTGTCTTGATTGGGAAACCACCCTATATGCCTAAAGTTTTCATTTATTTTAGCAATTATAAGACAAATATTACAAAATGTTGTCTCTGGAGCGGTCACAATCCATCCCCAGGTAAGTGTTTGGTGTCGCTGGATGCCTCCTGATCGAGGCATGCCAGCGACACCATTTAAGTTTAGGAGGCGATTTAGGACCGGCAATTGTCATCAAGGGGTTAAACTAATCAGCATACATAATAAGTTTGGCAGACAATATTTACTGCATAGCTTAATTGCCAGTTGTCCTTTAATTAAGATTCTTATTCTTACTTATGTACTGTATACTGTACACTGCACTGTGCACTTGGATGCTCTTGTAATAAAACATTTCAATTTCAATTATTTCTCATAATTTGTTTTCATATAATTCAAACTAGTATACTTTTTAAAAGTGCACAGTGCAAAATGTGTTCAGTGGTATTCTATAGCTAGCGCCTTAAGATGATAACATGGTAATATTGCACACACTAGTGGCATTTAAGGATAATGCAATTTGTTTTGAGGTTTTTTCTTTCTGTAAAGTAGAGGATATTGGGATCAGGGCAACACCGGCTATCTGGCATGCTGGACAAATGCTCCGTGGGCATCACTTTATCTGCATTAGCTGGTGAGCATAAAACCAAATTGTGAGGCCTGTCACATTCAACTGTTGGCTTCTGGTCTTAAGGTGCCAGGGCTGCCCTATTATCCCCAGTCTGACCCTGATTAGAATGATATATTTATTGGATAGGTAGGTATCATCTTTACTTTTACCTGTTGTGTAACAAGAGCTTTGATTTCTGGGGATGCTGTATATTGACACATATTTAAAAATTATAATAGAAGGTACAGCAGATCCCTTTTCCCAATTTTAGCAAGCACCAGACTATTTTCTATTCTGTAGCTCTATGCTTAATAGAATTTGGTGGTGACATATTTTATCTTCTTTATGTTTAACTTGGTAGTAGTGAACATATTTTGTTTGCATATTTATCTTTTCTGAAGTCAGGTTAGAATATTTAAAATGATATCACTATTATATATCATGTATCTAAAATAGGATTTTCAAAGTTGGGAATGCTTCATAAACTTTAACAAACTAGCGGCATTGACATCAGCAAACATTAGGGACTTTATGGATAGCTTGCCTTCCTCCAGGGGCTTTATAAAAACATAGTAAACATGTTATGTCATTTTGGTCTTACTACAGGGACCTCAAATACTTAGTGCTCTCTGATATTATTATTATCATTATTATTTTATTATTGCATACAGAATTGTGGATGAAAATAATTTTTTTTTTTAATTTTGCATTCTCGTTGTATACTTTGAGAAAGAATTAAAGGCAAGGTCATCAAAATTTTAAAACAGAAGATTATGAAAATATTATCCAGATCCTCATTTGAACACAAACATGTTGTGATACATACTTTCCCTTACAAAAAAAATACTGCAGTTTTTTGGACATGAAAAAACTGCAATACTGCACTTTTACTGAGGTATTACTGCACATTTACTGCAGTTTTACTGCATTTGTATTTCACTGTACTGCAGTTATTTTTGTACGGAAGTACAAATGCAATAAAGCTACAGTACTTTGAAGTACAACTGTAGGTTTGCAGTATAAAAAAAAAAAGTGCAGTAAATGTGCAGTAATACTTTTCACCCTTTTTGGTATGAAGAATGATCCACAAAAGTTCTGTTAAGTCAACATTTATTTATTCCAGCTCTGTTTCATGACACCTTAGGTTTTTGCTTTGCACTCTACTCTGGGTGTCTGCAGTTCTGGCTGTTGCTAAGGCATGATGTCACTTCCTGTTATCTGACCCTTATGCATATTCATAAGGCTCAGCTCAGCACAATAATTAACATTCAAAACCCTAATACTGCAGTTTTTTGGACATGAAAAAACTGCAATACTGCACTTTTACTGCAGTATTACTGCACATGTACTGCATTTGTACTTCACTGTACTGCTGTTTTACTGCAGTTTTTTTGTAAGGAAGTACAAATGCAATAAAGCTACAGTACATTGAAGTACAACTGTAGGTTTGCAATATAAAAAAAGTGCAGTAAATGTGCAGTAATACTCCAGTAAAAGTGCAGTAAATGTGCAGTAATACTGCAGTAAAAGTGCAGTATTGCAGTTTTTTCTGTCAGAAAAAACTGCAGTAATTTTTCGTAAGGGACATACCGTTCAAAAGTTTGGGTTTTTGAATGTATCAGAAATGCAGTGAAGACATTGCTAATTTTGTAAATGGCTATTGGCCAATGGCACAATGTGTTAGCTAATCCAAGTTTATAATTTTAGAAGGCTAATTGATCATTTATACAATTATGTTAGCACAACACCTGGATTAATTGAAAACAAAGACATTTCAAAACGACCCCAAACCTTTGAATAGCAGCGTATATTATATATATATATATATATATATATATATCTATATCGTATTTTCTCGATTATAAAACAAGGTTATAGAGGTCTGACTACAAGACTAAGATCCAGATCTCCCGCAACACTGCAGGGGACCTGGATCCTCCTCTGCACTTCTGATGGGGCTTCTATAACCTTCCAGTGCTCATTTATAGAAGTCCCGAGGGAAGCAGCAGCGGAGGTTGTCTAGGCACGTCACGCACAGTGGGGCAGTCCACCGGTTGCCCCACTTGACACCAAGGAATCTCAAGCACGGGAGAAGTCAAGGGAAGCACTGGTAAATTCGGGGTAGGGTAAGAGTGGCATATGGGGGGGTTTAAGGGCTTTCTGGAGGCAGAGTGGCACATAAGGGGTTAAAAGGAATATCAGGGAGGCAGAGTGTCATATAGGGGGTTAAAAGGAATATCAGGGAGGTAGAGTAGCATATAGGGGGGGTATAAGGCATTTCTAGAAGGGCAGAGTGGAAAATATGGGATCAAGAGGCATATCTGGCAGCAGAGTGGCATATAGGGGGTATACGGCATTTCTGGGGGACAGAGTGGCATATAAGGGGTAAAAGGCATATCAGGCTTCTATGACGGAGCAGGGCATCACGTGACCTTCCGGTGCTCATTCATAGAAGTCCCGATGCAAGTGCCGGCAGCCGCAGCGGAGGTTGTCTACGTGCATCACGCAGACCTCCACCGGCTGCCCCACTAGACACCAAGGAATCTGAAGCATGGGGAGAAGTCAAGGGAAGCACTGGTAAGTCGGGGAGGGTAAGAGTGGCATATGGGGGGTTAAGGGCTTTTTGGAGGCAGAGTGGCATATAGATTCCGGAGAAAATATGGTTAAGGTTCAAAGTGGGTAGATGTGTTAAGCATTCAGAGCCCAATGAATCTAACAGATGTTGCTTATTGAGTATTTGCAAATGCAAGCTCTACAGAAAAAAATCAAGGACAAAAGGTTACCTACAGTAAAAGAAAAAATAGATAACCATTTCAATTTCAGAGATATCTATACTGAAAAATCCTATCTCAGATCACTCTAAAATTAAACTTTTAATAATATCTTTAAAAATGTCAACAAAGCACCAATTTATATTAGAGAGGTACACAGATGAGGAAAAGAAAAACACACATCTCAGGGGTTCTGTGGACCTCAAGTTGCTTTTACTGGTAGGCTGTTCCACAGTAAAGTAAATCTTCCATATATTAAGTAACACATCTGCTGGGAGGCTGTTCTAAATATTCCCCATCCTCTTACTTAAGTAACTCTTCCTTACATTAAGTAAAACTTTATTACATTAAATAAAAGTAAAAATCTCAGGATGTGCATAATTAATTAATATACAAATGACAATTAACCCTTTCAGTGTCCGTATGAAAAAGTATGCATTAATTTACCTCTACGGACAAACAAGTACCGTATTTGCTCTGAAAAATACCCCTCGTCTTATAATCAGGATCGTCTTATAATCAGACCTAGTTGATGCAGGGGACCTGGATCCTGTCTTTAGTTCCCCGTGATCTCTGACAGCCAGGGAAGGTCTGCGCGATGGACGCAGACAACCCACGCTGCTAACTGCACCTACTCCCGGCTGCAGCGGAAGTTGTCTACGCGAATCACGTAGAGCTCTTTACGCTGCCCGGACTACGCACCGGGGACTCAGAAGCTCCGGTAAGCTTGGAGAAGGGAGAGGGAGGGAGTGTTAAATGGGGGGCATAAGGCATTTCTGGAGGCAGAGTGCTCTGTGAAATGCCTTTTAACCCCCTTAATGCCACTCTGCCTCCAGAAATGCCTTTTAACCCTCTATACGCCACTCTGCCTCCTGTAATGCCTTATACCTCCCTATATCCCACTCTGCCCCATAATATGCCTTTTATCCCCCCCTAAATGCCAGAGTGGCATATAGGGGGTATAAGGCAATTCTGGAGGCAGAGTGGCACATAGGGGGGTCAAAAGGCATATCTTGGGGCACAGTGGCATTTAGAGGGTTAAAGGCATATCATGGGGCAAAGTGCCATATAGGGGGTATAAGGCATTTCTGGGGCAGAGTGGCAAGCCAGGGGGCAGATGTGCAGGGGGCAGGTTGAAAAAAAAGGAAATAAAAACAAAATATTTTTCTCAATCATAGCTTTTATTTAACCCCTTCGTGACAAAGGCTGATTTTACTTTTTGTACCCTTCGTGACAATGGCCGTTTTAACATTTCTGCGCTGCTCGTGTTTAGCTGTAATTTTCTTCTTTCCCGTTTACTGAACCCACACACATTAGATATTGTTTTTTTCAGGACAAGAAGGGCTTTCTTTAGATGACATTGTTTTGATTGTATCATATTATTTACTATGAAAAAAAGTATAACTTTTCTAACTTTTAGTTGAAAAATCTTTTACTCATCTATAAAAGGTAATGAAAAAAACCTGCTAAATAAATTCTATTTGTCCTGAGTTTAGAAATACCCAATGTTTTTATGTTTTTTTGCTTTTTTCTACACATGGGGCAATAAGTACAGGTAGCGTTTTGCTATTTCAAAGCCATTTTTTCCAAATCTGGTAATTCTTCCCCCCATGTGCCATTTCGGGTATATTTGAAGCCGGCCCACGCAATTTACCCCATCAAATCATATATTTTTGAAAACTAGACAGCCCAGACAGGATTCCAAATGCTTGTATTTTAACCCTTTCCAAGCACTAATTCTACCATCAGCCTTTGTCAAACTTTTTTGGTAGTAATTTTTTTTGCATTTGTTTTTTCACACACTTTTTACTTCAGGTATGAATAAACAGGTTCTGGTATATGTCACAATCATAAAACACCCCAATATGTGTTTAGAAACATCTCCTGAGCACAGCGATACCTCACATGAATGATTTTGCCTGGCTGTTTGGGGGCAAAAGGGCCACATTTGGGGCATGCGCATTTTTCAATGTTGAACTTTGGCATTTGGGGATCCACTGCCCATGCCCTATTTGGTACATCTTTGAGCCGGGCCATTTCAGTGTGCCCAACAAAACCATATATGCTGGTATTTTAACGCTTTGCATTGCACACATTTTACCACCAAAGTTTGCAGTAGTATTTTTTTGTGTGTATTTTTCCCCCACACACCTACTTTATGTATGAATTTACAGCTCCTGGTTTATGCCGCTGTCACACGACACCCCAATATGTGTTCAGCAACATCTCCTGAGTACAGTGATACCCCACATGCATGGGTTTGTCATTTTTGTGGGGGAACTAAAAGGCCACATTTGCTATGTGTGCATTTTTCTAATTGGAAATTAGATGTGTGGCCATCCTTCCCCCCGTGTTATTTGGGACATTGTTGAACCCGGCCAATTCATTTTACCCCATCAAATCATACATTTTTTTTAAAGTAGACACCCCATGGGCATTTAATATGCCAGTATTTTAACTCTTTCCATGCAAGAATTGTTTTAAGCGAATATGCTAATTTTAGGACTTGGTCACAAAAATATATTTTATATATATGTATTTTATTTTTTTTGCCTTTTTTTTAAAAAAAAAATTAAAAAAAAATTTCAACTTGAAGGTTCCCCTGATAGTGACATCAGTGGGAAATTATTTTTACATTTTACTGGGTTTTTTTACTATTTTTTTCTAATTATTATTAATTTTATTTTATTTTTTAATTTATTTTTACTAATCACACTGTGATTAGAAAGCTGGGCTCCATTGACTTGCATGGTTGAATGCAGTACCTGTATTCAACCTGCAAGTGGATGCCTCCTGATCGAGGCATTCCAGCGACACCATTTAAGTTTTTAAAATGGGCGTCCGCCGCCATACAATGTATGGCGGATGTTGACGCCCCGGGGAGGGGCCAGAGATGGCCCCTAGTGCCGATCGTGGCGTTGCTGAATGCCTCGAGGTCGAGGCATTACAGCAACGCCGTTTGGGTGCAGAAAGCAAAAGTAGATCGCTTTCTGCACCCGTTTAAAGACGTGCCGGTCCTGGCATGTCATTTGTCGTTAATGACTTGATTTTCCGTGACGTGCCCGGACCGGCAATTGTCGTCAAGGGGTTAAAAAAAAATTGTTCACATAGTTTACATGAATTAACATTTACTGGTAAAACTTTTTTCCTGACCCCCCTCCTCCCCATTCTGTCAGCATGGTCTCTGCATCTGCCAAACAATCAGTGGAGATAAGAAAATTCTGGAGAAGGTAAGTAAGCAGGTGGGTGGGGGTGCAGATGCAAGGCAGGGGAGGGTACAAATTGGCAAAAAAAAAATAAAAATGTCCCAAATGATTTAGGACCTTGTACACAAGTCTACTAGTCAGTAGTCTTTCTACTTTAGTCTACAAATTAAATTTAGATAAGCATTAACATTCTAACTCATATATAAATACACCTGATTAATTAATGTCTGAATAGCAGACTTGATAAAATTAGTATTATTTATTTTTGTATATAGCACCATCATATGACATACTGCTGTACAATGGGTAGACAGGACATAACAAGTAGTATATTATATAACAATTTGACTTACAGAAACAACAGGTGTGGAGGGCCCTGCTCAGCTTACAAAATATGATCATAAATTATATTAATAACATGACACTGTTCTATTTCACTTTATGATGTAGCAAATTATTGCAATACATGTTCACTAAATAAACCTCCATAAAATGGAAATGGTATCATGTAACGTGCATTTGTTAAGACATACAATAGCTTTAAATAAAGTATTTCTTAATAAGTAACAAACAAGATATGTATTTATTATTGTGTGTACAATCTAGCTACAGAGGCAATTATTCCTGCATCATTATAAGCAAACTTAATAAAAGAAAACAATCTTTAAGAAGAGCCAGGAGTGATGTAATTTTAGTTATTCCTCCGTGTGCAGTCCCTGCACATCACCACCTTGATTGCTAATAAAATCACCAAGGGCTTGTTTGCATGGAAGTGTAATTGCTTTATGGTTGTTATAACGATTAGAAAGTCACAGGTGACAAAAAAAACATAAGGCAATTTTTAAAGTCTCTAGACAAATCATTGTAGTTTAAAGTATCATTTTCTTTGACATATCTGTTAGAATTAAGCTAATCATCTAGCAATAGTTCTTACTAATTAACATAGTATACTAAAGCATTTTCAAAGAAACCAGTTTTGATTAACCACTAAACGAGGGTATGTTTTTGATGATGCAAAACCACAACTCTTTGTGAAGCACCTCTTCGAAATTAGTTGAGTCTTACTTATAAATGTGGTTTTTATAGTAACTTCATATATACGTCATAAAATACTGTAGTGATAGATTTGCTAAAGTTGTATAATTGTAGTTATAATTGGAGAATCGTTAACAGACAAAGACCTAGATGACAGAAAAACAAAAGAAGTAAAGTTATCTATATGTCTATTTAATGACTTAAAACTATTTAACTTCCTAAATATTTTTACCAATTTTTCCTCATCGCAGGCCAGGACATTTTCAACAATCTTTGCATCTTTTTTGTTTAACTTCAATTGTTGAAAAAAAGTTTTTAGGTTTAGCCGTAACTAAGTAAAAAATATTTTTTTTTGGCAGAAGTTCATCTTTTAAATGTTAACTGACTGGAGGTGATTTTTGCATTGTGGAACAAAATATGACATTTATCTTATTAAACTACCAAAATACATGGGGTTGGATCAGATAAATATGTTTTTTAAAAGTACCACATTCGGGCAGTAAATGTCACGTACAAGTAGTTGGAGACACCGAGGTCAGGTAGGACTCCAGGACAAAACAAGTTCAAACAAGCCGAGGTCAGGATTCCGGAGAGCAGGATAATCGATAAACGTAGCCAAGGTCAGGATTCAGGAGATCAGGATAAACGATAAACGTAGCCTAGGTCAGGATTCAGGAGATCAGGATAAACGATAAACGTAGCCTAGGTCAGGATTCAGGAGATCAACGTAGTCAGGCGAGCCAAGGTCAAAACACGGGAAACAGTAATGGAAACGCTATCTGGGCACTAGCACAAGGCATAGACAACCATCAGAAGGCAAGGAGGTTTAAATAGGGAACCGCAGGGGAAGTTCGAATCTCCCACCAAACCGTCATGACGTCACTTCCGGTGTCCGGGAATCGTGGCCATCATGAGTGTGGCGTAATCTCCCTTCATACAGTCCTGCAGTTCGGGAGTGCAGCAGCAGGACGCAGTCTACCAGCAGTCCTCTCCTGCGCGGCACTTCAGAGGACGGCGGCGGAAGTGGCTGTGCGGTGGAGGGAGTCTCCCTCTCCCCGTGGCGGCTGCTGCGGAGGTGGCCGTGCGTTGGAGGGGGGTTCTCCCTCTCCTTCGTGGCGGCTGCGGAGGTGGCCGTGCATTGGAGGGGGTCTCTCTCTCCTTCGTGGCAGCTGCTGGGGAGGTGGCCTTATAGCTTGGTGCTATTTTAAAGAAAAAAATAGTTTTAAAGAAAAAATACACATTTGTGAAATGGTAAATCACTCTGCCCCCGATATGCCACTCTGTCCCCCAGATATGCCACTCCCCCCAGATATGCCACTCTGGTCGCCTAGACTTACCAATGCATCCCCAGACTTGCCCCCGTACTCCAACCTCCCTGATATCTAGTGAGGGCAGCCGGAGGACATCTGTGCGATGCACGTAGACAACTTCTGCTGCTGCCCGGAACTTTCGCGAGTGCTTCTATGAGCACTGGAAGGTTATGTCACGCTGGTACTCTGTTGTAGAAGCCCCAGCAGAAGTGCTGGGCTATCAACCGGCTGCCAGATACATTTCATTTACATTCATACATTTGTTTTTTATCGAGCAAGATATAAATTAAAATTATGGTGATCAGGCTCGAACTGGCCATCTGACACCCCAACATACTCCCCTGATCTGTCGCTAATGCAGCGTGCAGTCTCTAGTTGGATGTGGCCGGCTTTTTCATGCACACTTTCTTCAGCCCTTTTGAGGGAGTGCTCTGTGAGGCCTTTGTCAGCAGAGCTGCTACAAAGGAGAAGAGGAAAAAAGAAAGATGACAGAAGAAGAAGGAAGAGAAGAAGTGGAGCTCCAGCAAAGGAGACAGGGACACAGAGAGTGTAAGAGAGCATGAGTGAAAGTATGAGAGAAGAGCATGGGTATGAGAACATGTGGGAATGTGTTAGAAAGTGAGCATGTGAGAAAATGTGAATACGAGTGAGTGTGAGAGTGATTGAGAAAGCATAAAAGTGTATTAGTGAGACAGTGTGAGAATGAGTGAGAAAACGTAAAAGCCGGATAGAGTATGAATAAGAGTGAGTTTAGGTGAGAGACAGAAAGAGCATAAAAAAGAGTGAGCGGGAGTGTGATAGTATGATTAAGAGTGAGTGAGAGCATGAGAGAGTGAGTGTGAGAAAGTGAGAGCGTGATGGTGTGAGAGTGCAATAGTATGACTGAGAGTGTGAGAGTTTGCGAGAATGTGATAGAATGGGAAAGTGTGAGCGATTGTGGATTAGAATGATTGAGAGCATGAGGGGGGGCGAGTATGTGAGACAGTGAGAGAGACCGCATGAGTGAGAGAGCATGAAAGTGAGAGAATCTGAAAGTATTATGGAGCATGAGTGAAAGAGTATAAGGGGGCATGAGAGAGTGAGTGAGAGCATGTATATGAGTGAGAGTGTGAGAGAATGTGAATAAGAGTGAATGAGGATGTAAAAGAGTGTGTGAGAGCGTGAGTGGAAAAGCAATGAAATGCAAATCAATCTGTGCCTGGCTTGCTATATAATGATATAAGGTATATTGTATCACCTCCTGTGTCTGTCTCAGTATATAGTGATGGGAGTTATGCTGTACCACAATCTGTGTCTGGCTAGCTATATAAAGAGTCATGCTGTACCACTGTCTGTGTCTAGGTCATTGTATGATAAAATGAGTCATGTTGTACCACCCTCAGTGTCTGGATCATTATATAATGAAAAAAGTCCACTAGGGGGCGCTCGTGTGTTCCATTCAAATGCAAAATAAAACAAAGAGAAAATATATATAGTGTAGGAGTAAAACAGTATGTTTTGCCCTGCGTGTCGCAGATTTCCCACTCACAGTGTATTGATGGAGTTCAGTGCGTCATAGAAAGGGCCTTGAGGTCCATATGCCAGGATATAAACCGAGAAGACAAACCAGAAAAGGATCCAATAGTGTGTAAAGTATATGGCGCTAGATACGCAACAAGTAGAAATATACATACACTAAAATAAGTGTCAAGATGCTCGTAATTTCTGGTGATAATCTGGTCGCGTCTGTATATCCTTCTGCTTTGAAGAGTCCAATGATGAGATACCGATGTGTGTGTGGTGTATAAAACCAGCCACTATTCACATATAAGGTATATTAAAAGAAATATTTATTCTAAATTAGCAGCCAGCTGGATCCATATCCACTGCAGCTATAAAAAGTATCATAAAAGTGATAAAACATATAAAAGTACTGATAAAATAAAGTTATATCATAAAAAGTCCTTGAAAAATCACTGTGTGTGATTTTTCAAGGACTTTTTATGATATAACTTTATTTTATCAGTACTTTTATATGTTTTATCACTTTTATGATACTTTTTATAGCTGCAGTGGATATGGATCCAGCTGGCTGCTAATTTAGAATAAATATTTCTTTTAATATACCTTATATGTGAATAGTGGCTGGTTTTATACACCACACACACATCGGTATCTCATCATTGGACTCTTCAAAGCAGAAGGATATACAGACGCGACCAGATTATCACCAGAAATTACGAGCATCTTGACACTTATTTTAGTGTAAGTATATTTCTACTTGTTGCGTATCTAGCGCCATATACTTTACACACTATTGGATCCTTTTCTGGTTTGTCTTCTCGGTTTATATCCTGGCATATGGACCTCAAGGCCCTTTCTATGACGCACTGAACTCCATCAATACACTGTGAGTGGGAAATCTGCGACACGCAGGGCAAAACATACTGTTTTACTCCTACACTATATATATTTTCTCTTTGTTTTATTTTGCATTTGAATGGAACACACGAGCGCCCCCTAGTGGACTTTTTTCTGTATTGCTTCAACACCCGGAGAGTGTTGCTTAAGGGTTGCAGCTGTGGTTCCAGATACACCAGGAAGTCATTAAGGTTGATTATTCCTACCATTTACTATCTTATTCCCTATACTGGTTTTTCTCACTTTTTTCACGCATATCATTATATAATGATAGGAGTCACGCTGTACCACCATCTCTGTCTGGGTCACTGTATAATAAAAGGAGTCATGTTATACCACCATCTGCATATGGATAACTACCTAATAATAGGATTCATGCTGTACTACGGATTGTGGTATAGTAAAAAGAGTCATGCTATATTCAGTGTCTGGATCATTTTATAATGGTAGGAGTCATGCTGTACCACCGTCTGTGTATGGATCACTATGTAATAATGGGATTTATGCTGTATAAAATTTGTCATGCTCACTATGAGCTACACTTTATGATATCTATATCTAGCTTACTGTATGCTAATGAGCCCCTGTACATGCATAATGGGGATTATAGTACATAACCTATAGAGTGCCAAAGGTTACGTTACTGTTCTATTGTTCCTTATAGCCCATTAAGCTCATACATAACATTTGCTCAGGCCCTGACCACCACAAAAGGTATATAAATCACTGGGTTTGGAGAATTTGTTTTACTATTACTTTTTAATTTCTTGACTATAACCTCTGTAAAGATCACAAAATTCACCTGCCTAAGATACAGTAGATGCATGCTAGGTCGTGCTTAACTATGCTAATTCTGTAGGTTGGGTATAGTGGGTAGAGCTTTGGGGGGCTTCTTGTTTTTCTTTACACTGAAGATAGTTCTTAATGACTTTGGCTGTATGTTTGGGAATGTTGCTGAATACATTATAGGACAATCAAATGCCTCCCTGATGGTATTGCATGATGGATAAGTATCTTCCTGTACTTCTCAGCATTGAGAAAACCATTAATTGTGAATTTTCACTATGCTTAACTGTTGCCTGCCTCATTCTTGTACTGGTCTCCAGCCTTTTGGTAAACAAACTGATTTTACATTTTGACCCCACAAATCTTCCCTTGGCTGAATGGGCACACATTCACACAGACACATTCCATCTTGTGGACAGCATTCTTAGATGATTGGAGTCTACTGGGGCTGCAAAAAGGGACTGGGGGTACTTCATATTAATGCCTATGGTTTTGGAACAGGATGTTAAGAAAGCTCATATAGGTGTGATGGTCAGATGCCCACATACTTTTGGCCATTTAATGTATATACACTATATGGACAAAAGTATTGGGACACCTGGCTATTGCACCAACAGGGACTTTTATGATATTGCAATCTAAATACATAGAGATTAATAAGTAGTTGGTCCCCTCTTTGCAGTGATACCAGCTTCCTATCTTCTGAGAAGGCTTTCCATTCATCCAGTGTTGGATGAGAAGGCCTGGCTCGCAATCTCTGTTCCAGTTTATCCCAAAGGTGTTCAATGTGGTTGAGGTTAGGGATCTGTGTGGGCCAGCCAAGTTCTCTCAATTTTAAGGCAAAGACAGGAGGATTCCTGTTTTGCATATCTTCCTTTACTCTCACCAGCAGCAGCAAAGAAAGAGTTAATAACACAAGTGAAAACAACCAATAGAAACAATACATAGGTGGTATATAAACCCCTAAACCATCCTCCTCTTCTCTTTCTTTGCTGCTCACCGTAGCTGCTGGTCAGTCTTCTTCCTTCTTATGTTATGGTTTCATGGATTTATTGATGTATTCATTTGTTATATTGATATTTGCCCACAAGATGGCAGTCATACATAACCCCTCCAATACTTATTGTAGCAAAAGCCTTCCATGGTTCCAACTGTGCATAAACAAATGCCTGCAAAGGTCAATGAACTGAACCAACGTGGGCCAAGAGTGGTTCAAGATTTCTCCACTGTGTGCAAGACTGATAAAGTCATTCAGAAAATCATTACTTCAAGTCATTGCTGCTAAAGTTGGTTCTACAAGCTATTGAATTATAAGCTACATATTTTGTTGAATAAATGATGACACTGTGTAATACGTCATGTGTTGTTCATCTGAGGTTGTAAGTACCTAATTTTTAGACGTGCTAAGGAGCAGATGATTGTTAGTATGTCCTGATATGTAAAATCATGGAATTCAAAGACTTTCTTTTTTCACACAACTGTATATTCCCATAGTATATATAGATATCAGGTGGGTTTATAACACACTTATATTGCTTGTTTTAATATATTTATATAACATAAACCAGTTTTTGCTCTAAACCCTGAATAGTCCTACAGAAGAGCGGTACCTACAGATAAATACAGCAAAGCAAATACCCTTTTTGTTCCACCCTGCAGTAACCATGCAGTTGCCATAAGCTTGGGACTGTTACCCCATCCTTACACGCGCTGCCTGCATTAATCCACTATCTGTATGTTAAAAGGGTATTGTCACTGTCACAGCAACCTATTGCTTGTGCTTTTTGTATGATAGCGTTTATAGCCTTCCATTGCTCATCCCTCCACATAATAAGGAACAACCAGCTTCAAAAGTCACAGGTCTACAAAAAATATCACAAATACTACTGGCATGGGAGTTAATTGTGAAAAACTGTCAAAAATAGAGATACAGTGGATATTCCAACATAATTGTCTTTTACTCAACTGCAAAACCATGCTTCTTTCTTGTGACCTCCTTTCAAAATGATCTTGGCTTTAAACTTAGTATATTGATAGTATTGGTTACATAGTTTTATCATTTATGCATACATATATAATTAATGCATATTTGTGTGTCTTTGTAGTCTTGTTTTATATGTATATTTAAACATGAATATTTGTTAATTAGACTAGATACATTTCAGCAATAAACATGTTAGTAATAATTACAGGTTAAAGTAACGTTTTAAATCAAATCTGATGTGGGTTCATACAGAACAGTTCCCTTAAAACCAACTTTTCTTTCACAAACATTTTAAAAAGTTCTCCTCCACGAAATATACATACTTAAAATGCTTGTTTTAAATGTTTGTTATTTTATGCAGTTTAATGAGACTTACTGCTATCTACTGTAATGGGAGGTATTCTAAAGTACATATAAGTACATTTAGACACTAGACACTACCTATGTAAAGTATATGTGCCAGAAATTAATAAATATTATATTTAATAGCATGATTTATATAAATTGTTGGAGTATAAGAAGTACAATCAGATTTAGGGATGGAACATATTTTTTTTAATATTCCAAGGATTGTTGAAATTTGTAGTAGTCATTTTGGTAGCAGAGCCACATATAGATGTTTTTGTGGTTATTGTCTCCTATTGTTTTTCTAACCCCATCTGAAATCCAGGGGTTGCCACAGAATAAAATTATTAAAAAGAAAAATAATTTAAAAAGTTATTTGGTGTGTTAAAAGGTCGATCACAATGTTTTGAGGATCCAGGTTGCCCATTACAGTTATAACTCCACTGAGAATAATTTGTGCTTGTTACGTTATAGCCAGCTTTGCAGCTCAGCTAAGCATGTCTGTCAAGAAAGCTCCTGAGGGACAAATGGAGGAGGTTATTGATCTGTAACTACCTGCGTAAAATAATTTTCAGATCACCAGAAACTAATCCAAATACTGTAGTGTAATGTAGTTCTGCATGTTCTTAGCAGCATGCATTTAGCATTATAGTTACTACATTTCTGGATTTCTTAAAATTCTCTTTAAAATTTAAAGACAGACGTGGTGACAATCAAAATATTTTAGGGACGCCTTTTAAAAATGTTCAGCTCTAGACTTAGTTGAAATAGCCCTTTTTTTCTTCCTTAGAAGATTTAATCTTTAACATCAAATAATAGGTTTAGGAGTTTTCTATATCATCGTTTACCACACCCCATTTTTTGTTTCTGAATACTTGATTGCCCTTAATGTGATATTATAGTTTGTATATACTAATTAGTGAACAAAGCCATTAATGTACCTCTTATCAAAGATCAATAGTTTTCCAATCTATTTGGCACATTGCCACATTGCTTTGGGAGGTACACAAATGCATTTAAATGTATATATATATATCCCGCAGTGAAACCAAGGTTGTTCGCATGCTGTGCGCGAGCAGCCAGTGGTGCATGAGTGGTAAGAGGTAAGCAAGGGCGGGATATATGTGTTTGCATATATATAGTATATATATTTGTTATCATTGTTATGGGGAAAATCCTGGAGGACACTTATTGAAAGTAAATTAGTTGATGATAATTTTTTTTGGTTGGGGAACCTGTTGACACAATTATTAATTCTAATTCACAATTACTAAAAATCACCACCTGGACACTTGAATCATAATACAGGGCTTGACAAATTTGTTGTGAATCTAGGCGCCAGGTAAAAAAGTTAGGAGCCAGGATTTTTTTAAACTAACAGTTGGTTAGGAGTGATCGGATCATCATCAGCCCACTTACTAAACTCACAGCGTTTGATCTGGAAGCACACTGGACTTTCAGGTCAGTGCTGTTTTTTTTTTATTATTAATTTTTTTTTTAACTCTTTCGATGCTGATGTTCCATTGGAGCACAGCATTGACTGATATTTAGTCCCCACAAGCTTGTGGGGAAAAATGTTAACCCCTGCACAAGTGTGGCATTGAAGGGGTTAACGCTGCACTGTCGCTCTCATGGAGCGATCAGGCAGCAGGGGGGTGTTGGGGCTGGTGTCCACACTCATATAGAGACCAAAGAACCTTCTCCCCTGTCCCTGAAGTTGCCTCTGGCAGCTGGGACTCAATTGCTGGTCTATAGACCAGCCATTGCAGGGAGGGGAGTCTTTGATGACTGCTGTAGGCTTCCATGCCTACAGGGATCATCAAAGGGCTTGTGGGGGCTCGTTTTTGCTGTTGCTGGTCTGCCTGGGCTTCCAGGCAGACCACCAGCAGCAGAGCCCCGTACAAAACGGGAATTAACCCCTTAATGCCGCGATCGCGTCATTGAAGGGGTTAACGCTGCACTGTCGCTCTCATGGAGCGATCAGGCAGCAGGGGGGGTGTTGGGTCAGGTCCCCACACTTGTGTGGGGAACCAATCAACACACAACCCCCTTCCCTGAAGCTGCCTGTGGCAGCTGATAACACGATTGCTGGTTTTGCAGCAACCGCGGTTTCAGCCTACAGGATCACTCCGTGGGAGTGATCTCAGGCTCGGGGGAGGGCTCTGAGTGGCTGTGCTGTCTGCCCAGACTCCTGGGCAGACAGCAGCAGCAGCGCCCCCGTGTGGTTACTCAGCCTCTTACATCCACATTTTTTTATGGATGTAAGAGGCTGACAAAACCTAGGCGCCAGGACAAAATTCTCTGTCGCCATGGCGACCTGGCGCCTGAGATTTGTCGAGCCCTGTCATAATAGATCCTAAAATATAAAAAATATTTAAATATGCTATCTGTTATAATAATTGATAGTATTAATAATAGCAACAATCATTAAGCATTTAATATTTAATATTTTTAAAAACACATGAGGAAACACTCCATATACCATCGCCACAATTAGCTTAAAATGGAAAACAGTAGCTAAAAGTTTGTAAATAATAATTTAAAAGATGACAAATGTCCATGGACATATGACTGTAACTGGGAACTCAAAACATCTTGTGGTTTTGTCAATCATTATTGTGTTATAATCACTTGCAAAAGAGATTTTGCAGGCAGAGTTAAAAAGTTTGTTTCCAACGCAATATGCTTGCTTATAAAATAGCATTCAGATGGATTTTTATATTTCTGCTGCCATTTATGTGAACCATATGCCTGTTGAGTTTATAATTTTATATAGTTTTATGTTAATAATTATCCCACTGGGTGTGTAAAAGCATAGCATGCTTACTTCTTTCTTACATGTTCATAGAACCTTGCTAACCTGCCAAGAAAATTAGTAGTTTTACATTTTTTTCTTTAAGAAAGGAAACTGCTAAATTACATGCTCACAATCCATGGAAAGAAAATTATGTTATGTATGTACTATACATGTACATGCATCCAAACACTACCACAACCAGACATTCACACTAACACAACCAGAAACACTGACATACATGTCACTAACATGCCCACTCACACTAACACAACTAGACATTTAACACTAACACACATTAACACAGGCACACCCAGACACTCATACTAATGTGCCTAGGCACTAGCACACATCCAAATGCAAACACATCAAGACACTCACACTAGAAACACAAACACACACATAGACAGACATAACATAGCCAGATGCTCAAACTAACACAACAACTCAGACTAACGCATACTCACACTAACTCACACACTGAAATAAATCACACTCCCTCACTTTATTATGAAGGGCCAACACTGGCAGGACATATAATTTAACGGATAAGGAGACTTTGGAGAAATGTCACTGACTTAACTTTGCATTATGAAGAACCGCTTTGTTCCATCTAGTCTGCACATTATTTATGCAGTAAACATTCCAAATTTTAATTATTACTTCATCTTGCGCTCATAATAACCATATGCCTAGTCCATGCATGTTTGTATTTTCTCACTATATTAACCCCTTAACGACCTTTGCCGGTTCAGGACCGTCATGGAAAAATCGGCATCGGGGGCCATGTCTGGCCCCTCCCCGGGGCGTCAACAGCCGCCATACATTGTATGGCGGCGGACGCCCGTTTTAAAAGCGTTTAGGAGGCATCCAGCGACACCAAACACTTACCTCTGGATGGGCTGTGATCGCTCCGGAGAGCGGTCACAGCCGCAGCTGCCGGTGATCTTCGCCATCAGCAAGATGGCGGCGGCCCGGAAAAAAAACAATAAAGATGAAAGAGTTCGCTAGACGGTCTCCTGACCCTCTAGAGAACTCTGGCTCCACTTGCAGGTTGAATACAGGTACTGCACTCAACCATGCAAGTCAATGGAGCCCAGCTTTCTAATCACAATGTGATTAGTAAAATATTAAAAAAATAATTAAAAAAAAAAAATGGGAAAAAAAAAATGTGCTAACATTTAAAAATAATTATGCAGTGATGTCACTAGATGAACCATCCAGTACCAGCAAAATGTGTAAAAAAATATAAAAAAAAGTATTAAAAAAATAAAATAAAAAAATAAAGTTTATTATTTTGAGCAAGTGCTAAGTGTGACGGAAGCCTCCATCACTGGGGCCACTGGAGAAGCCTGACTGCCAGCCTCCTCCCTATTGACTATGGGCCCTGGGTTTGTAGAGACTTCTGTGGCTACCCCCAGCAGTATCATCTCATCACTGGCTGAGGGGATTATCTCCGGCAGACAGCCAGGATCTGCCACCAGGGAGTGACCACCATTCTTTGATGTTTAATGTTGTATAAATCAGTCTCCCCCCCCCTATTGTGTTGTTAATCCCGTTACTGCCCCTGTTGTCTCTGGGAGGCAGATTAAGGGGGCGGTTTGTGTCCCAATATCTTGTTTTATGTTAATGTGTGTTTTGCTGGATATATCCAGTCCTGTGTGTGAGAAATAAATCAGTCTTCGTTTGGTTTTACCCTACACTGAGTCTCGGCTAGTGACTGGGAAACCGGGGAAAGTGTGTTGTCCCAGGCTAAGGGAGCACAAGACAGCGGAGGTAGTCGGTCGGACTAGCCAGCTCCGTGACATTGGTGGCAAGCGGTGGGATTTCTTCTTAGTCTGAGGGACACTTACTTTCTACCGGGATTGACCGACAGGACGGCAGACTTCGGTCGCCTTGACAAGGACATGGATGTGGTATCAGAATTCCAGGGGCTGCTGCGGGTCATCCTCTCCTGCTACACCACTGCTTTGCCTACAGAACAATACCAGAACCTGAGGCAAGTGGTTCGACGGTCAGTATGGCAGAGGGCTGTTATACGCCGGGGTCAGTGTCTTCCAAGATCCGAACAAAAGATTAGAGACCAGCGGGAACTACGGATGTCTTTCCTGGGACAGCAACCCCAGGAGCAATGGGTATCCGAATTGGACAAGCTGGTCCAACAGGAGGTAGAGCTGGAAGATCACTATAGGGCTCTGCAGTGGTATACAGAGCAAGCATATTGGGGAACTGCGAAAGAATGTTCTCCAGAGGGCTATGACTTTGGTGGCCCTGGATTATTATGGGATAGTCTTCAGGAGGATCCGGACTTCGGCAGCACAGCGGAGTGGCGGATTGAGGACATCCGGGATTTCAGGGAGTGGGACCTCCCAGATGCACTAGGACTTAAAAGTGATTTAGACTTTTTAATTACGCAGGAGTGGGAACTGGAGAAGGCGTATAAAAAACTGTTCGAACGCGTTCAACAGAATGCCCCAGTGTCCAGGGATTGTATGGATTTTGTGGATGTGATTGAGTGGTCAGCTGAGGGTGTTGACCCAGGCGGGGTGGATGGGACTGCGGTCTCCACCCCTGAGTCAGAGGGATACTGGGCAGCTAATCCAGATCCGATACTGGAGCTGTGCGACTTTACACCACAACCAGATCCAGAGATTGTGGATCTAACTGATTTTACATCTGAGGATGTTAACCCAAGAGGGGTGGATAACACTGCAGTCTCCACACCGGGGGCCTCAGAATGCTGGGCAGTCTGCCCAGATCTCTTAGTCCCATCTGAAGAGCTGGCAACAGGGCAGAGCGCTGCTGGCTTCTGCCCCACATCTGCAATGACTACAGGGATCCAGGGAGATGTGGCAGCCAGCCCTTCTCCCCAGCGGCAGCTCACATGTCCGGGAGCGGAGGAACTTGTTTTTCCTCCCCAGCGGCAGTGGGAGGAACCGAGAGATGTGACAGCAGGTCCATCTTCCCAGCGGCAGCTCACATGTCCGGGAGCAGAGGAACCGGCCCTCCCTCCCCAGCGGCAGGCCCCACAAGATTCCCTAACCCCAGCTGAAGTGCTGGCAACCAGGCAGAGCATCGCTGGCCTCTGCCCAGCACCTACCAAAGCTGCAGGAGTTCAGGGAGATACAGCGGCCGACCCGCCCCCCCAGCAGCAGAACCTAATTCCAGGACCGGATCAACCGGAACTCTCTCCTCAACGGCAACAGGAGCACCAGGGAGGGGATGCAGGCGGCATCACTCCCCAGCGGTACCCGGGAGATGGCGCAGCCGGCCCATCTCCCCAGCAGCAGCAGGAGCACCAATTTTGGGAGGGAATTAATGGGCCAAATAAACTGACTGACTACGGAGTCAACCCGTTTGGGGTCTCATCCTATGTCAGTCCAATTCGAAGGGGGGAGAATTGTGACGGAAGCCTCCATCACTGGGGCCACTGGAGAAGCCTGACTGCCAGCCTCCTCCCTATTGACTATGGGCCCTGGGTTTGTAGAGACTTCTGTGGCTACCCCCAGCAGTATCATCTCATCACTGGCTGAGGGGATTATCTCCGGCAGACAGCCAGGATCTGCCACCAGGGAGTGACCACCATTCTTTGATGTTTAATGTTGTATAAATCAGTCTCCCCCCCCCTATTGTATTGTTAATCCCGTTACTGCCCCTGTTGTCTCTGGGAGGCAGATTAAGGGGGCGGTTTGTGTCCCAATATCTTGTTTTATGTTAATGTGTGTTTTGCTGGATATATCCAGTCCTGTGTGTGAGAAATAAATCAGTCTTCGTTTGGTTTTACCCTACACTGAGTCTCGGCTAGTGACTGGGAAACCGGGGAAAGTGTGTTGTCCCAGGCTAAGGGAGCACAAGACAGCGGAGGTAGTCGGTCGGACTAGCCAGCTCCGTGACACTAAGATTTCTCAAAAATATCAACAAAGAGTTAAAATAAAAGCACTTCAAATACCCAAGGGGTGTCTAATATAAAAAAAAAATGGCTGATGGGGTAAATTGGAGTGGCCGAGCTCAAAGATAGTGCATAGGTACAGACTGGCCAAAATGGAGAAAAAAAGCGCACTTCCCAAATGTGGCATTTTAAATCTCAAACAACACGACAAACCCATGCATGTCGGGTATCATTGCACTCAGGAGATGTTCCTGAACACACATTGGGGGGTTGTTTGACAGTGACATATACCAGAACCTGTATATCTATAACTAAAGTACAATTTGTGTGAAAAAAATAAATAAAACAAATTACTATTACAAAGTTTGACAAAGTGTAGTTGTATAATTGGTGCATGGAAAGGGTTAAAATAACAGCAATTTGAATACCCTGGGGTGTCTAGTTTTCAAAAATATATGGTTTGACGGGGTTAAATTGAGTTAACCGGCTTCAAAGATATTCCAAAGAGGAGATGGAGGCAGAATGACCAAATGACTACCTGAATTACGCATGCCCCAAAAGTAGACCTTTACCAGCCAAACAATCTGACAAACCCATGCATGTCGGGTGTCACTGCACTCAGGAGATGTTCCTGAACACACATTGGGGTGTTGTTTGACAGTGGCATATACCAGGACCTGTATATCTATAACTAAAGTACAATTTGTGTGAAAAAAAAATAAAAACAAATTACTATTACAAAGTTTGACAAAGTGTAGTTGTATAATTGGTGCATGGAAAGGGTTAAAATAACAGCAATTTGAATACCCTGGGGTGTCTAGTTTTCAAAAATATATGGTTTGAATGGGTTAAATTGAGTTAACCGGCTTCAAAGATGTTCCAAAGAGGAGATGGAGGCAGACTGACCAGATTTGTTAAAAAAGGTTTGGAAATCATAAAACGCTGCTTGTACTTATTGCCCTATAACTTACAAAAAACAGCAAAAAAACACAAAAACATTGGGTATTTCTAAACTCAGGACAAGTAGTAGAATCTATTTAGCTAGTTTTTTTACTTGCTTTTTTAGGTGAGTAAAAGATTTTTCAAATAAAAGTCATAAAATGTGTTTTTTTTTCAATTTTTCACCATGTTTTTTTTATTTTTTTTATAGTAAATAAGATGATACGATCAAAATAATGGTATCTGAAGAAAGCCCATCTTGTCCTGAAAAAAACAATATATAACTTATGTGGGTACACTACATGGGTGAGGAGAAAATTACAGCTGAACACAAGCACCACAAAAGTATTAAAACAGCCTCGGTCCCACAGGGTACAAAAAGAAAAAACGAGCCCGGTCCTTAAGGGGTTAATCTCTACCACTTCTTCTTAGAGACTATTCTCCTTAACTATGACCCTCTGAAGTAAACCTTTTTCATATTACACCTAACATTTTAATAGTCTTACTCTAACATGTTTCCTCCTTTGAAATAAATTTCCATCCTATACTTTGTTAAAGGGACACTCCAGCAATCCTGATAATTTTACATGGTGTCCATCTTGCAAATGCGAATGCTTTCCTGTCACTGATTGGCTGAGTCATATGCATATTTAACACAGCTGACCACTCAGCTTCTTAAGGAATAGACATATATCAGTTTTGAAAAGTAGGGGAGCGGTATCAGCGTGATGGTCAGGTGTCCACATACTTTTGATCATATACTCTCTTTCGGTCTTATGATCTACACTTTAGTACATTTTATAGGCATTTGATTTTATCCATACATAATTCTTATGCCGCCCTTAGTCACAATGAGAAGGCTGAGGTTCTTATCTCACAGATGTTTAATGCACATATCAAGTTCCAACTAAGACATTTACATCAACACCGTAGAACTAAATAAAGATAAATATGAAAGACAAATCATCAGACATACAGTCAATTACATAAAAAAAAAACACGACTGGAAACTCTTAATTAGACAGAAATACACCTACATACCACTTTTGCCTGCTTGTTAACTAAGAGAGGGGTTTGTATCTTGAATTTTCTTAATCAGATGGCTTATGATTCTCAGAGATAACTTTATGACTTCTAATGACAAGACCATTCAATCCTTTATGTAAGTGACTTGCAACAATGCATTATGGGAATAAAATAAATTGACAATTATGCTCATAAGCGCCATCTAGTGGACACAGAAAACTTTGTGACTGCAAACACAATTCTTGCTCACAAGTTCCCTAATATTGTATATAACGTTTTGCCCTGAATTTACTGTTGAAGATTGTTATAAAAACCCTTGGATATATATGGTTTTCAGCACCAAAATTGTTTTCTACATCAACACAACATATATTCATTCATAAATTAAGAAAGTGAGTCTTTATCTGTAAACGAAAACAATACGTTTATCTCCCCGGTACCTAAATACCAAAAGTTATAGCTACCATACAAATGTTCTAAAATCAATAATATGCTTATTTCCCTAATAAATTATCACTCACAGTGTAAGGTGGAGACCAGATACAAGGTAGGGCAACGAGAATATAGCAAAGTCGAAAGTTTAGCCGAGGTCAGGGCACCAGATATCAGGATTATCAAGTCCAAGCTAAGGTCAGGGAGCCAGAGATCAGAATAACTAAATAACAAGCTCGGGTCAAACATGGAAATTCAATAACGGAACACGCACCTGAGGTAAAGGCCCAACCATCAGAGAGCAATGTCCGAGTGAGCTCTGAGGTTAATTATAGAGTGTGGGAGTAAATTAGCCCCAGTCACAGGTTTTGGCACCAAAATGGTGTGACTGGCAAGTTCCAATGCCTTAACCTACTGCTGTAAGCACCACTAGAGGGCACGCCGAAGAAGGTATCTCTTTCTACCATGTGGCGGCTACAGATTGTTAGATGGGGGTCTCCCTCTGCTTCGAGGCGGCTGTAATGCCTGCTGCATGCTGGGCTTCCCCACCTCCTTGGCGGCTGCTGGGGTTTGGATGGAGGTCTCCCTCTACTCCTCAGCGGCAGCTGTGGCTGAGGTTGGTAGGAGTTGGAGGAGGGTCTCCTTTGTCTCTGTGGTGGTGGCTGTAACTGATGGGAGTTGGATAGAGGTTTCCCTTTTCCTCCATGGAACATGGTAACATAAATATCCTTCTATAACATACATATATGTGCAGGAAGTACAATATATTGAAGGCCATATAAAATAGACTTTAAGATGCATTAAAAAAATGGGGGGACTAGAGTGTCCCTTTTATGATCACATTAAATTTAGCCCTAGCTAGCCTTGATCAAATGCTAGATCAACAAGTGTGCACATACAGGTAATGTGGTATACTATTGTCACTTTCTACTCAAATTATAGGTTTATTACACTTGCTTTGAGGTATAATAAGTAAAGTAACCCTTGTTCAATATACTTGCTTTGGTGCTTCTTGTAGGATTACAATTATCTAGCAACAGAGTAATTTCTGAAGGTATACTGAAGATGTTGGGTAATTTAGATAAATATCTTGCCATTTTCCCTCATGTAGCAGTTTGTAAAAGTGTGTAAATATGATGATTGTGCAACCTACATAATTTCTACACTAGCTTATAAGGATCTGAGAGTTTTCTGATCCACAAAATTCTCCTTAAACATGGTTAATCATTCAGATTTGTACGAATTTGAGTGTTAAAGAAATTTCGTCAATTTGTACTAATTTCCTGAAAGGAGGAGGGACCTGCAAAGACAACAAAGCAAAGGGCCCCAAATTTTGTTTGAATTTCATTGGTTCTTTTACTCTTACCCACACTCTCAGACTCTCATTTACTTTAATCTGAATGTCTCCCTACATTCCTTGCTTCCATGTCCATGTCCTCCTTGCCGTGCAGCTCTGCTTCTTCACTTGCATCTTCTTGTTCTTCTGTCTTCTTTCTTCGTCCACTGCTTCTTTTGTCTTTTTTTAAGCTTTCAGCTTCTCCGTGGACATGGCCTCTCATGAACTTCCACAAAAGGGTGGAGACACCACCTAGACATACACTCTCCCCCAATTGATGGAGGTGCACAGGGAGGACAGTATAATGAATATAGATTCATGGAGAAACAGAGGCGCAAAAACACCTCTTTCTCGGCGAATTCTTCTTTCTTCATTATTTTGCTTATTTTTGCTAATTTAAGGAAGAAATGGAAGAAAAGACAATGGCATTTTGAATAATTAAATTGTCTATTTTACCAAGCAGGGATGGTTCTGGACAACATATACAACAGGGATCCATCTTTTTCAAGCTGTCCTCCGATTTAATTTTAAAACCAGGTCTGCTGGCTCATGGCTGCACCAGCAGGATCTTGTGATTGAGCTGAATTTTAGAGAGAAGCTGCAGCGTTCACCTTGACATCAGGTCGCTGCGCGGGTGCACTACATTGCTGCATACATGCCTTTCTAGGAAATCACCATGGAGCAGTGGTGGATTCCCGCAAAAGGCTAGCATGGGCAGGAATAATAAATAAAATAGGCAAGTTCTGTCTATGTACTGTACAGGTGACGGTACTACACCATCCAACATGATGAGCCTTATAGTTGGCAGTGTCAATGCTCTGTATCATTCTGATGATGCCACACCCCACTGGAATAGGCAGGATACATTAGCCCAATTGGTTCTTATTCATTTTTATTTATTGAGAACAAGTAAACTGCAAATAAGGACCCAATTTGCAACTAAATTGGTCTATCAATACATTTATGAACTAGTCAAAATAAGAAGTTTGTCTGGCATTATTAACTCCAAAACCAATTTGAGCATTAAATGAGGAAAACGGGTTAGTTAACCTACTGCCCCAGATAAAGCTGAACCCTGCAACCACAGCTGCTTTGCTGAAGTACTGGTTTTGTGGTATATTGCTAACTTCTGATCTTCCAAGTATCTGAACTTTTTAAGGACATTTATTTCATATCAGCCTTCTAAAATTATGTATTATTTAACATAATGGCCGTTACACTTTTTTACTACATAGGTACGGTTAAGGTTAGCATGCACCAGATGTTGAAGAGGTTTACCATGTATGTATATTTACAACCCCACTGGTTATATAATTTCCTCACTCAAGTCAGATGGGACATATGAGAGGATCCAAACACAGAAGGGTAGGTGTTTTAGCTCCAGCATGTTCTTCTGACAACCACACCAGGCGTTGTAGCTCACCCAGGTTTACCCTGTGGTTAATTTGATAGCACCTCTATACAAGATGTCTGTTTGCCAGATTCTCTCACGAATATCCATGCTTCTTCATAACCGCAGATGGGCCTGTAGAAAATAGTTGTCAGTAATTGTCCTGTGCTGTCCTGTGCTGACATGAAGAGATACTGAAAACCAACCCTTATTTTGTGTTATTCACACACCTTCCTAAGAAGTTTCCTACACATGAAAATTAACCACTGCATTTTTGCGTAGGACACATTTTTACAGCACACTCAAGCTGTTGAAATATACTTTGTAAATTAGATATGGAGCTCATAATCCTTTCTGTAACAGTAAAGTTTTTTTCTTGAAGTGGACATGTTTGTCACAACATGTATTCCTAGGCTCTGTAACATTACAGTACATTCTGTAAAAAGGGAGAACAAATGTGTATCGCTGCTGGATTCAGTCAGGATAATTAAAAGTTTCAACTTTAGCTTAATTAGGACAATATCAAAGGCAACATCTGTGTCACGATGTGTGAAAATTATGTAAGTGTGTGATTAGCTAAAGGTCTGAGCAGGACTGTTTTATTTTTTTTATTGGACAGTTATAGAACAAGCCAAAACAAGACCTAGATTATAAAAAAACAACTATTTTAAATACCTCCTCATCTTTTCGGAGCTTTTATACTGCAAGATTTATAATGCAAGACTCATAAAGAACCTCTTTCTTTAGTAAAAAAAAAAAAATGGATGTGCTCCTGTTTTATATATAATAGGTTAATTCAATACAACTTGCGTTCTTGAAGTAATTGAAATAGCGCTTTCTGACAAAAGATACTTTGTCCATTTTAAGAGTTTTTTCCATTAAAACTAATCTTTACTTGTGATCAAGTCTGTGCTCCTTTAAATTGGCTTTTTGCTTTTTAACCCATCTAATTCCAGTGACAGGGGGTGCAGGGTTGGGGAAGGGGATTTATATTATTTCAACTCCATAGACACACAGATCCAATAAGTTAATTTTATAATTTTTAACTCTGAGCAGGAGATGGGTGTAAAGAATGGATATGTGGGCAGAAGAGGCGATTCACAAGTCACCTTGGAATTTCTCCTCACATTTGCAGGTCACAAGTTAACGAATCTGCAAATTGCCTGCTTCACTCAACTGCATCAACTCGCATACATTTCAGTGTACATGATTTCACAGTTAATGTTTGTGAGTGCTAATGTGGGAATTTTGACTTTTTTCCAGTGCTTGCAACATTACTACTGCAATTGCTATCGCAACTCGCAAGCACTCACATGTAAGTATAGACAGATTATCAGTGCTGCCATCTACTGGACTGGCTGTGCACATAGCACTCAATACCCAACTGTTACTGTCTTCTGGTGTCTGTTCAGTACAGCTTTTATTTTCTGTAAAGAAAAAATGAGTCAAACTGCAATAGGTTGAAAGCAACATAAAATGCCTATTACTGTAAAAGGATCATTATGCTAAAATGACAAGGAATAGGTTACACTGCGGTATGTACAGATCTTAAAGCATTTTTCTCTTTGTGTGTTTAACAAATTACCTGTCAGCATGCCAACCATTCCCTATTTTTTCTCAGTTTTAAATTTGCTTTGCATCACTTAGTTTCGATTAATCATCACTACAAAAATGAACTCAAACCTTTCTTAAAATAATGGATATCAGCTGAAAATGGGTTTGATTTTTGTCCAAAAATAATTAATGAACAAAATATACATTTTGGTTTATTCCCTAAGAATTAGATTGGTCAACCGAGTTACAGGGGCATGCGAGTTCCTGCAACTTGCTTTGACTTGCCCTATGCAAAATTTTCTAAGCCCTGCACCTACAATACATATACCAATACTCTCTTTTAACCAAAGTGTGTGTGTGGGGGGGGTTAACTCAAGTTTGCAATGTGCAAGCAGGTTAACGGGACACTCCAGCCATCATATGCACTTAAATGCATATTTTGTTGCTCATGCAGAATCCCCCAGCTAGATTTCCCCATTCCCTCACCCCAGCAATTTTTGGTGCAGGAGATCTGTTTGAGTGAAAACTTCTTCCTGCACGTGATATACTTACTACCAGTCAGCTCAAGTGTTAGCACCATGAATGCTGCAGGCAGGGGTATATTCAGATTTCAATGCGAGTGCTTTCTTACCACTGATAGCTTGCTTTAAGCAGCCAATCAGTGGCAGGGAATGTGGGACCTTTGTGGAAGAAGGCAGTTGCATAACAGGGCTGCAACTCTTCACTTAACAAGCGTTGCTGTAATGCCTCGACGTAAAGGCATTCAGCAACACCGAGATTGGCAGCAGGGCCCTCTGTGGCCCCCCCTGGGACATCAATGTCTGCCATACACTGTATGGCAGCGGACACCTGATTTAAAGGAGTTAAGCTGCTGTTGCTGAAATGCCTCAATAGTAGACTTGCGCATTCGTCTTCGGGCGAACATAAAAACGAGCACGAAAAGGCCGGGTTTTTTTTGCGTTCCGAAGGAACGTAGAACAGAATGCAGTGCCGGCAAAACGTAGGCGAAGACGAAGACTCACAACCACGAAGAATCGAAGATCATTATATTAGTAATATTATATAATTCATTTTAGCTAGTTAATTAGCTATAAATAAAATTAATAATTAATTACTACTAGCTTATAGTTCAGCTAATATTATTAGTACTGGTGCTGCAGCTCTTTAGTTTGTGCTTTGTTTTAGCAACAGCAAGAGACCAAGTCAATTTTTCTTAATTAATAAAATTTCATTTTATTGCATTTGTTTTGCTCACCTCAGTCCATCAGTGAAGTGAACTTGTTGGGCTAGTGAGCGCAGCCGCATAAGTGCTGTGTTCTTTTTTGATCAGCAAGCAGTGACGTTAACTGTTTTGCAAAGATTTTCTCATTTATTTTACATTTTATTTTAATTTTATTAAAAACTACTTTTAGTGTTTTGCTCACCTCAGTCCATCAGTGAAGTGAACTTGTTGGGCTAGTGAGTGCAGCCGCATAAATGCTGTGTGTTTTTGTACAGCAAGCAGTGAAGCTAACTGTTTTGCTCTTACATTTTATTTTCTATTCTAATTTCTTTTCAAGAAAGATTGACTGTGTGATGACAACAACTGTACTAAGCAAAGCTTCAAGGTACTAGCTGTAGTACTAAAATAATTCTAATCTTCTTTAATCTTAATCTATAATATATTATAAGTATATAATATAATATAAATTGTAATTCATAATCTATAAGTAATTCTAATTTCTAATCTATATTCTTCTATCTATAATACATAATACAAGTAATTATTTCTATTCTATTAATATTATATAACTTAATATTAATAAATAAATCATATACTGAATCTGATTTAACCTCACTTTAGCTTAGTGGGCTTGAGAGCGTCTGCCTAGAGGTAGATTTATAGTAAGGAAATATAGCTTTAGCATAGTAGTAGGCTAAACTCTTAGGCCCGTGTAAATTCAAATTAAAAACAAAATACTGCTAGTTATATAATAGTTATATAAATAGTTAATCTTGAGTACTTTTTAAGCAGTAGCACTGAAGAGAACTTCCTCTAATTTTTTTGTCTTTAATTTGTTTTTCCTTTTTTTTTATAGTTTTTTAAACACTACACTACACACACAACACAAAAATTGAAATGGATCCTCCTTTTCGGACTAAGGAGGGACAAGCTCCATCTACCACCACCACCAGCAGCAGCACCACCACCAGATCTAAGATGCACCCTTTGCGTCAGTCTAGTCGGCCAAGTAGGCCAAGCTCTCGCTTATCATTTGGGGAAGCATTGCTTGAAGGATCAGCAAGTAAAGGAAAGGCACCACAAGCAGGCAGTAGTAGGGCTGCTAGGCCCACAAGCTCTATGTTTTTTTACGGAAAGCCTAAAGCACCAGAAGCACGTTGAAAGTTAAAGGGTAGCACAACTAGTACTTCTACCAGCCCAGTCAGTAAAAATAAGTGCCTTTTGCCCCAAGCAGCATCTTCCCCATCCACGAGCAGCATGCAAGGTACCAAGCAGAGCCAAATTAGCAGCAAGACTCAGAGGGGTTTTCCCAAACCAAAGCGATCTCATTCCTTCGTAGGGAAAACCACCACCACCTCTACCACCAGTAGTGCTGCGCCTACTGTTCTCCCCAGTACCGCCACGCCATGTCCTCCTAGCACCTCTAGCAAGCCACCAAGTCCTTACAATATTTTTGTAAAGACAGTTAGAGAGATGGCTACACATAGTGGAACTCCAGCTAGCGAGGTGGCAGAGGAGCCTGAGACTGAGAGGCCAAGTGCAGAGTCTGTTCTTCCTGCTCGCACTACTACTAGCCACGATATCAGTCTTAGCTCCAGCCTAGCAGGAATTCCATTTGATCTGGCTAATGAAGAACTAGACTATGAGCCAGAGGAAGTAGAGGAGATGAGTGGTCAGGAATCAGATGCCTCAGGGAGCAGTGTCCAAATGACTAGCGCACAATTTTCCCCTGAGCCTCCACCTTCTCCGCTGCGATCATCACCACCACCAGCAGCCTCAAAACCTACCAAATCTGCTAGACTTAAAGCAATTAGCAGTCCCACTATGGCCAGTACTGGTAGTACCACCAGTGCCACCACCACTAGTTCTGCCGCTGTTCATCCACCCCGAGCAGTAGAAGCAGCACCCAAGGCACACCCCAAGGCACACCCCAAGGCTATGCGCGCCCCAATTTGGGAGCACTTTGAAAATGTTGAAGACGGGCGCTATGGAAAGTGCAAACATTGTGGGAAGCTAATAAGCAGAGGGAAAGTGTCTGGCCATTTTACCAGTGCTAGCATGAAGCATCACCTCAGCACTCAACACAACGCTGTGCTATTGGGGAAAGATGCAGAAGTAAAACGTAGTGCAGGCAGCATAGCTGGTGGCCGTGGTACTACAACAACAACAACTAGTACTATCTCCAGAGACAGTGGTAAAACCCCAACAGCTGCTTCTGAGCCAATGTTTAGCCTTTGGGTGGGAGCAGAGGCGGGCACCAATGTTGAAGTTGGTTTTGTGGTAACTGACGGAGGTGCCAATATGGTGAAAGCGCTGCGAGATGGTCATATTGTGGGCTGCACAGCGCACACCAACATCATCCATCTTGTAGTGAAGGCAGCAATGTCAGAAGGAACTAATGTAGCAGCAGTAGTTCTGTCCCACTGCAGAAAGATCGCTGGGCAGTTTCACCATAGTGTTAAGGCTAGCCAACTTTTGAGGGAAGAGCAAGAGAGGGCAGGTCTTCCCGTACACTGCCTACGACAGGATGTCAGTACGCGGTGGAACTCCACTTTAGAGATGCTGGAGAGGATTTTGGAGCAGCAGAGGGCAATCCATAATCTTGCCTCAGAGCATAATATTGGGATTACATCTCCATTGAATAGGGAGGATTGGACAGTGATCGCCCAGCTAGTGGCAGTCCTTAAACCATTCAGGGATGCCACTGAAAATTTAAGCTCAAACACTGCCAGTCTGGCCCAGGTAATCCCAGTGTTCTCCCATCTAGGCAGCAAGATGGATGTGTTCCTTGAAAACCGTGATGCTGTTTAAGGTGGCACTCTACATCCTGACGTAGCAGCCATTGTCAGGAAGCTGAAGGATCTGCTAAAAGTACGCCTTCGCAAACATATGGAAGAAAGTCCCGAACTGATGCTAGCGTGCCTTTGCGATCCAAGGATTAAGGGAAAGCTAGCAATGAAATTCAATGTTCTCAGTAGCTACCGGGAGCAATTGGTTAACAAGGTGTGTGACTGGCAGCGTAAAATGGGAATGCTTTCCGAGGAGGGAGAGGTGCAGGAGGAGGAAGAGATGATGTGGTCTGCTACTCCTAGCAGCAGCATCAGCAGCAGTGCCACAAGCAGCACAACACAGCTGAGTGGAGCAGCTGCGTTTTGGGAAGAGGCACTTGGGAGTATAGTTGGACCATCTGACAGAGCTAGCAGCAGAAAGGAGAGTAGTGCTGCTGAAATGGTCAAACTTTACCTCTGTGAAGTTCCTTCTGCGCCTAATGTTGATCCTCTTAGCTACTGGGATGAAAAGAAGTGTGTGTGGCCTGCACTCTCATGGGTTGCGCAGCAGCTACTATCATGTCCGCCAACCACTGTCCAAAGTGAGTGCGTGTTTTCTATGACTGGAAACATACGGAGTCCACAGCGCTCACGCATGGCACCTCATCTGATGGAGCAGATTGCCTTTCTTAAATTCAATCTGCCCAAGTTGGGTTACCCAGCTCTTAGCTTGGAAAGTTAATTTTCCCTAATGGAAAGGGTAGTTTCTCCCCCTGGTTGCACTTGCTGCGGTGTGGCAATGCCTGCTACCTCCGCCGGTGTAGCTAATTTACGCTAGGGCCTTGTGTCTGAGTTCTGTAAGTCCGCTCCCTATGCCAAGGACTGACAGTGTTTGGATGCTTTGTTCTGGGGTGAAACAGGTGAGCGGGTCGCCAATTGCTCACTCATTCGCCTTTCCCAATGCGGCTGCTGGTGGTGGTGCCGGCGTCTCTTCTCTGCCAGTTCGCTTCCTGGCTAGTGTCATGCCTCAAATGTCCCTAATGGTAAGGGTAGTTTCTCCCCCTGGCTGCGTCTGTTTGCGGTGTGGCAACACCTGCTACCTCCGCCAGTGTAGCCAGCTTACGCTAGGGCCTTGTGTCCGAGCTCTGGAAGTCTGCTGCCAAACGTCTAAGACTGACAGTGTTTGGGTGCTTTGCCCTTGGGTGAAACAGGTAAGTGGGTCGCCGATTGCCCACTCATTCGCTTTTCCCATTTTTCAATGCTGGTGGTGGTGCCAGCATCTCTTCTCTGCCAGTTAGCTTCCTGGCTAGAGTCATGCCCAAAATGTCCCTAATGGTAAGGGTAGTTTCTCCCCCTGGCTGCGTCTGTTTGCGGTGTGGCAACGCCTGCTACCTTCGCCGGAGTGGCCAGCTTACGCCAGGGCCTAGTGTCTGAGCTCTGGAAGTCCGCTGCCAAACGTCTAAGACTGACAGTGTTTGGGTGCTTTGCTCTGGGGTGAAACAGGTGAGCGGGTCGCCAATTGCCCACTCATTCGCCTTTTCCATTTCCATTTCATTTTTTTCCGTCTGATACACAACCAACCAAACATAACACACACAATAACACAAATAACACAGTGACATAACACACATACGTACAATGCACAAATCACAAGGACCTTTCCTCCTGTTATTTGCCCTGGCCTTCACTTCTACACTCATTTTATATAATAAATATAACTTTAAAATAAAATTAAATAAACCCATTAAAATTAAATTATTATTTAGACATAATACATCTTTAACCAAAACAGTGCACTGCTAATAATCTTAAACATAACCGTACATTAACCCTAAGCTATTTTTTAGTTCTTGTCCAACATTTTTCCATTCGCATACCTGCCAACACACCCAACATTTTCGTGGATAGTCCTGTCCAGTAAAAGTTGGGCTGTTGCAAAGTATGCCATTATAAATAGGTAGCAAATGTTAGGCATGTATTAAAAGTGGTCCAAAATCGATTTAAAAATGTAAAATAATCCCTATTCTTTTATTAAACATCTATGGATGTGTGACTGTGTATGATAAAAAGGAGGCCAAGTTCCTTGGAGCATTTGTCTAGGTCTCAGACAAGACAACTGCTCGAGGAACGTGGCCCTCAGTTTCGGGCAATGTGTATCGTGTACAGTACACCTCGGTACGGTACTCTATTGGTCGTTTCGGCAGAGGGCTCGCCTGCCATCAACGAATGAAGTGCATTCTGCAGTTCTGCAATTCATTCGTTGATGCCAGACCAGCCCCCTGCCGAAACGACCAATAGCGTTGCACACACGTACCGTCACGGAAGCTGCTGCAGCTCCGATGTGTGCCCCATATTAACCCCTGCTAGGCAACCGGGAGGAAAACGAAGATGAAACGAGCACGAAGAATGTCCACGAATATTCGCCCGAAGAGAAGACAGGAATGGGCGAATATTCGCGGAATACGAAGATTTTTTTCCCCCCGAAGACGAGCACGAAGACGAACACGAAGAGCCCCCTGGTGCCCAAGTCTACTCAATAGTGAGGCATTTAGTGACACTGAAAGCCCATCCCAGGATGCACTGTAACCGCTTCAGAGATGTTGCTGAACATTGGAGAGTTGTTTGACTGTGACATATCCCAGAAGCTATAAATTCATATCTGTACAATTTGTGTGAAAAAAATACAACAAAAATTAATACCACAAACTTTGGCAAAGGATAGTGGTAGAATTCACTGAGGGAAAAGGATACTAGCATTTGAAATATCTTGGGGTGTCTAATTTTTAAAAATATATAATTGATGACTAAAAATAAATTGGCCTGCTTCAAAGATGGCCCAATTAGGACATGGGGATGAAGGACCAGATTTCAAAATTCCAAGTTGAAAACCTGAATTGCACATATCTCAAATGTTGCCTTTTAGCCCCTAAATAACCTGACAAATTAATGCATGGGTAAGATCGCTTTACTCAGGAGACGTTGCTAAACACATATTGGGGTGTTGTTTGACAAGGACATATACCAGGAGCTGTAAATGTATACCTGAATTAAAATTTGTGTAATACAAAACACAAAATAAATTACCGTATTTGCTCGATTATAAGACGACCCTGATTATAAGACGACCCCCCAAAATCTAAATATTAATTTAGGAAAAAAACAAAAACCTGAATATAAGACTACCCTATAGGAAAAAAAGGGTTACTAGTAAATATGAATTCATGTAAACAATATTTTCATATTTAATAAAAGCTATGATTGAGAAAAAAATATATATTTTTTTATTTCCTTTTATTTGCCAACCTGCCCCCCAAGTTATGCACATCTGCCCTCAGGGTTGCCACTCTGCCCCCAGAAATGCCTTATACCCCCTATTTGCCACTCTGCCCCGATGATGTGCCTTTTAACCCTCTATATGCCACTCTGCATCCAGAAATGTCTTATACCCTCCTATATACCACTCTGCCCCATGATATGCCTTTTAATCCCCTATATGCCAGGGTGGCATATAGGGGGTTAAAAGGCATTTCTGGAGGTATATATATATATAACTGCTAACAGCAATCACACTCCTATCAAGCCAAGGCAGCCAGTACATGCTGGAACCTGGGGATGATAGGAGTCTGAGTACAGCCTCCCTATGCCATGCTACCACCACCACCTCCCTTACACATCCATACTAACACACACTCATTCACAAACATTTAAATACTCATTCATTCCATTAATCACACATACTTCACACATTAATCACAAAAAACCCTCCCCCACCCACTTACCTGAACTGCAGATATCTCACTCGAAGACTTCTGCAGGGGCCCGGCTGTGCGAGCAACTTCTCTGGCCCCGCCCCCAGAGGAAGGAGGGGGGAGGCAGAGTTATGTGACACTCTTCTAGCTTCCAGTTCTCCTGGTGCCCGCGACCAAAGCCCGGTAAGCAGCATGGCCCCAGCGGACATTTTGAGGTCTGATTAGAAGACGACCTCGATTATAAGACGAGGGGTATTTTTCAGAGCATTTGCTCTGAAAAAAACCTCGTCTTACAATCGAGCAAATACGGTACTACCACAAATTTTCACAAAGGGTGGTAGTAGAATTAGTGCATGGAAAGGGTTAAAATACCAGCATTTCAAATACCTTGGCTAATTTAAAAAAATTAATGGTTTGATGGGGGGGTAAATTGCATTGGCCGGCCTCAAAAGATGTCCCAAATAGCACATGGGGGGCAGAATGACCAGATTTGAAAAAATAGTTTTGAAATCGCAAAACGCTGCTTGGACTTATTGCCCTATAACTTGCAAAAAAACATAAAAAACATTGGGTATTTCTAAACTCAGGACAAATAGTAGAATTCATTTTGCATGTTTTTCATTAGCATACTGATATAGCTGCATAATGATATGGAAGTTCACTACATGCTGGATACGCGTATTCCGTCCTGGGTAGTGGTTCCATTTGCGGACCTCTTGGACATAGTAAACTGAGGTGATCTTTGCTTATCGCATCATGGCACCTGACATAAAAACACTTCCATCTGTTTACCAAGCCCAACGCTTAGATTAACTCACTAATAAATTACATTAAGAGTCAATTTTGTATGTAATTGAGTGTATTGTAAACTGCATTACTAGGCTTATTATAAACCAAAATATATATTTTATTTACAATCAATTACTCAAGATTTTTCACTGGTAATGGAACCTGGACAAGGTGCTCATAGGAGAAAAAACAAGGTCTAAAAGTGGCCACCCGCAAAAACTGGTTGAGAAACAGTGCTCTAGAGAACAGTAAAAGAGTCTTTTACCTAATGCCATAAACGTTTAGTAAATTGTTTTCTACCTTGAATTTCCTCTTAATTCTCAATATTGTGAAATAAAATGTTTACAAGGATATGAATCTAGAGTTCTAATTGTACCTGTTTCTCTCACTAATTACTATTATTATTTTGTGCTCCAGTTTCTACTGCTACATTAGTAAGGTAGGTTTGTTGTTTTTAAAGAAATGATCTGGCATTAACCCCTTCAAAAAACAAAATACTGTCTGCGCTTCTCACCCTAATAAAGTTGGCAACAAATATATAAACATAATATAAATGAGAGGTTTTGGTTATATGAATTGGCCAAAGCATAATTAAACTCACCCGCCACGTCAAGGCACACTCTCAATAGGGTGAGATCCTACTCTCACCTCCTACATAGTGGGCACACAAAGCAGTTTATACTGCTACCAAAACCTTATTAATGTGTTGGGGGAGGTGCAATTAAACCTCCTCCCATTTAACCCCTGGACAGCGAGCTGCAACCAGACTGATGAGGAGCCAACAACCTCAAATATGTGCAAACAGGGAAAAGAAAAAGTGTCGGTGCGCTAAGCTAGTCTCAGGCTCAAATAATACAAATGTATAATATAAGGCCTACCAAACAGTGTGAGCATGCTGCAAATACAGTGTGTTGGCTGTACAATGTATACAAAAAACAAAATACTGTCTGCGCTTCTCACCCTAATAAAGTTGGCAACAAATATATAAACATAATATAAATGAGAGGTTTTGGTTATATGAATTGGCCAAAGCATAATTAAACTCACCCGCCACGTCAAGGCACACTCTCAATAGGGTGAGATCCTACTCTCACCTCCTACATAGTGGGCACACAAAGCAGTTTATACTGCTACCAAAACCTTATTAATGTGTTGGGGGAGGTGCAATTAAACCTCCTCCCATTTAACCCCTGGACAGCGAGCTGCAACCAGACTGATGAGGAGCCAACAACCTCAAATATGTGCAAACAGGGAAAAGAAAAAGTGTCGGTGCGCTAAGCTAGTCTCAGGCTCAAATAATACAAATGTATAATATAAGGCCTACCAAACAGTGTGAGCATGCTGCAAATACAGTGTGTTGGCTGTACAATGTATACAAAAAACAAAATACTGTCTGCGCTTCTCACCCTAATAAAGTTGGCAACAAATATATAAACATAATATAAATCCCGGAGCAATTTTGCCATTTTTGCGCTATGTCGGTTCAGCGATGATTCTCTTTTACTGTGAATAGTGTACCCATATAAACTATATATTGTTTTTTCAAGGAGAGATGGAGCTTTCTTTTGATACCATAGTTGGATGATTAGCTGAAAATTTAGAATTAGAAATTTAGTAAAAACTAGCAAAAATTAGAAAAAAAAATCTGTTTTTTTCATTTTCCCTCTGAATCCTCACAAAATTAGGTAAAGAGACAGAAAATTCCATCCAGATTTATCCATTTAGGTGTCCTGTAGATGTCGATGTGCCCAAAGTGCCCGTTCCCGGCCGCACAAGTTGCTCGCGGCCGGCCGGCAGTTTTGCTCTAAGTCCCCGTTTTTGGCAGGCCAAGTTGCTTGAGAAACCCTGGAAGTCAATGAGGTCTGATTTGCTGGCCGCATCCGACCCTCGCTCCATCGAGCTCGGCCTGCCTGGCTGGATTTTCCCGGTGGTGTGGAACCCCGTCCCGTTTCGCCAGGGTCGTCAGGCACCCTCCGCCAGATATATAGGGGAGTGGATCAAGTTGCAGGGAGTCATGGCTCCCGCGGCCGAGGGACCGCCACGGGAGCCCAGCCCGGGTGCCGCACCGGCGGTCCAACCCGCCCAGGTCCCGGGCCGGCTCCCGCGAACCCTACCGCCCGGTAGACGGCCGAGGGTCCCGCCTTGAGCTCCCCGGACCTGGGGACGCCCAGCCCGGGTGCCGCACCGGCGGTCCAACCCGCCCAGGTCCCGGGCCGGCTCCCGCGAACCCTACCGCCCGGTAGACGGCCGAGGGTCCCGCCTTGAGCTCCCCGGACCTGGGGACGCCCAGCCCGGGTGCCGCACCGGCGGTCCAACCCGCCCAGGTCCCGGGCCGGCTCCCGGGAACCCTACCGCCTGGTAGACGGCCGAGGGTCCGCCAGGAGCTCCACGGACCTCGGGCTGCCCAGCCCGGGTGCCGGCCAGGTCCCGGCCCGGCTCCCGGCCCCGGCCACGGCTCCCGGGAACCCCACCGTCCGGTAGACCTCCGAGGGTCCCGCCAGCAGCTGCCTGGACCTCGGGCCGCCCAGCCCGGGTACCGCACCGGCGGTCCCACCCGCCCAAGTCCCGGGCCGGCTCCCGGGAACCCCACCGTCCGGTAGACCTCCGAGGGTCCCGCCAGGAGCTCCACGGACCTGGGGACGCCCAGCCCGGGTGCCGCACCGGCGGTCCAACCAGCCGAGGTCCCGGGCCGGCTCCCGGGAACCCTACCGCCCGGTAGACGGCCGAGGGTCCCGCCGGGAGCTCCCCGGACCTGGGGACGCCCAGCCCTGATGCCGCACCGGCGGTCCAACCCGCCTCCGGGCCCGCCCTTGAGCCTCTCGGAGCCGCCGGCCAAAGTCCCTGTTTTTGGCAGGCCAAGTTGCTTGAAAAACCCTGGAAATCAATGAGGTCGGATTTGCTGGCCGCATCCGACCCTCGCTCCATCGAGCTCGGCCTGCCTGGCCGGGTTTTCCCGGTGGTGTGGAACCCCGTCCCATTTCGCCAGGGTCGTCAGGTACCCTCCGCCGGATATATAGGGGAGCTGCTCAAGTTGCAGGGAGTCATGGCTCGCCCGATCGCCTCCCGCAGCCGGGAGTCCGCCACGGGAGCTCCCCGGACCTGGGGACGCCCAGCCGGGTGCCGCACCGGCGGTCCAACCCGCCCAGGTCCCTTGCCGGCTCCCGGGAACCCCACCGTCCGGTAGACCTCCGAGGGTCCCGCCAGCAGCTCCCCGGACCTCGGGCCGCCCAGCCCGGGTGCCGCACCGGCGGTCCCACCCGCCCAAGTCGGCTCCCGGGAACCCCACCGTCCGGTAGACCTCCGAGGGTCCCGCCAGGAGCTCCACGGACCTGGGGATGCCGGGCCGGGTTTTCCCGGTGGTGTTTTGGAACTTTGCCACGGTTCGCCAGGGTCGTCAGGCACCCTCCGCCGGATATATAGGTGAATGGTTGGCGTCGACCAACCATTCACCTATATATCCGGCGGAGGGTGAATGTTGGGTGATCCTGGAAGTCAGTGATGTCTGATTTGCTGGCTGCATCTGACCCTTGCTCCGTTGGTCTTGACCTGCTGGACCGGTGTATTCCTGGTGGTGTCACGGAACTCTGCCACAGTTTGTCAGGGTCATCAGGCACCCTATGCCAGATTTATAGGTGAGCGGTCGGCGTCGACCACCATGGCCAGGACAATGATTAATCTGGTGCCCCATGCCGGGCTGTGGAAGGTAACCCTTGCTCAGGCGGTCCCCAGTGGGCCCCCTGGAAGTCAGTGATGTCTGATTTGCTGGCTGCATCCGACCCTTGCTCCGTTGGTCTTGACCTGCTGGACCGGTGTTTTCCTGGTGGTGTTGCGGAACTCCGCCACAGTTTGTCAGGGTCGTCAGGCACCCTATGCCAGATTTATAGGTGAGCGGTCGGCGTCGACCACCACAACCAGGACAATGACTGATCTGGTGCCCTGTGCCGGGCTGGGGAAGGTAACCCTTGCTCAGGCGGTCCCCAGTGGGCCCCCTGGAAGTCAATGAGGTTGGATTTGCATGCTGCATCCGACCCTCGCTCCGTTGATCTCGGCCTTCTCGACTGGGTTTTCCCAGTGGTGTTGTGGAACTCCGCCACGGTTCCCCAGGGTTGTCAGGCACCCTATGCCGGATTTATAGGTGAGTGGTCGGCGTCGACCACCACAACCAGGACAATGACCGATCTGGTGCCCCGTGCCGGGCTGGGGAAGGTAACCCTCGCTCAGGCGGACCCCGGTGGTCCCCCTGGGGCAGGCGAGTGGCCCACCTGCCTGTGCTCTCCCGGTGTGGCCCCTGGGTCCCCCGGGACCCCCACAGCCCAGCCTGTGGCCCAGCCTGTGGCCCTGAGGGCTCTCCCTGGGCTTGGGGGAGAGCTGCCCTGGGTGCTGCACACCCTCCAGGTGACTGAGTTTGCTCGGCCCCGGACTCCCAGCGGCCCGAAGCTGCGGTTGTTGGGCGACCCTGGAAGTCAGTGATGTCTGATTTGCTGGCTGCATCCGACCCTTGCTCCGTTGGTCTTGACCTGCTGGACCGGTGTTTTCCTGGTGGTGTTGCGGAACTCCGCCACAGTTTGTCAGGGTCGTCAGGCACCCTATGCCAGATTTATAGGTGAGCGGCCGGAGTCGACCACCACGACCAGGACAATGATTGATCTGGTCCCCCATGCCGGGCTGTGGAAGGTAACCCTTGCTCAGGCAGTCCCCAGCGGGCCCCCTGGAAGTCAATGAGGTTGGATTTGCCTTCTGCATCCGACCCTCGCTCCATTGATCTCGGCCTTCTCGACTGGGTTTTCCCGGTGGTGTTGTGGAACTCCGCCACGGTTCCCCAGGGTTGTCAGGCACCCTATGCCGGATTTATAGGTGAGTGGTCGGCGTCGACCACCGCAACCAGGACAATGACCGATCTGGTGCCCCGTGCCGGGCTGGGGAAGGTAACCCTCGCTCAGGTGGTCCCCGGTGGGCCCCCTGGTGCAGGTGAGTGGCACACCTCCCCGTGCTCTCCTGGCATGGCCCCCGGGCCCCCTGCGGCCCCGAGGCCTCTCCCTGGGCTTGGGGGAGAGCTGCCCCGGGTGCCGGACCCCCCTCCAGGCGACTGAGTTTGCTCTGCCCTGGACTCCCAGCAGCCTGAAGCCGTGGTAGGTGGCCCACCCGTGGGTGCCCCCCATGGGTTCCCACCACCATGGAGCACGCAGTGTCTTTTCTCCCAGCCCTGACAAAGGTGGGGGAAGCGTGTGTGCGCTCTCCCTCTGTGCCCCTGGGGCCGCCGGTCTCTCCTGAGGCCTGTGTGTGCCCCCTGCAGACCCCATCCGAAGGCTGCACCCTGGTGTCTGCTGCCCCGTGCCTGTCCTGGGCTGGCTGGGGAAGGGAGCGTGGTCTGCTGGGGTTGCTGCCTGCCCACCCCCTGCTGGTTGATCCTGCCAGTAGCATATGCTTGTCTCAAAGATTAAGCCATGCACGTGTAAGTACACACGGCCGGTACAGTGAAACTGCGAATGGCTCATTAAATCAGTTATGGTTCCTTTGATCGCTCCATCTGTTACTTGGATAACTGTGGTAATTCTAGAGCTAATACATGCCGACGAGCGCTGACCCCCAGGGATGTGTGCATTTATCAGACCAAAACCAATCCGGTGGGCTCGCCCCCACCGGCTGCTTTGGTGACTCTAGATAACCTCGGGCCGATCGCACGTCCCCGTGACGGCGACGATACATTTGGATGTCTGCCCTATCAACTTTCGATGGTGCTTTCTGTGCCTACCATGGTGACCACGGGTAACGGGGAATCAGGGTTCGATTCCGGAGAGGGAGCCTGAGAAATGGCTACCACATCCAAGGAAGGCAGCAGGCGCGCAAATTACCCACTCCCGGCTCGGGGAGGTAGTGACGAAAAATAAGAATACAGGACTCTTTTGAGGTCGTGTAATTGGAGTACACTTTAAATCCTTTAACGAGGATCTATTGGAGGGCAAGTCTGGTGCCAGCAGCTGCGGTAATTCCAGCTCCAATTAGGGCTGGGCGTCGGCTGCAGTACAGAGTTGGGAGGCGAGGGGAGAGGAGGTGTTTTTTGTGCTGGTGGAACTTTTTGTTTGGTGAAAGACTTTATTTCGTTTTTGGTGCTGGACGTTTACTACCCCGGGGAAGGTAACTGCCTTCCCGGGGTCTCATCATGGCCTCCACCCTCATAGAGGAGTGGAGGGGCCGCATCTCCGCCATATGTGACAGTTTGGTGTACACGGAGGACGGCATCTTACTCCCATCCCGGGAGGCTGCAGGAGCTGTATGCACGGCTGTGCGTCGGAACATGGCGGCGCTCGAGGCATACACCACGGCCAAGATAGCCAAGTACAAGAAGGGAGTCGGTCTGCCCCACCATCTGAGGGCCGACCCAACTTTCCTCCTGTTGCTGGGGGCCCTCAATCTACAGGCCCTCGCCCTCAGGGACGCTGGGGCCAGGGCCTTGGAGTCCGCTGAGGCGAGGATTGATACGACCCCGGAAGATGATGAGGAGGCGGTGGAACAGGGCCCTTCCTATGCCCAAAAGGCTAAGGTGGGGCTCCCAGTACCTGCGGAGTCGGACGGGGACCCCCTCAGGCAGGCCCTGGCCAACCTCCAGCAGGAGTTACGTGCCCTGGGGGCTGAGAAAGAGGATATTGCCGGACGGCTCAAGGGGCTCCGGCAGCAGAGCAACAGGATGGGGAGTCGTAATCGCGGCCCCATCAGGGAACAGATCGGCTCCCTGAAGGAGAGAGAGGTAGAGGTGGCCCAAACACATGATCGCGTACGGTTCCTGCAGGACAAGCTGCAGGAGGTGGAGGAGTCGGAGGTGCCACCGACCCCGGAAGACCCGGAACCGGTGACGACAACATCACCATCACCACCACCGCCACAGTACGACGGGACCCAGGAGAGGTCCTCCATTATACAACGCCCATTGATTTTTTCGATGGAGGAATTAGACGAGGAGGAGGACATAAAGATCCGAGCTACGCCACGGAGGCGGAAAAAGAAGACCAGGAGCAGGCCCGCTATCCCACCATCCGGGGAGGAGAGCGTCGGGGATACACCCCCCAGCATGTCCGAGGAGGAGTTCCCATCCCTCCCGGCTCGGGTCCCCGACGCTGCTGCCAAGGATCAGAGAGCGGGCCCTTCCCGTCGGAGGGCCAGGGACACTATCCCCGCCGGTCTGTATTTGGCCGGTGAGCCCCGGGGACCTGTGAGTACCTTTCCCAATGTACCTGTCAGTATGTCCCCTGTCACTGTAATGTCCCCTGTTGTCCCCCCACCCCCTGTGCGTTTACCCTCCGTTGTACGTTCTCGTTCCCCTGTTTGTGTCCGTCCGTCTCCCGTGGCCCCCGTCGGGGCGCGGGTTTTGTCACCCCCGCGGCCGGCTGCGGCACCGGCGACCGCTTCGGCGGCCACCGGGGCGGCTGCTGCTGCCGCGGGATCCGTGCCGGTGCTCCCGGCGGCGTGTCCGCCTCCTCGTCCCTCCGGAGGGATCGGCGATTCTGTGGCCGCTCCCCCCGTCGTTGGTCCCGTCCACCCTATGGTGGTGGATCTGGTCATCCCGGCCGCTCCTGCGGCTTCGGTGTCCCCGGAGGTGCCGTCCTCCGTGTGCGGGGCCGCCGCTAACCGGGCTGCCCTCCCCCTGTCCATACTACTCCAGGCGGAGGAATCGCCCGGAGTGCAGCCAGACGCGGCTGCTGTTGTGAGCGGGCCGCCGCTACCCGGGAGGCCCGCTCCCTGTCTGTACTACCCCGGACGGACGATGATATGTCCGGAGTTTTGCCGGTTACGATGGAGGCGGCGCCGGGTGCGGCTGCGGTCCCCGCTGGGGTCACTCCGGCAGCGGTGCCGGTGACCCCCGGGGCTCCCGCAGCCGCGATGCCGGTTGCTGGCTCCGCCCCCGCCGCGGCACAGGCCACGCCCCCCGGTATTTTTAAAGTCCCAGTTACACTAAATCCTCAGGTATGCCAGGGGACCGCGGTACCCGCCGGTGGGTCCACGGGCGGACATGGTAGCGGGGCCACGGGGGGGTCCACACTGCCCATAGTGCCCACTCCAACAGTGGCCCCAGGTGCGACACCCGCGACCGCTAACGCCTGGGCGGCGGGTCCCCCGAAGGTTCAGGTGCCACCACCAGGCAGGCGGGCTACGGGACTCCCAGCGGGGCAACCCATGCGGAGAAGGAACGTGGTCCGCCTGCTGCACGTAGCGGAGGGATCCGTGCCCGATAGGAAGCGGGTGGTAGGGGCCCTGAAGGACCTGGGCTTTGCGGTCGCGGACTTTTTCGCCATCATCCACGTTAGCGGCACCCCTGAGTATGACATCAGCTTCATGTCCCCGAGGGGTCTGGAGAGGTTCTGGACCCTTTGGGAGGGGGTGCCAAAGTCCGGCGACAGCCTATGGGCCCGGTTCAATGTCCAGGCCATATCGCGCCAGGAGGTCCGCAAGGTGAACTTCCTGGTGCGGAATGAGTCCATACCCGTCGCGGACATACTGGTGTGGGCCCGCAGATATGGGGAGGTCTTGACCACCCCGGTCAAGACTCTCTGTGAGGACGGGATCTGGAACGGCGGCTGGACGGTCAACATCCGTCTGAAGGAGGTACGGGGTCTCCTACAGCACATGCCCAACTCCTTCTTCATCGGGACTGACCGGGTATCGTGCTTCTATCCCGGTCAGCCCCGGGTGTGCCACAAGTGTGGCTCGCCCCGGCATTTCAGCATAGGGTGCGATGTCACCAAGTGCACCCTATGCGGTGTTGTAGGACACTCCAAGCAGGAGTGCACTACCATCCGTTGCAACCTGTGCGGGGTGTTGGGTCATTCCTACAGAGCGTGTCCCGAAGCCCAGCACAACTTGGACAGCATCTGGGAAGGTGAGGGCGAATTCGCAGAGGAAGACCCGCGGCCAGTTGTGGGGGGCGCTCGGGACAAGGCTCTACCCGACGCCCCAGGTACCTCCTCCGGCACCGACCCCGTAAGTAACATCATTGACCCGTTGCCTGTCCGTCAAAAAAACCGAATGTCTCACCCCATTTCTGTCTGTACTCCTTCCACAGGCATCACCACACGATCGGCGTCAGGACCCCGAGCCGCAACCACGCGGGATGAGTCGGGGTGGACGACTGTCGGTCCGAGGAAGGAGACCCCAACTCAGGAGGCAGCTCAGAGAGGTCCGGTAAGATCCTCTGCCTCTGCTAAGACCCCTTCCCGGGGGGAACAACCCTCCACACTAGAGGGGGAGAAAGTCCTTTGGGACGGGGGAGCTCCGGGGCCCCGAAACCCAAAACCATCGTTGTTGCTGCCGCAAAATCATCAGCGGCGGCGGCCGTCGCTGAAACCGCTATCGGCAAGACGTGCGGGGACATACCAGTCCAGAACAGGTTTAATGCCCTGATGGACTGGGGTACCCGCATGGAGGTCGAGGAGGCGGCAGAGGCGACGGCGGTAGTGGCGACAGCGGCGGGGGAAGGTGGAAGGGCCGCGGAAGCTCGAGGACACCTGGCAGAGGTGGAGGATAGCGAGTTGGTAGAGGTGCCGATTCCGGAGGAGGACGCCTTGCCCGCGGGGCTCTCCGCGAAAAGGTACCCCTCAGACTCGGACGGTGAGAACGTACGGAAAAAGGGAAAGTCTCCTCATTCTCATCACCCTTGATGGCGACTCTCCCCATACTATCTTTAGCCACTCATAACGTGGCTAGTATTAAGACGTGCAGGGCCCGATTTCTAGCCTATGATAACTGGCACAGGGAGAAATACCATATAATCTTTGTCCAGGAAACCCGCCTGGACTCCCTGGGGGCCCTGCATGCAGCTAAACGTGACTGGAGATGGGGGCACTCCTTTTTTTCCACTAGCCACGGAGGGCTACGGGGGAGTTGCCATCCTGTTCCAGGATGTGGACATAACGTTCAATAGGGTGATTGAGATAACGAAGGGTAGGTGCGTAGTTCTTGATGTGTCGGTAGGCAGGCAGCCTCTCCGTCTGATTAATATCTATGCCCCCCAGACCAAGTGGGAGAGGAAGCGTCTGTTTAACGAGATAGAGCCTTTCCTCTACACGTCCCGGCATATTGTCTTTGCTGGTGATTTTAATACCGTTACTAGGACCAAAGACAGGAAAGGTGGCAAAGACAAACCGGGATACGACGCTTTGGCCCTTACTAGAATAGTCAGGCAGGCAGGCTTGGTAGATGTGCATATTAAGCACAACCCAGACCTCACAGGTTACACATATCAGCGAGGTAACTGCCAGAATAGGATAGATAGGATTTATGTTAAGGAGTCTTTTCTGTGACGGCACTTGTGCTTAAACCGGTTGAGTTCTCCGATCACCTTATTCTTACCTGTCTGTTAAATGTCTCGCAGGCTCCGCTAAGAGGTAAAGGGATTTGGCGACTTAATTCTGACATCCTGACAGAAGGCTGGGTCCAGCAGGCTTTCGAGAACTTCTTTCATGACCAGGTCACCGTTGCGGAATTCTGCACGACGAAGTCTGAGTGGTGGGAGATGGTGAAGGTGAGAACCCGTGCCTTATTTCGCTCTCTTTCTCAGAACATCCAGTCCTCAAAGTACAGGACTTACCTCGGGCTCCTGTGCAAGTTAGACTGTCTGGTGTCGCAACGAGGTGATCCCGGGGACATCTCTAGGGTCAAATCCATGATGAGGACGTTCCAGTATGACAGGTATGCCTCCTTGCTCAAGGAAAGGGATCATGGGGCTTACCACTCACCCGATCCTTTTCTTAGTTGCAAAAGGAAGGAGTCTACTAAGATTATTACCTGTCTGCGGAACACCCTCGGTGTCCTGGAGGAAACTCCTCGGGGGATACAGAGGGTTGTCCGCGATTACTATGTGGAGCTCCTCGGACAGAGGAGACCCTGCCGACATCAGGCGGACGACTTTTTGATGGGTCTTTCCCTTCCTGAGATTGATCATGGAAAGCTGGATGAGTTGGTTAGCCCAATCACTGTCAAGGAGGTCACGGAGACAATATTAGAGCAGACAAGAAAAAAATCTCCGGGCCCTGACGGTCTTACGGCCGAATTCTATCATGCCTTCTGCGGTCTCCTGGCCCCTAGTCTCACCGAAGTTTTTAATGAAAGCCTGGAGAGGGGGATACTCCCTCCTTCGATGAGATCCTCGGCAGTGATTATGCTAACTAAGCCCAGAGTTGTCGACACGGCTGATGTGGGGAACTGGCGACCCATATCACTCTTGAATGTCGACAGGAAGGTTTTGGCGAAGATCATTTTTAAACGTTTGCAGGGGGTCGCAAGTGAGGTCTTGTCTGATTCTCAATACTGCACCGTGAAGGGCAGAACTGTCTTTGACGCCGTCTGCGAGGTCAGGGAAGCCATCGAGCGGTGTAGGGTAGAGGATGGGGATAAGTATCTCTTGGCACTTGATCAGTCGAAGGCGTTTGATCGGGTGGATCATTACTATCTATGGGCAGTCTTGCGCAGGTATGGCTTGCCGGGGAAACTTATCAATTGGCTGATTTCTTTATATAGAGGGGCCGAAAGCTTCGCTCTTGTTAATGGATGGAGAGGCAAACCGTTTAAAATCCGATCTGGGGTGAGGCAGGGCTGTCCCCTCAGCCCCCTCTTGTACGTCTTTGCTATAGATCCCTTCATCCGAAGGGTTGATGCAAGTCGTTTAAGAGGAGTGGCCCGAACCCCAGGAAGGCCCTTACGGATACTGGCTTACGCTGACGACATCTCTGTGATTGTGTCCGACACACAGGAGGCAGTCACAGTGGATGAAATGATGAAGAGCTATTCTGCTGCCACTTCCTCCCGGATTAACCGGGACAAGAGCGTAGTTTTCTGGTGCGGGAAGGAGGGGAAGCAATTCCCTCTCCCCGACGGTTTCCCAGTGGCCCGTGACCAAATTCAAATCTTGGGGGTTAAGTTCGGACCGGGAGACTACTCGTTGGTCAACTGGACCGAACGGTTAGCCGTGGCCTGCAGCAAGGTAGACGAGTGTTGCCGGTGGAAACTGACCTACAGAGAAAGGGTTCACCTGATTAAAACCTACGTATTGCCCCTGTTTACGTACGTCAGTCACACCTGTCTTTTGCCATGTAGCCTTCACTCGCGGGTGTTCGGTTTGTTCTTTCGCATGTTGTGGGGGAACAGGCTCAACCTCATTAAGCGGGAAGTGATGTACCTAGCCCGGCGACACGGTGGGTTGGCCATGGTTAACCCAGTTGTTGTCCTGACTACTAACTTTCTGAAAAGGAACTTCGGGCCTCTCGGAAGAGATGACCCCCAGACACCGGGCTGGGTGCACAGTTTCAGGAAATGGGGAGACCCCTTTTTACAGGACTGGTTTATGGGCGGGAGAGTGAAAAGCATGCGTGTTCGGCACGGCTCCTATCTCCCGACTTCGGTAGCCCAGGGAGTGAGGTTGTTACGCCGGTGGAATGTGACGGTTGAGGAGGTCAGGGATACACCCAAGCGAGTCCTTGACTCTAGGGTGCTGGCCACTCACTTTAGCGTTTCGCTGGCCTTGAAAGACTGCGCGCCACGGACTCTCGCTTCGGGATTACAAAATCTAAATTCCGAACGACTGCCCGAGAAATATCAGGACGTAGCGTTTCTCAGTTTTCACGGTAGACTATATGTAAGAGGGAATCTTAAGTACCGGAACATAGCGGATCGCGGTTGTCCCCGGGTGGAATGTTTCGGGAAAGTTGAGTCCATGGACCACTTTCTGCTTGAGTGCCCCTTTAATGTGGAAGTTTACCGGGGGGTGTCAGTCGCCTTAGGTATCCCATTCCTCTCTCGCATGTCATACGCGGAGTGGGTCTACGGGACGACCAACAGCAGGGGACAGAGGTTTAATTTGAGCACTGTTTTTCTAGTTAGCGCAGTTATTAGATATTTCACGTGGCACGCTAGATGTCAGGTTTCCATCCAACAAAAGGTCCTTTCCTGTCAGGTGGTGGTGAATGATATCTTCACAGCGGTGGTGGCAATCGCGACAAAAGAGAGGGCTTCCATGGAAAACCAGCATTGGCAACGGCTGTGGAAAAACCTCAAGGTCCACCCGCCTTGAGGCCATGGTCTCTGTACAAGAGCCCAGCATGTTAGTAGTTATCACATACTGTCCCCCATTGTTTTAGGCATGTCATTGCCCTTTTTAGCGTTATGTCATGCAACTAACAGTTAACTGTTTTGTCGTTGAAAGGTGTACATACTTTTTCAAGGAAGGCTGCTACGTGTTTTAGATGAGTACCTGGAGTACCGTACGTTGCCACCGTCATGGTTTGATGTTTTAGAAGTTTTGTTTTATTGGGTTTTTGTTTCTTTATGTATCTTACTTTTCCGTTTTCTTTTACTTTTAGTTGTGTCCCCAACCGCCACGTCCGTGCAGATTCCGTCCCGGATCACCAACGCACATGGACCGGAATCTAATGGGGCGTGGGGATGGGGGTGTTTTATGTGATATTTTTAGGGTATATTGTTTTGTTTTAATGTTAGCGGGAGGGTATGTGTTATGGGTGGGGGTGGGAAGGCACAAGAAGGTGTATGGTTGTTTTTAATTACTATTATTGTGGGTGGGTTTGTGTGTGGGTGAGGGGTGGGTGATGGGAGGGGTAGGGTTTTTTTTTAAAATGGGTGATGGTGGGGGTTGGTTTTTGTAAAATGGGTGATGGTGGGTGATGGGGAGGGTTGGTGTATAAAAAAAAAAATTAAAAAAAAATTGTGCATATTTTGTTATTATCATTGTTGTTATCATTGTTATATTTGTTGTTATTGTTATTATTGTTATATTTTGATTATTTTTTGGTGGCTGTTTTAAAAAACAAATAAAATATCTCCAGCTCCAATTAGGGCTGGGCGTTGGCCGCTCAGTGTGGAGTTGGGCGGAGAGGGGAGAGGAGGTGTTTGGTGTGGACTCGTGGTGCAATTTGGTTTTTTTCTCTTGGATACAGTGCTGGACTTGTACCACCCCGGGGAAGGTAACTGCCTTCCCGGGGTCTCATCATGGCCTCCACCCTCATTGAGGAATGGAGGGGCCACATCTCCGTTATAAAGGAGAAATTGAGATACACGGAGGACGGTATCCTACTCCCATCACGGAAGGCTGCAGGAGCCGTATGCGGGGCTGTGCGTCAGAACATGGCGGCGCTCGAGGCATACGCTACGGCCTGAGCACCAAAATAGCTATGTGCAAGAAGGGAGTCGGTCTGCCCCACCATCTGAGGGTCGACCCAACTTCCCTCCTGTTGCTGGGGGCCCTCCATCTACGGGCCCTCGCCCTCAGGGACACCGGGGCCAGGGCCTTGGAGACCGCCGAGGAGAGAACCGATATGACCCCTGAAGATGAGGAGGCGGTGGAACAGGGCCCTTCCTATGCCCAAAAGGCTAAGGTGGGGCTCCCAGTACCTGCGGAGTCGGACGAGGAACCCCTTAGGCAGGCCCTGGCTAACCTCCAGCAGGAGTTGCGTTCCCTGGGGGAGGAGAAGGAGGACGTTGCCGGACAATTGAAAGAGCTCCGGCAACAGAGCAACAGGTTGGGGAGTCGTCATCGCGGCCCCATACGGGAGCAGATCGTCTCCCTGAAGGAGAAGGAGGTGGAAATAGCGAGACGTACAGCCCAGACCCATGACCGCGTGCGGTTCCTGCAGGTGAAGCTGCGGGAGCAGGAGGTGGAGGACCCGGAACCGGCGACGCCACCATCACCACCGCCACCACCACCACGGGACGACGGGGCCCAGGAGCGGCCTTTCTTAATCAGGAATGAGCTGATCTTTTCGTTGGACGACCTGGACGAGGAGGAGGACGTCTCCATCAAAGCCGTGCCACGGAGACGGAAGAAGAAGACCAGGAGCAGGCCCGCTATCCCATCGTCCGGGGAGGAGAGCGTCGGGGATACCCCCCCATCATGTCCGAGGAGGAGTTCCCATCCCTCCTGGCCCGGGTCCCCGACGCTGCTGCCGAGGATCCGAGAGCGGGCCCTTCCCGTCGGGAGGGCCAGGGACACTATCCCCGCCGGTCTGCATTTGGCCGGTGAGCCCCGGGGACCTGTGAGTACCTTTCCCAATGTGCCTGTCAGTATATCCCCTGTTGCTGTAATGTCCCCTGTTGTCCCCCTACCCCCTGTGTGTTTGCCCTCTGTAGTTCGTTCCCGTTCCCGTGTTTGTGTTCGTCCGTCTCCCGTGGCCGTCGGGGCACGGGTATTGTCGTCCCCGCGGCCGGCTGCGGCACCGGCGACCGCTTCGGCGGCCGCCGGGGCGGCTGCTGCCGCGGGGTCCGTGCCGGCGCTCCCGGCGGCGGCGCGTGTCCGCCTCCTCGTCCCTCCGGAGGGATCGGCGGTTCCGTGGCCGCTCCCCGTCGTTTCCATCCACCCTGTGGTGGTGGATCCTGTCGTTCCGGCCGCTCCCGCAGCTTCAGTGACATCCGAGGTGCCGTCCTCTGGATGCGGGGCTGCCGATAACCGGGCTGCCCTCCCCCTGTCCCGACTACTCCGGGCGGAGGAATCGCCCGGAGTGCAGCCAGACGCGGCTGCTGTGGCGAGTGGGGCCGCCGCTACCCGGGCGGCCTGCCCCCTGTCCCAACTACTCCGGACAGTAAATACGTCCGGAGCTCTGCCGGGCGCCGCGGTCGAACCCGCGGCGGTTACAGCGGAGGCAGCGCCGGGTGCAGATGCGGTCCCCGCCGGGGTTGCTCCGGCGGCGGTGCCGGTGGCCCCCGGGGCTCCCGCAGCCGCGATGCCGGTTGCTGGCTCCGCCCCCGCCGCAGAGGTACCCCTCTGACTTGGACGGTGAGAACGTAAGGAAAAAGGGAAAGTCTCCTCACTCTCAACACCCATGATGGCGACTCTTCCCGTAATATCTCTGGCCACACACAACGTGGCTAGCATCAAGGCGTGTAGGGCCCGGTTCGCCGCCTATGACAACTGGCACAGGGAAAGGTACAACGTCATCTTTGTCCAGGAAACCCGCCTGGAGACCCTGGGGGCCCTGCACGCCGCCAAACGAGACTGGAGATGGGGGCACTCCTTCTTTTCGCTGGCCACGGAGGGCTATGGGGGAGTTGCCATCCTCTTCCAAGATGTGGAGGTTACGATCTGCAGGGTGGTTGAGATAACGAAGGGTCGGTGCGTAGTCCTAGATGTGTCGGTAGGCAGGCAGCCTCTCCGTCTGATTAACATCTATGCCCCCCAGACCAAGTGGGAGAGGAAGCGCCTGTTTCACGAGATAGAGCCTTACCTCTACACGTCCCGGCATATTGTCTTTGGCGGTGATTTTAACACCGTCACTAGGACCAAGGACAGGAAAGGTGCCAAAGACAAACCGGGATACGACGCTTTGGCCCTCCTTAGAATAGTCAGGCAGGCGGGTCTGGTGGACGTGCATATTCGGCACAACCTGGACCTCACGGGGTACACGTATCAGCGAGGCAGATGTCAGAGCAGGATAGATAGGGTTTATGTTAAGGAGTCTCTTCCGGTGACGGCACTCATGCTGAAGCCGGTAGAGTTCTCCGATCACCTTATTCTTACCTGTCTGTTAAACGTCTCGCAGGCTCCGCTAAGAGGAAGAGGGATTTGGCGGCTTAATTCCGACATCCTGAATGAAGGCTGGGTTCGGCAGGCTTTCGAGGACTTCTTTCGCGACCAGGTGACCGTCGCAGAGTTCTGCGCGACGAAGTCAGAGTGGTGGGAGATGGTGAAGGTAAGGACCCGTGCTCTGTTCCGCTCTCTTTCCCAGAACATCCAGTCCTCACGGTACAGGACCTACCTCGGACTCCTGTGCAAGCTGGACTGTCTGGTGGCGCAAAGAGGTGATCCCGGGGACATCTCCAGGGTCAAATCCATGATGAGGACGTTCCAATATGACAGGTATGCCTCCTTGCTAAAGGAGAGGGATCATGGGACTTACCACTCGCCCGATCCCTTTCTGAGTTGCAAAAGGAAGGAATGTACTAAGCTTATTACCTGTCTGCGGGACACCCTCGGTGTCCTAGTGGAAACTCCTCATGGGATACAGAGGGTGGTCCGCGATTACTACCTGGAACTTCTCGGAAAGAGGAGACCATGCCGGCATCAGGCGGACAGCTTCCTTGAGGGTCTCTCCCTTCCTGAGATTGATCACGAAAGGCTTGACGAGTTGGTCAGCCCGATCACCGTAGAGGAGGTCACGGAGACGATTCTATCGCAGACCAAATTGAAATCACCAGGCCCCGACGGTCTTACCGCCGAGTTCTATCTGGCCTTCTGCAGTCTCCTGGCCCCTAGTCTCACCGAAGTCTTTAATGAGAGCCTGGAGAGGGGTATACTCCCTCCTTCGATGAGATCCTCGGCGGTGATCATGCTGACTAAGCCCCGAGTAGTCGATACGGCCGATGTGGGGAACTGGCGACCCATATCGCTCCTTAACGTCGACAGGAATGTTCTGGCGAAGATTCTTTTTAAGCGTTTGCAGGGGATTGCAAGCGACGTCTTGTCCCCGTCTCAATACTGTACCGTGAAGGGCCGAACTGTCTTTGACGCCGTCTGCGAGGTCAGGGAAGCCATCGAGCGGTGCAGGGTAGAGGATGGAGACAAGTACGTCCTAGCGCTTGACCAGTCGAAGGCGTTTGATCGAGTGGACCATTACTATATGTGGTCAGTCTTGCGCAGGTATGGCTTGCCGGGTACATTTATCAATTCGATCATCACATTGTACCGAGGGGCCGAGAGCTTCGCTCTTGTAAACGGCTGGAGAGGCAAACCGTTTAGGATCCGATCCGGGGTGAGGCAAGGCTGTCCCCTCAGCCCCCTCCTGTACGTCTTCGCCATAGATCCCTTCGTAAGAAGGGTTGAGGCAAGCCAGTTAAGAGGAGTGGCCCGAACCCCGGAGAGGCCCTTACGGATAGTAGCATATGCTGATGACATCTCTGTGATTGTTTCCGACACACAGGAAGCAGTCATGGTAGACAAAGTGATGACACGCTATTCGGCCGCCACGTCCTCCCGTATCAACAGGGACAAGAGCGGAGTTTTCTGGTGCGGGAAGGAGGGGAAGCAATTCCCTCTCCCCGACGGCTTCCCTGCGGCCCACGACCAAATCAAGATCTTGGGGATTACGTTCGGTCCGGGCGACTACTCGTTGGTCAACTGGACCGAACGGCTTGCCATGGCCTTCAGCAAGGTAGTCGAGTGTTGCCGGTGGAAACTGACCTACAGAGAGAGGGTACACCTGGTTAAAACCTACGTGCTGCCCCTGTTTAGCCACGTCAGTAACATCTGTCTTCTGCCATGTAGCCTTCACTCGAGGGTGTTCGGTCTGTTCTTTCGCATGTTGTGGGGGAACAGGCTCAACCTCATCAGGCGGGAAGTGACGTACCTAGCCCGGCGACACGGCGGGCTGGCTTTCGTCAACCCGGTCGTTGTCCTGACGAACAACTTTCTGAAAAGGAACTTCGGGCCTCTCGGAAGAGACGACCCCCAGAAACCGGGCTGGGTACACAGTTTCGGGAAATGGGGGGGCCACTTTTTACAGGACTGGGTACTGGGGGGGAGAGTGAGGAGCATGCGTGTCCGACGTGGCTCCTATCTCCCGACTTCGGTAGCCGGGGGAGTGAGGATGTTACGCCGGTGGAACGTGACGGTCGAGGAGGCCAGGGATACACCCAAGCGGGTCTTGGACTCCAGGGTGCTGGCCACTCACTGTAGCGTTTCGCTGGCCTTGAGAGACTGCGCGCCACGGACCCTCGCTTTGGGATTGAGAAACCTCAATTCCAAGCGGCTACCCGAGAAATATCTGGACGTGGCGTTTCTCAGCTTTCACGGTAGGCTATACGTCCGAGGGAATCTCAAGTACCGGAACGTTGCGGATCGCGATTGTCCCCGGGTGGAGTGTTCCGGGAAAGTGGAGTCTATGGACCACTTTCTACTCGAGTGCCCCTTTAACGTGGACGTTTACCGAGGGGTGTCTGTCGCCTTAGGCATCCCATTCCTCTCCCGCATGTCATACGCGGAGTGGGTCTACGGGATGACCAACAGCAGGCGGCGGAGGTATAATTTGAGCACGTTATACGTAGTCAGCGCAGTCATCAGATACTTCACGTGGCACGCTAGATGTCAGGTCTCCATCCGACAAAAGGTCCTTTCCTGTCAGGTGGTGGTGCATGACATCTTCACAGCGGTGGTGGCAATCGCTACGAAAGAGAGGGCTTCCATGGAAATCCAGCATTGGCAACGGCTGTGGAAAAACCTCAAGGTCCACCCGCCTTGAGGCCATGGTCTCTGTCCAAGAGCCCAGCATGCGTTATATAGTCATCACGCTTCTTTCCCCGATTGTTTTAGGCATTTCATTGCATGTTCTCGTGTAATGTTCTGCAAACTATCTGTTTTCTGTCGTTGAAAGGTGTACGTATTTTTCAAGGAAGGCTGCTACGTGTTTTAGATGAGTACCTGGAGTACCTTACGTTGCCACCGTCAGGTTTTACGTGAGTGTAAGTTGTAGTCTGATATGTGTTTTGTTTCCCCATGTCTCAAATGTCTTTTCTTTTATATTTTATGGTTTTCATCCCCCCGGATGACCACGTCCGTACAGATTCCGGCCAAAGGAACATCATCCCACACCACAAGGACCGGAATCTGATGGGGCGTGGGGGTGGGGGGCATATTATACGTTATATGTATGTGTATATTTGTTTTTGGTTCCACGGGTGGGTTTCTGTGTTTTCGCGGGTGGGGGTGTGTTTACTATGTGTTGTGGGTTGTGTTTAATTTGTTTATTTGCGGGTGTGTTTGTGTTTGCGGGTGGGGGTGGGATAAAAA